>CAWUFW010012269.1:0-553483 GCA_963921515.1 Calotriton arnoldi | reverse complement strand
AGTCTTGCTAGTCAGACAACATGCACAATTAGTAAGGCAGTGGACAGCACACTCACCTGCTCCCCTGGTTTCCCATACAGCTTGCTGTACTGTGGAAGGAGGCTGTCCAGCAGGGCCTGGTTCTCCTCAGTGCTGAAGGCTGGGGCTCTCTCCACAGTACGTGCCATTGCAGTAGCCAGAGGATGCAGAGACAGCAGCAGTGGTGGTGGCAGATGTCGTCCTGGAGCATGTAGTGCAGGCAAGTGAGCTCTCGGGAACAGCCAGCATTATATGTGTGCTGCAGAGGCAGATACTGTCCCATGTGTCCAAAGTGATAGGTCCAAGTCGTTTGCATCTTCTGAATCTGGCCAATCCATGGAATTGCACCACTTATACACGGCGATACCAAAGGGGATGATGGACGGAGCGCTAGAGCAAATCAAACACTCACCCCCAGTCAACTGATCTGGGTTTAATCCATCATCATTCTTTAGCTCACTCCACCACCCCAGTTCAGACATGGCCATATGCAAATCAGTCTGACCCTGTGCCTCATGGGAACAGTCCAGCCCGAACTGCCAAGCCATGTCTTCCCTGGACCGGAAACAAGCATCCTGGGACGGATTCCATGTGCACAATGGGAGACAGTCTCCACATCCACGTTGTTTGTGCATCGACTTTGATGTTGTGCGTGTGTGTGTCACAGACGTCCATGTCTGTCCTGCAGAGGCAACAGGGGCCACTACCTGTGGGAGTCATGGTTGTTTTGCTGGCGTGTACATGATACGCCATGTCATGCCAGTGTCCATGTGGCAATACAGGGTCCCTGGGAATCTACCTTTCAAAGAGCTGTGATGCCTGGGGCACATCTGTTCTCACTTGTCAATGTGGTGTGTGTTTGGAACGTGACAGCAGTACATGGGTACTGTGACACAGCCGAATGATTTCCCATACACAACCTGGAACTTGTTGTCAACACATGTTGAACTGAGATGTTAGATGTTGGCCATGTAGGTGCCATATATGTCCATGCAGAACGGCACACACATCAAGTACTTGTGTCTTGTAATGATGTATCATGTGATATTGAGTATGGTCAATGCCACTTATGTGGGGTGACTGACAATCTTTCTTTGTTCACCTATGCCCTGCAGGGCACCAGCTGTCCATAGACCATTCCCTGACCTTGCAACCATGGTTGAACGTGACTGCATCCGACGGTACCGCTTCAACAGGCCGCTTATTGAGGAATTGGCGGTGCAGTTGTCCCCACATTTGCAACCTGGCCGGCCATACCCTGCAGCAGTGACCCCCAAGGTGAAGGTAATGGCAGCCCTACACTTCTTTGCCACCGGTACCTTTCAACACACTGTGGCGTCTGCTGGTGGGATGTCACAGACCATGTTCAGCCATGTGTTACGCGATGTTTTGGAGGCGATGTTGAGATACTTGAACCAGTACATCTATTTCCCTAAAGGTCAACAACTCACTGACGTCAAGAGTGACTTCTATGCCCTGGGGAGGATGCCACATGTCATCGGCTCCATTGATGGGACACATGTGGCTTTGGTATCACCACAGGCACATGAGCAGGCATACAGGAACAGGAAACATTACCATTCTATCAATGCCCTGGTGGTATGTCTTGCAGATATGAGCATCTCACATGTGTGTGCACGTTTTCCCGGTTCTGCACATGATGCCTACGTGATGAGGAGTAGTCGCATCCCGAGGATGATGTCACAGATGCAGAACCAGCGTGCCTGGCTTGTCGGTGTGTACTGACTTTGTACCATTGTGTGTGTTCTGCAATGTTGTATTCCACCCTCTTTTCCAACTCAGCTAATGTGCAATTGTCTGTATGTAGGTGACTCCGGATACCCCAACATGCCGTGGTTGCTGACACCCCTCAGGAACCCTGTGACACCAGCCCAGATGCGCTACAATGAGGCACATGGTCGGACCAGGAGAGTGATCGAGCGGACATTTGGTCTCCTGAAGAGCCGCTTTCGCTGCCTGGACAAGACAGGAGGGGCCCTCCCATATGCCCCTGCAAAGGTGTGCAAGATTTTCATCGTCTGCTGCATGCTACACAACCTGGCAGTGCGGAAGGAGTTGCCTCTCATCCTGGATGACGATGACCAACATCCGCCACTTGTGGAGGATCCTGGCCTGGGCCACGATGCCAGTGATGATGATGATGATGAGGGTGATGTCCGCACACAGCTCATCACTAACTTCTTCAGCTGAATGTGAGTATACAGAGATGTTATGTCAATGATTTGAGTTTGCATGATATGTGTTGGTGGTGCTCTGTTGCTGTTTGAGTGTGGCCATGTGCTACTTGACTGGATGCGTGCAGCGATGTGTCCTTACAGGTAGTCTGTACTTCCCAACAGTGTTGACATGCTAACTTGATTTTGTGTAGGTATCTTGTGACATGTATTGGGCATGAGTATTGCAGTTCTGTCCTGTTCTTCAGTGCTTTTGACTGTGTGTCATGTCTGTCCTTCACAGGGTACTTTCAGAGTTGTTTGGTCAACTCGGATCCCCCGACACCATGATTCAACTTCCAGGGTGGAAGCAGTCATTTCCCTGCAGGTGATGTGCCACACACCCCTGGACTTTATTTCCTCTACACTTGGTGACTGTGTGGCCACTGCCACGTGGGATTACCTTGCATCTGTAGTGGAAACAACATGTTGCAAATGTGTAATAAACCTGTGCTTCACTTTGGGATGTGCGTTGTCTGTGGTCACACATCTGACTGACATTTGCTTACTTCACCTGTGGGCTAGTTAACACATACTCTGAATAGGTGTGGTGTCTGTGCATTCCACTGTATTTCCTGGCAACATCAGTGTAGGCGATGAGTCAGATGGCCCTGGTGTGTATGTGTTGTGTAGCCCTAGTGGTGTGTCTCCCTCATATGACTCACATGACGGTGTTGAACTTGCTGTAGCAGTTAGCATGCACAGTATCATTTAGCAGATCATCATCTCCATGACAAAAACAACGTTAGAATCACAACAGAGGCAAGTATGGTGTATTTGTGAGTTTATTTACATACATGTGTGAGGATAGTGCACAGGATGGTGGGTGGCGTACATTGGGATTGGAATCCAAAGTTCCCAGATGAGTTGGAAGTGTTGGTAGCAGAAATGTCCTGAGTAAAGTCCACAGTCATCTGATACATTGGTCCAACTTGAACTCCCCATGTCATGTGGGAGAGTTTGGTTGCATTCGACAGGGTGAACAGTTTGCACACAAAGGGGATGTACATGGCCATCGGCCTCTCAGTTTTCCTTCCTCGGACGACCCCTCTTCTTTCGGGGGGGACCCTCACGTGCAGGCCGCTGCGGTGCAGAGGACTCTCCACCAGAGTCATCCTCCCTCCCTGTGGCAGTTGCAGTTGTTGCGGCACCAGATGTTGTGGGCACACAGGGAGGTGTGGCCATGTTGGTGCTAATCTGGCGGAGGCATGTCAATATGTCCCTCTGCACCGCTGTCAGTTCTTCCAATGTGTCCCACTTGGACTCCATGCGAGACATGTGTGTCTCCACACGGGACATGTGGGAGTCCAAGCGGGCATGATGGGCAGCCTGCTGCTGTTGGATGTCCTTGAGGATCCCCACTACATGGCTGACCTCTCCGATGCTATTCTAGTACGCATCAGCAATGCATACAAGTTGTGGGTCATCATGCAGTCCAGACCCCTCTGCAAACAGCGACCTCTGCCTACCACCCCTCCCTCCACCCCTGGCCACACTTGCTGGACCTGCGGTGGCACGCACAGGTGAGCCTAGGCCCCCTTGGGGGTTGGCACTGGGGTTGTTGTCCGTTGCTTCACGGTGGGCCGGGGTGCCTGTGCTGTTGTCATTGAGTGTCCTTGGTCTGTCCGTGTCGGCGGGGGTGGTCTGTGTGTTGGCAGATATTGGAGGAGTGGTTGCAGGGGTGCAGATGGTGGTCCTGCTGGTGCTGCATGATGACTCACACCGGAGGGGCCAGGTAGGTCTTCGCCATCCGAGGAGGGCAGAGGCTGTTCCACACCAGAGAGCTCAGGGTCCCCCGGAGCCTGGGACAGGGACTCCTCATCATCTGCTGATGTGTCCCCATCATCACCTGTTTTTGGAAGAGACACACAATGTATGTTATGTTTCTACAGGCATCAATGGGTCAAACACCTGACAGTTGTGACTGTACCTCTGGATGCTTGCCTGTACATTGCATTGTCCTAAGTTGTCACAGTCAGAGGTTGATATTGGTGTAGCACATTGTCCTGCCAACCTGAAGCATTTCAATGTGAATGTTGAGGTGTGTGCATGACCAGCATTGGTGGTATTTGGTTGACATCCGGCCCTCCTTCTCCCCCAGCCCAGTTATCCCACCATGAAGCATGCCACCCTTACAGTGGGTGCAGGTTAACTCCCAGGATGTCAGTCAGTGGTGTCCTGCTGTTGGTTGGTGCCCAGTTCCCAGCAGGGCCTGGTACTCCCCACAACAGAGCACCATTGTCAGACATCTTTGAAGTGGCTTTTTACTCCCTGTGAGGTGTGCATGCTTCAGTGTGAGCTTGATGGGCCATGTGGGTGGGGGATGTTGAGCTGTGACTACCACTCCCATCATGCTATTGCCTACACCCCCCTTCCCAGCATGCCCATACTTCCTTCCTTTTGAGTGGACTTCACTGTGTGTGAGTGTGACAGCAATGGCAAGATGGCTGACAGTGTGGTCCTGTTGTTTGTTGGTGCCCAGTTCCCAGCAGGGCCTTGTGCTCCCCACAGCTGAGGCCAGTGTCAGACATCTTTGAGGTGGCTTTTCACTCCCTGTGAGGTGTGCATGCTTCAGTGTGAGCTTGCTGGGCCATGTGGGTGGGGGATGTTGAGCTGGGACTACCACTCCCATCATGCTATTGCCTACACCCCCCTTCCCAGCATGCCCATACTTCCTTCCTTTTGAGTGGACTTCACTGTGTGTGAGTGTGACAGCAATGGCAAGATGTCTGACAGTGTAGTCCTGTTGTTTGTTGGTGCCCAGTTCCCAGCAGGGCCTTGTGCTCCCCACAGCTTAGGCCAGTGTCAGACATCTTTGAGGTGGCTTTTCACTCCCTGTGAGGTGTGCATGCTTCAGTGTGAGCTTGCTGGGCCATGTGGGTGGGGGATGTTGAGCTGTGACTACCACTCCCATCATGCTATTGCCTACACCCCCTTCCCAGCATGCCCGTACTTCCTTCCTTTTGAGTGGACTTCACTGTGTGTGAGTGTGACAGCAATGGCAAGATGGCTGACAGTGTGGTCCTGTTGTTTGTTGGTGCCCAGTTCCCAGCAGGGTCTTGTGCTCCCCACAGCTGAGGCCAGTGTCAGACATCTTTGAGGTGGCTTTTCACTCCCTGTGAGGTGTGCATGCTTCAGTGTGAGATTGCTGGGCCATGTGGGTGGGGGATGTTGAGCTGTGATTACCACTCCCATCATCCTATTGCCTACACCCCCCTTCCCAGCATGCCCATACTTCCTTCCTTTTGACTCTGCTTCCCTGTGGGGTAGTGTGCCTGTGCTGACAGGATGGCTGACAGTGTTGTTCTGGCGTTTGTTTGGCTACAAGTCCCAAAAGTGTCCCTGTGCTTCACACAGCATAACCCAGGGTGGTGGTTCTTTGTGGGATATTTAATTAGAGTGTGAGGCAATGCATTCTCCCAGGTGAGTTGTGTGGAGTTTGTGTTAAGGGTGTGTGTGAGAAAAGCTGCTGGTAACTATGGTCAGTGCTGTCAGTCCTCCTTCCCACCCAGCCAGATATCCCACCATGGAACGTGCTTCCATTGCAGGGAGTGCAAGTTGGCTTTCAGGATGTCAGTCAGTGGTGTCCTGCTGTTGGTTGGTGCACAGTTCCCAGCAGGGCCTTGTGCTCCCCACAGCAGTACCCAGTGTCAGCCATCTTGTCAGTTCTTTTCCACTCCCTGTGATGTGAGCATGATTCAGAGTGGTGTTGATGGGCCAATTGTGAGGGTGACCAATATCTGTGACTACAACTCCCATCATGCTATTGGCTACACTGACTTCACCAGCATACACAGAATTCCTTCCTTTCAGTGAGCTTCCCTGTGAGGTGGTGTTCTAGTGGTGGCAAAATGTCTGACAGTGTTTGTTGGTTAGATTTGTGCCACTGCCTTGCTCTATTTGTTGTTAGGTTTGTACATGTCATGACACAGTTACATATCACTATGAGATGGCAGGTATTGTGTTTGTCTGACTAACATACACATCTTGGGATGATTATGTTTTGGTTACTGTGGCTTTGCTAACGGTGCATGGTTTCACTATCCCCTTGACAGTGATGTGTGTGTATTGTCACACAATATTGGGTATATTGGTTGTGTACTCACCAGGCTCTGGGATGTTTGATAGTCCATGTACGCTCTCTGGTGGTAGGATGGCCCGCACCTTCTCCTCCCAGGGCCTGAGGTATACTGGTTTGGCAGGAGGGCCACTGCCGGTGCGATGACTCAAGGCATAATCCTTCTTCAGTAGGGCCTTGACCCTCCTGCGCACATCATATCACCTGTTCTGGATGTCTTCCTTTGTGCGCAAACATGGTGATTGTGCGTTCACCCTGTCGACGATCCTCTCCCACATCTTGGTTTTCTGCGACATGGGGGTCTGTTGGACCAATGTACGAAACAGGTGTGGCTCTACCCTGAGGATTTCATCTACCAGGACTTCCAATTCACTGTCTAGGAACTTTGGATTCTTCTTTGGGGGCATGGTGATGGGTGGTGGTGGGGATTGATGTGTGTGTGAGTGTGCAAGTGAGGGTGGGTGAGTGTAGGTTTTGCTGGGTGTCTGTGAGGGTGCTATTTGGGAGGTGCTAATGGTGTGTGGCTTGTGTGATGTATGAGTTGTGGGTGTGTCTGTGGTTGCTGTCTGATGGTGTTCTGTGCTGGCAGGTCATTTGAATTTGCAAAGGATCATGGTAGGGATTTGTGGCCTTTATATGGGTGGAGTTGTGGGTGTGTCTTTGTTCCATGTTTTTTTCCCCCTGTATTTATTGCCTTTGTCAGTGCTTGTTTGGCCCTTTTTTTTGTATTTTTTCCTTTGTAGTTTTTAGGCATGTAGGAGACGTTCTTCTGACCGAGTAGGACGCTGCAGTTGGCTCGTGCGAGCTTCTCCGAGTCTTTCAAGCTGTGTTTCTGCTGTGTTTCATGTGCGGCGTACGCGTCGGTCGCGGAGTATTGGGTTGCTTCGGCTCCGTTTTGAATGCGTGTCGGTCGTACGGCTTGGGCTCCGTGCGACTCGGTCTGGTTTTACATGCATTGCATCATACTGCGCGGGTCGGAGTTCGCGGGTACGTTTCTGTCGTGTTCATTCCTGGTGCGTGTCGGTCGGTTCGATTCGCGTGGTTTTCCGGCCGAATAGCTGGTTTCCGTGCGGTTCGGTCATTCGGCTTGTGTTCCGTACGAGTCGGTCGTGATTCACATGCATTGCATCGTACTACGCGGATCGGGCAGCGCCGGTACGTGTCGGTCGGACTAAATTCCCGTACTGAGTCGGTCGGTACGTTTTCCGGCCTGAATCGGAATCGGCCCCTAAGATGCGCAGAGCAATATGGTTGTTATTTTCACTGTTGAGCATTGGGGGGTATGACTCACTAGAGGTGAAGTCTTAAGTAACCCTGGGCGTAGTTTGCATAGTAGCACTACGCGTAGCTACGCGAAGTACACTTCAAACTAGGCTCAGCTACGCAAATTACGTAGTGCGTAGCTGTGTGCTTGTCTGCACTGTGCAATAATTGCAAATGGCATCTTGCACAGTGCAAGTAAAGATAAAATAAGTATCTCTGTCTTTATATGCTAAAAAGCATATAGTCATTTCACAAAAGTGAAAACGATAAATTAACAAGCAGTGAGAGAGGTGATGATTTTGGGATCCTCCCTAACCTAGGGAGAGAACCAAGCAGATGCCTTGAAAACAAAACGCACATCTTGTTGAATGATTCGGTGGTTGTCCCATCCTCTTAGGACCACCCCAAGCACAGTTATTGGCAAAAATACAATCCCAACCAAAGGCCCTGCTAAGCATTATGGGACGAGATTAGCAGTGGGCAGTGAATATTATAGTATCCAATATCAAAATAATTCTACAAAGAGCTGCAGTTCAACTAGTCGTTACTCTCACGAGTCAAATGCAAAAGCATTGAAATTATTATTACATCAAGCTGCAGTTCCACTAGTCGTTACTAGATGTCCCTTACGAGTCAAATGCAAAAGCTTCATGAAAGGGTTTCAATGCTTTTGCATTTGACTCGTGAGGGACATCTAGTAACGACTAGTGGAACTGCAGCTTGATGTAATAATAATTTCAATGCTTTTGCATTTGACTCGTGAGGGACATCTAGTAACGACTATTTGAACTGCAGCTCTTTGTAGAATTATTTTGATATTGGACACTATAATATTCACTGCCCACTGCTAATCTCGTCCCATAATGCTTTGCAGGGCCTTTGGTTGGGATTGTATTTTTGCCCATAACTGTGCTAGGGGTGGTCCTAGGAGGAAGGGACCACCACTGAATCGTTCAGCATGATATGCTCTTTGTGTTCAAGGCATCTGCTTGGTCCTCCCCCTAGGTTAGGGGGGACCCCAAAATCATCACCTCTCTCATTGCCTATATTTTCATTCTGAAAGTTCACTTTTGTGAATTGGTTATATGTTTTTTAGCATGTAAAATTGCTTTATCAAAGTATTTGTAGGTGTTGATGATTTTGCTGCTATGCTTCGTGTTTTAGCACAGTTTTTGCACTGTGTTATGTGCAATTTGCGTAGTAGTGCAAACTACGCATGCTCCGTGAGCGTAACGTAGTACTATGCCCAGGGTTAGTCTTAAGTTGGTCATGAGGCCCTGCCCTCTGTAACAATGGAAATAATTATCATACACCGTGAGCACCTGCCTATTTGGTTTATACCATGGTGTTGTTTCACACGTACTTATTTGTTATGAAAACATGTCTTCAAAGCCAAGATACAAGGGTGTATTCGTGCCGTGAAGTAAAATCACATCAGGAGGCCTTGCTTTTTCCCGTGTAAAGTTATAGCATCAAGCAGTATGTGAGGTAGTGAACAATGTTTTCTCGTATCAATTTTACTTAAGTAATTTGACATTTTCACTGTAGTGGTAGCAGTGTGGGCATGTGCTTATTTCTATGCTTGCTCTCAATAGCAAGTATTTATTTGCCACATTTATTTTCACTGATTGTATGTTTTATCCCCCTTATTCTATTACTCTAATTGATCTTGGCCACAACACTGATCAGAATACATAACAAGTGTGGTGTTCGTTAAAGTTTTTACTTGATGCTATAGGCCTCTGCCTAACTATCGAGTTGCTCACATTAGGAAAGACTTTCTGCATAGAAATATTGGGGCATATTATCAAGAATGGCGTTAAAATTATCGCCGGTTTAGCGGCAGAAAACTGCCGCTAAAGCGGCGATAATGGGTTTGGTAATATGCCCTGGAGAATTCCAATAGAAGCCCATGTTCACACCAGAACATGGACTTCTATTGGAATTCTCAAGGGCATATTATCAAGCCCATTATCGCCGCTTTAGCTGCAGTTTTCTGCCGCTAAACCGGCGATAATTTTTAACGCAGTTCTTGATAATATGCCACATTATGACACGATGGTGATGACAACTCTAGAACTCATTCTCAAAAAGCAAAGTTGAATTTTAGAAGCATTTTTAAAGTGAAGGCTGCAAATAAATATGCCTGCCAAATTATCAGTGTCAGTCACTCCAGTACCAGTGTTAAGAATGGAACTGCCTTCGCTGCCAGTGATATTCTACCACCCGTTATCAGGGGCAGATTGAGAAGTGTGATTTTCATGCCAGATGGTAAACTTCTGCTAGCAGAGTGTGGTATATACGTCATTCAGAATGTTCACTGTAGAATGTTTAGGGAGTATAAAGCTCTGTACTTTAGAATGTTGAGGAAAGAACAGAGAGCAGCCTCCCCGGATTCATGACCTTCTTAGATGTCTTGGATGACAGAGCACATACCTTAGGTCCCTCATAGCAGATATATACTAACTATCCAGGATACTGGTATTGTGTTAGGTAGAATGGGCCCTGAGAGTTGGTAAGCTGATTTGAACAATTCCTCAATGTATTTTCTGATTGTTCTCTTTAAGTTTTAGTCTATGGTGAAATGCTCCTCCATCCCAGCACAATTTCTTTAAAAGCCTGTTTCACGCTCTCATTTCTTATACTAAAGATGAAGGGAACAAGCACTGGGGTCACATAAATGGTCAGAACGCTAACTATTTTATTGCCTTCCAGTGTGGTGCCTTGGTTTGGTGTCACATAAATAAATATTGTGGCACCATACCCCAAGCCTACTGTGGTGATGTGGGATGCACAAGTGGAGAAGGCTCGCTGACGACTAGTCACGGATGGCATCTGGAGAATGGTGACTATTATACACACATATGACACCATCGTCATTATCAATGAACTGAAGGTTACCAGGGAAAACAACATAAAATCAAATAATTCAATCGTTTTTGTGTTTGCACACGATAGCTTGATCAGTGGGACAGCATCACAAAAGAAATGGTTAATCTCGTTGGGTCCACAGAATGGCAGGCTGAATTTCAAAGATGCGGGCATGGATGTGGACAAAAACGCTCCAGTCCAACAAGCGAGGACCAGATAGATGCACGTTCTCCATCTCATGACTGTTGTGTAACGTAAAGGGTTGCAAATAGCCACATACCGATCTACAGACATGATTGCAAGCAGAAGAAGTTCCACCGTCCCGAGCAAAAAGTAGAAGTAACACTGAGTTAGGCAGCCTGAAAAAGAGATCTTCATATCTTGAGATACCAGAATAGCAAGTACCTTTGGCACTATAACTGTTGATATCATAATCTCCGTGAAAGAAAAGTTAGCGAGGAAAAAATACATTGGAATATGAAGCCGATGGTCTATAAAGATCAAGGCAATTATCAGAAAGTTCCCCATCAAAATGGTCATGTAGATGAGGAGAATGCACGGAAACAGTAACCATTTCACTTGGGGCATAGAGGGAATTCCGATCAAGAGAAATTCAGTGACCTCCGTTTGGTTGTCTTCTATCATATGTGATGGTAATCTGCAAGAAGATTGATATTGAAATCGACTGAAAGATACAATTAACATAAAATACATCAATTGAAACAAACATTGATGACAAGTTGTCAAATACACTGTTTGTAATCTATGTGTATGTCTACTTTCTAATATTTTCTTGTAGTACCAGGTAAAATACGAATGCCTAACCAAAATGTGTATCAGAAAAAATGTTCAATTGCTGACTCAGATTTAGTACCTATTTGAAATATTGTATATGCTGCTGTCAAAGATACTAAACGTACTACTGAATTTTCGACAACAAAACATTATAAGTGCCAATTTTAGTATTCTGCACACGGAATGATAGAATTATTGATTGTAATTCAGGAGGTGAGAAATGAGTTATTCTGCAATTAATCTAAATGAGTAATGTGTGTTTTCCAAATCTGCCAGTTTTCTTAGTATTTGTTTTCACACATGCTCACATTATGATGCTTTGTCTGATCAACCAATTACCTTGCCATACCAATCCATAGTCCTCAATGTGTCTTACAGGTTTACCTTGATCTAATTACCTAAATCTGTTATCTAACTTCTTGAGCCCATTGAATGGACCTGCCATTTATAGCTTTATAGAAAAACATTCTAATTTTTGTATGTTCCTAAAGAAATATTATAGGCTTATATTTTAAACGTTGAGGTCTATAACTTTTCTCTGCAGCATTGCATAGACATGAATAAGTATAATTTCTTTTTAGGAGTTTTTTAATAATAGTCTTAATTCTACAGGTTCTTCTTACACCTAGGAGAATACAATATGCATTTATTTGCTTTCAGGGGTGGCAATCGAGAGTGCACAGTATTTATCATCAGTGTTTACTTCCAGTACATCAAACTATGCAGAAAACTATCTTTCAAAAGATGAGAACACCTAGAAGATTCCAAACGCAAACCTATGCTCTATCACAGTACTTTGTCTTTGCCTGAAGAATGTCTTTTTCATAAGAAATATATTTCTAGAGACATATATTTCTATGTTTCATTGTGTTTGAATAGTTATACTTGAATAGTCTGGTATTCATTAAAATGTTCATTATCATTTTGGCTGTTTTTGTGGCTGATGTAAGCGTATCACGTCTAGGGGCCAGATCTAGAGTTTGGCAGAAGGACCTTCTCTTCTCCATCATGGCTGTACTGATCCATCCAATTGATGGTGAGTAACTGTCCAAACTATTTACGGTTTGGTCTGACAGACACTGTCTGTCATGAGAGAGGTAAGGTCATCGGCTGACCTTCAATCGTCCATCATCGGTCCCCTATCCTCTGTCAGCGAACAGCCATCCAGCCCAGCTTCAATGTTGGTATAGTTTTCCGTGGTCAGAGTGGGATTGAAGGGGGGACGTCAATATAGACGACAGCAATAGTGGGGTTTCTGGTGGTGGATGCATCTGTCAATGCACACCTGCTCAAAATCAACCCACCAACAATATCTACAGCTCCCACTACAAATTACACTGCTCTATTTTTTATTTTATTTATGGGATTTATAAAGCGCATGGCTACCCGAGGGCTTTGCAGCGCTACCGAGAGGGGCTGTAGGTAGGTGGAGCATCAAGGGAACAACCAAGTTTTAAGCTTTTTCCTGAAACATCGTTCATTTTTTACCAGTCTCAGTTCCGAGGTCATAGAATTCCAGAGTTTTGGGACCAGGTGGGAGAAGGATCTTCCACCCCATCTTGAACTCTTTATCTTTGGTGTATTCATCAGGAAATCAGATGAGGACCTGAGGGACCTGTTCGGGAGACAAGAAATATTATCATGGCCGGACCTCTCCCCTGCATGGCTTTGTGGGCAAGGCAGAGGGCTTTGAACTTAACCCTGGATTTTAACCAATGCGTTTTTTTCAGAGAGGATCTCACTGATTTGTGCCTGGGGATTTTCAGGAGGAATCTGGCTGCAGCGTTTTGGACCACCTGCAGCCTGTCGGTCACATATTTAGGAGAACCCAGTTACAGGGAATTGCCGCAGTCCAGTAGTGATACCACCAGGGCCTGGACCACCGTCTTCCGAGACTTTTCTGGGATTAGGTCCATGATCTTATGGATCATCCGTAGTATACTGAAACATGTTGCCAATAATTTTTTGGCTTGTGTTTGCATGGAGACATTCTGGTCTAGCCACATCCCCATATTTTTTATGGACGGCTTAGGAACGGGGGGAGGGCACCAACCACCAGGCCAACTGATCCTGGCTCGTGGACCCAGGCCATTGCCCAGGAACATCAGCTCCATTTTGTCGCCATTCAATTTTAGGCTACAGTTAGCCATCCATTTTCCAATTTTTTCCATGCATGGTACCAGCTACATATGGTTCGAGTTCATCTCTTCTGACAGTGAGACCACAAGCTGAGTGTCATCCGCATAGGCAACAATTGACAGGCCAAACTCCTGTACAATGTGTGCTAGGGGACTCAGATATATGTTGAACAGGGCTGGGCTGAGCGCCAAACCCTGATGTACTCCGTAGGGAGGCGTAAAAATATCTGCTAGGATGGCTGATTCCATACAATGGAATGATCTGTCCCTGAGGAAAGAGACAAGCCATTGATTGGCTTTATCCTTAATCCCTATCTCTTTGAGCCTATGTATTAAGATCTTATGGTACACGGTATCAAAAGCCGCACTTAGATCCAAAATTAGAATTGCGGCAGCTCTCCCCTGGTCGAGTATCATTTTCCAATTTCTCAGTAATCACTAGAAGGGCCGACTCTATGCTATGTTCTGGGCGAAACCCCATCTGAGTCTGGTTCAAGATGTTATCTGCCTCCAGGAACTGAGAGATGATGCTGTTGGCATGTTTCTCAGCGACTTTACCCAGAATTGGTAGTAGTGATATGGGTCAGAAGTTTCCCAGTACCGTAGGATCAAGTTGAGGTTTCTTGAGCAGAGGCTTCGCTGTGGCATGCTTCCACTCTTTGGGCACTATCCCTGTGTTTAGGGATAGCGAGATAAGGTCAGCCATTTTGAAGAGGATTGAATCACCACCCTGAAGTAAGATGTGCGGGGGGCGGGATAGAGTGGAGACCCTGACTTAATGTTACTCAGGAGGAGACCCGTGTGTTCTTTGCTCAACGCTGGGAAAGTACCTAATAATGGGGGAGGTGGCAGTCCAGACTGTTCTGGGCTGGGGAGTAGGTCCTTCCTACCCGAGCTGTCCTGTCTCACTTCAGGGTTGACCATGGGACAATTATGTAGCAAGTTATATATGTTTTCCACTTTGTTTTTAAAGAAAGTGGCTAGCTCATTACATCTCTCTTTTGAAGAGTAATGTGTGTGTGAGCCTTGTTCAATGGTGGTGATTGATTTCACAATTTTGATAATTCTTTGGGGGAATTGGAGGACTTATTAATCCTCTCCTAGTAGAATTCTGCCTGAGCAATCTTAATGTCATTATGATATTGTCTGATGGCTTTTTTATATAATGTCTTAAGGTCTGGTGCATAGGTTTTCCTCCAGCTCCTTTTGAGTTTCTTGCAGTGCTTTTTCTGAGAGGTTAGCTGGGTGTTGAACCAGGCAGCTCTTTTGGGGTTCCACTCTGCTGCCAGTCTGGGTTTGCGAAAACACTTGTCTACTGAGCTGTTAATCCAGTCTGACCACCGTTTGTGTGCCTCATAGAGGTCTTCTGATGGAAAGGGGGTGGTAGACTCTAGAGGATTGGCCTAACTTTTAGGTGCCAGCCTGGGCCATTTCTGTCCTAGATTAATGTTACCCCCTGACGTCTTTTCTATGAGTGGTTTAGCATACAGAAAAGGAATGTAGAAGTGGTCAGACCAGGGGATTTAAATTGGGGTAAGCACCTGTAGTCTTGGGACATTTGAAAAGATGGGGTCGAGAATATGTTCTTTTTCATGTGTGGCAGAGCCCACAAGCTGAGGAAGTTGCAGGGCCTCTAGGTCTGATAGAAGTCTTTTGGAGGACGAATTATTGGTATCGTCCACATGGATTTTAAAATCCCCCAATGCAGTGAATGTGCATTTCCCTACAATGAGACTGGCAAGGAGATCAGGGAGGGACTCTAGCAATGACGTGCATGGCCCTCGGGGCCTGTAAACAAGAGTGCCGGAGAGAGAGGATGTGTGGGCGAGTGTAATTCTGAATTGAATGGCATCGCAGTTAGTTAGTTTCAGGGGAGTGATGGAGCAGCTGAACTATGCTTTAAAGATAATGGCCACCCCGCCTCCTGTTTTTCCCACCCGGTCCAGTCTGCGTATGCCATATCCAGGGGGGAGAGTTAAGATAATATCTGGCGTAGAGCTTTCTTTGCGCCATGTCTCTGTAATGAACAGAACATCAAGAGCTTGATCCTCTAGGAGCAGCCCTATTTTGATTTTGTGCCCTGGGAGGGATCTGCAGTTAATGAGGCCCATTTTCCAGGGTGCAATGTTGCCATGTATGACCTGTGTCCTTGCAGGATTGTGCAGACTCGTTTTTAAAGAGTAGTTACAATATTGGCAATGCACTCTACTTCCTAGAGGATTTGCTACATCGAGGGAGTGCATGCATAGTGGAGACATATCAGGTCTAAGCTGCTCTAGTTCGACCGCAGTGTACCTTCTTTGACTTGACTGATCTGAGTGGAGTCGAGCAGGGTTCCTGGCCCCTGGTCCCGGTCGGGCACACACGGGCACAGATGCACTTGCCTTTGGCGCGCCAGCGGCGCGTCCGTGCAGCTACCACCATAAGTAGGCGAGCCACTTGCTGCTAGACCGCTAGACCACTGATCCTGCCACTCCAAGACCGTGAGGAGGAGCGATCCTCTCTATGGTCAGGTGGAGTGGAGCGCCCTCTTTATGGTGAGAGTGTGTTAAAAGAGCGCGTAGGGGATCCGGTAACAATCTTAGGATAAAAGTCTGTGCTCAATTGGAGCAGGTTATAAAATAACTTCGGGCTAGTAGAGACAGTGAAAATGTTAAAAGAGCTGTTCACATCAAATTCAATTCACTTCAATACAATTCACTATAGAATCAGTGCAGTTTTTAAGAACAATTAAAAGACATTCAGAGCAGTGAAGTGCAGTAAGAGAGCGCCGTAGTACCTCTACAGGGAATGCTGACACCGGAGTGCCGCTCTAAACACATAAACCATTTACCAATCACAACAGAAAGCAGAAGAGATCTTTGCAAAAGATTTTTAAGATGTGTGGAAGAAGACAACCCAGATTCTCAGCAAATGAGCTAACCTTGATGGTTTATGAGATAATTAGGTTGCGCACCAGTTATTTGGATTACTAGTTCAAACAAATTCCATGAAATAGAGAAGGAGAAATGTGTACCAGAATTGTGAATAAGAAAAATGCTAATTCTAATGCCTGACTCTCACAGGAGGACATCCACAAGCATTGGATTGATATGTGGGGTAAGGGACCTTTCCCTCACTTCCCCAGCACAACAAAAAGGCCCTGGCAAAGGTGGTGGGTCTCCCACTATGGGAGGAGAAGGTGTTGCCCATACTCCATGCTGAAGGCATCCTGAGAATTCCAGATGGAGAATTCACCTTCTGCACACACTGGCACCTCTATTTCATAATGCAAATCTCTGTGATAGTTAGGCCTGGATGAAATATAAATGATGCTGGCATAATTCTAGTAAAAATTGACACAAGGATGCATCTTGTTAAAAAATAGAGCATGAAATGATAGATTTACGTTTCACATAATTAAATGTAATTGCGTGCAATTTTTCATAGTTATGTGAAAGAAAACTATGCAAGTTTTGCGCAGCCCTACTGTTAAAGCCAGCCTAGTCACACAAGTATGCTACCTCATGTCTTTCACATTTCATTAGTTTCCAAATATAATCACAATCCATTTCCTCACTCTGTCACACCACTGTCCTTAACAAAACCCATTAAAAATCGATTCAAACAGATGTAGCATCACATTTTAATTTTTATAACACATTATAACTCTCAGGAGCCACTGTAATGCTATATCAAAAATAGACAGTGGTGACCAGATGAATCCTTGTCACTAGCATTAAACTGTTCCAGGTCAGGGTTTTATTTTTACCATTTAACTGCATTTTTATTTAAAAAAAAGGTTTCTAATGATACGTAAATCAAAGTCAAGAAATGGAAAGGTGGTGTCACATTGACATTGATCCATCTTGTCATCTAGGTAGCACACTACTGGGCACGTATGATCCTCACCCATAACATAGGTGAGGTTGGGGTTTGAAAACTGCAAGGATAACCACCATACATCAGCCCATCTACATTCAAGTAGTAGTAGAGTGATATAAATCTATCTATCTATCTATCTATCTATCTATCTATCTATCTATCTATCTATACTACAAGTTCCAGCTTGCATCTGCAAACCCACAAGGCCACTAGGGGGGCAAACACTACATATTTCTGCATTTGAACTGTGGATTCCATCAGAGTATGATTGCTGTCCCCTGTGATCAAGGTCTAACAAGACCGAAACAAGTCAGGATTGTTGCAGCTGGTGAATGAAAATAAATAATTGCACAAGCCATACCGGGAGTGCGCATATTCTTTCCTGGTGAGAGAAATGTGGTGTGATTTAAGTGGTGTGGTCCTGCCGCAAGCCTATTCCACCAGTAAGAGCGCCACATGTGTCTATTAGGGCCACTTTGGAAGGAAAGTTGTGAGGCGACATTAGGCAGTGGTGCTGCAGTGGATTATCACGGCATGGGTCCTGAGCAGCGTTTAGGTTAAGGACTGCGATTGGAACGTATTATGGCTTCTATTCGAAGAAATGACTTTGTTTCAGCTGCAAATGACAATTGATTTTATCATTCACTGGGGCTCTATAGTACTGAGTGGCATACTACAAGTTCCAGCATGCACCTGCAAACCCTGGAGGCCACTAAGGGGAAGAAACAATATATTTCTGCATTTGAACTGTCACCTGTGATAATAAGACCGAAACGCATCAGGATTGTTGCAGCTGGTGAATGAAAATAAAGGATTGCACAAGCCATACAGGAAGTGTGGCGTCTTCTTTCCTGGTGAGAGAAAGTTATTGTGATATATATATATATATATATATATATATATATATATATATATATATATATATATATATATATATATCAACACGCAAATCCCAGAGTATTCCAACCACAGCGGCGCAACACAAGGGCACAGACTCCAAAGCAATGATGATGGCAAGGTGTTTTATTCAGTCATCAATGTCCAAGATGACGCGTTTCGGCCGCCAGACATGCAGCCTTGTTCACATGTTATATATATAAATATATATATATAAAGACGTTGAAGACAGGAGCTGACCGGAGCACCGGAGCGCCACATTAGTTTTGAAAATTTCGCGAAGATTCGTCAAACGGCGCCAAAGATATTGCCCACCCCTGGGACATTGCAGTTTGCAATGGCAGGGCGGGAGTACTGCTCCCGCCCTGTCATTGCAAACTTTTGCTTTGCTTCATGGAAGCGAGAGCAGGAAAACTGCCCTCGCTTCCATGAAGTGAAGCAGAATTGCTTTTGGACAAAGGGAGCTGCATGTCAGCAGCTCCCTTTGTCCAAAAGCAATGCCGGCTCCCGCAGGAGGCGGGGAGCCGGCAGGGACCGCGGGGGCAGTGGGGCTCCCCGGGCGGTCCCCAATATCATGGCTATGCCCTGGGGGAAGGGGTTCCCGGTGCTCAAAATGGCCTGGGAGGGGGGCCCCCGCGGCCCCCCTCCTTCAATATAAAATATATTTTAAAAAAAGAGGCAAAGCCCCGGGGGATGGGGTCCCCGGGGCCGAAAATGGCCTCAGAAGGGGGGGCCATGCGGCCCCCCTCCTTTAAATATAGATTTTTTTTTAAATAGAAGTGGCCATGCCCCAGGGGATGGGGTCCTCGGAGCCGAAATCGGCCTCGGTAGGGGGGCCGCGTGGCCCCCTTCCCATTTAAATTTTAAAAAATTACAAAATGTGTCAGGCCCTGGGGATGGGGTCCTCAGGGCCCAAAAAATATTAAGGGAAGGGGGCCACACAGCCCCCCCCCCTTCCTAAAAGAATGAAGAAAAAAAAAATGAAACCGGCAACTAGCGGGAGGCCCCACCCCCTCCCTGCACCACTCTGCAAGCGCACCTCCTGGTGCGCTCTGGGTTGGGGGATGAAGTCCCCTTCACTGATGAGGGTCCTTAGGGGCCAACTAGGCCACCAGGTATCTTCAGTAAGCCCCACACAGTGGGATTGCTGAGAGGTGGTAGGAGGCCACGCCCCTTTTTACACCACTCTGCAAACGTGCCCCTTGGTGCACTGCTGGTGGAACAATGAGGTCCCCTTCTGTCCTGAGGACCTCAGGAGTAAAGTGGACTTAATCCCCCAAGCCGCAGTGCGCCAGGAGGCATATTTGCAGAGTGGTGTAAAAAGGGTGTGTGGCCTCTGACCACTCTCAGCAATCCAGCTGTGTGGGGCTTTCTAGAGGTAACAGGAGGGCTAGTTGGCCCCTAGGTACCCTCTGGAGGCAAAGGGACTTCATCCCCCAACCAAGAGTGTACCAGGAAGTGCGTTTGCAGAGTGGTGGAGAAAGGGGGCATGGCCTGTGTCCACCTCTCAGCAATCCCACTGTGTGGGGCTTACTGGAGGTAACCGGTAGGCTTGTTGGCCCCTAAGCAGCAAAGGTGACTTCACTCTCCATCCAAGAGCATGCCAGAAGGCGCATTTGCAGAGTGATGGGCAAAGGGGGCGTATCTTGCTTTGAGAACTTAGCAATCCTGCTGTGTGGGACTTACTGGACATAATAGGAGGGGTAGTTGGCCCCCAAGGATGTCCTTGGGGGCAACTACCCCTCCTGTTACCTCCAGTAAGTCCCACACAGTGGGATTGGTAAGATGTCTTCGGAGGGCACGCCTCCCATGCTCCACCAGTCTGCAAACACGCCTCCTGACATACTACTGGTTGGGGGATGAAGTCCACTTTACTCCTGAGGGACTTTGGGGGCCAAGAAGCCCTCTTGGTACCTCCTGTAAGTCCTACGCAGCAGAATTTCTGAGCTCCAGTCGGAGCCTCAGCCCCCTTTCTCCACCACTCTGCAACTGCGACTACTAGTTGTAATAGGTCTTGGATTTGCGAGAGTTAGAGCTATTGGCATTGTAAATGTAATAGTTTTTTACTAATGTTTTTTGTAGTGGAGTGAATGTACATTGTGTGTAGTGAAATTATGTGGTATGTTGTGCAATGAAAATATGTGGATAGAAAGTATGTGGTATTTAGTGTATAGGAATTATGTAGAGTGGGATTATGTGTTATGGAGACTAATTATTTGGTATGGTAGTCTGTGTTGTGGAGTGGAAACCTCAGGTTTTGTCTTCCTCATTTCTATAAAAGTTAAAATATAAACTTAATGAGACAAAAAAAAGAAGGAACCACTGAGGAGCACTTCTGGACCTAGTCAGAGGTATGAGCATGGCCACTGGAATTATGCAACTGTTTGGCTGCACAAACTTTCACACAATTATACATTTTCCGCATTTGCCACATAGTCCATCATCTGCTGCATAATCTGCAGATTTGAACAAAAAAAGGCATGTTTCTAGCTCAAACGGCTCAAACATTACCAAAAATGCAACGACAAGTGTTACAGCATGGTGGAAGGCCCTTTGCAAACATAGAACGGACACATGTTACTTATTGCTAAATGTGGGTGTTAAATTGTTACTAATGGTGTGCAAACCACTCTTGCTTCTTCATGTGCCTCTCTTGGCTCTTTCAGCATTTCTCATGCTTCTTTCTGTACCTTTCTTCCTCTTTCTGCACTTCTCTTCCGCAGTCCTCTTGCCTCATTCTGCAACTCTGTTCCTTCTTTCTGCACTTCTTTTGTTTCTTTCTGCACCTATCTTGCTTCTTTCTGTATCCTCTTGCCTATTTCTCCACCGCTCTTCCCCCTTTTTTCATCTCTGTTGTTCTTTGTGCACTTCTCTTGTCTCTTTCTCTACCCCTCATCCGTCTTTCTGCACCTCTGTTGCTTCTTTCTGCACTTCTCTTGCTTCTTTCTGCACCTCTCTTGCTTCTTTCTGTACCCATCGTGCCTCTTTCTGCATCTCTCTTCCCTCTTTCTGCACCCCTCTTGCCTCTTTCTGTACTTCTTTTGTTTCTTTCATCCCCCTCTTCCCCTTTTCTGCATCTCTGTTGCTTCTTTCTACACTTCTGTTGCCTCTTTCTGCACGCATCTAGCTTCTTTCTGTACCTCTGTTGCTTCTTTCTGCACTTCTTTTGCCTCTTTCTGCATTTCTGTTGCTTCTTTCTGCACTTCTCTTGCCTCTTTCTATATTTCTGTTGCTTCTTTCTGCACTTCTCTTGTCTCTTTCTGCACCTCTCTTGCTGCTTTCTGAAATTCTCTTGCTTCTTTCTGTACCTCTCTTGCTTCTTTCTGTCCCCCCTGTTGGCTCTTTCTGCACTCGTCTTTCCTCTTTCTGCACCTCTCTTGTCTCTTTGTTCAACTCTCTTGCCTGTTTCTGCACCTCTCTTGCGTCTCTGCACTTCTCTTGCCTGTTTCTTCACCACTGTTGCTTCTTTCTGCACTTCTCTTGCCTCTTTCTGCATCTCTTACTTCTTTCTGCACCCCTCTTGCCTCTTCCTGCACCCCTCTTCCCTCTTTCTGCACCTCTCTTGCATCTTTCTGTATCCCTGCTCCCTTTTTCTGCACCTCTCTTGCCTCTTTCTGCACCTCTGTTGCTTCTTTCTGTACTTCTCTTGCTTCTTTCTGCACCTCTCTTGCTTCTTTCTGCACCCCTCTTGCCTCTTTCTGCACCCTTCTTCCATCTTTCTGCACCTCTCTTGCCTCTTTCTGTACCTCTCTTGCCTCTTTCTGCAGTTCCCTTTCCTCCTTCTGCACCTCTGTTGTTTCTTTCTGCACTTCTCTTGCCTCTTTCTGCACCTGTGTTGGTTCTTTCTGCACTTCTCTTGCTTCTTTTTGTATCTCTCCTGCAAATTTCTGTACCCCTCTTGCCTCTTTCAGCACTTCTCTTCCTTCTTTCTCACCTCTCTTGCCTCTGTCTGCACCCCTCTTCCCTCTTTCTGCACCTCTCTTGCCTCTTTCTGCAGTTCTCCAGGCTCCTTCTGCACCTCTGTGGTTTCTTTCTGCACTTCTCTTGCCTCTTTCTGAACCTCTCTTGCTTCTTTCTGCACCTCTTTTGCATCTTTCTACACTTCTCTTGCCTCTTTCTGCACCTCTGTTGCTACTTTCTGCTCTTCTCTTGCCTCTTTATGCATTTCTGTTGCTTCTTTCTGCACTCATCTTGCCTCTTTCTATATTTCTTTTGCTTCTTTCTGCACCTCTCTTGACTCTTTCTGCACCCTCTTGCCTCTTTCTGCACGTCTGTTGCTTCTTTCTGCACTTCTCTTGCTTCTTTCTGCTCCTCTCTTGCTTCTTTTCTGCACTTGTCTTTCCTCTTTCTGCAACTCTCTTGTCTCTTTGTGCACCTCTCTTGCCTGTTTCTACACCTCTCATGCCTCTTTCTGCAGTTCTCTTGCCTCCTTCTGCAGCTCTGTTGCTTCTTTCTGCACTTCCTGTGCTTCTTTCTGTACCTCTCCTGCTTCTTTCTGCACCCCTCTTTCCTCTTTCTGCACCGCTCTTCCCTCTTTCTTCACCTCTCTTGCCTCTTTCTGCACCTCTCTTGCCTCTTTTTGTACTTCGTTTGCCTCTTTATGCACCTCTCTTGCTTCTTTCTGTACTTCTCTTGCTTCTTCCTGCACCCCGCTGCCTCTTTCTGCACTTGTCTTCCCTCTTTCTGCACCTCTCTTGCACCTTTCTGCACCTCTGTTACTTCTTGCTGCACTTCTCTTTCTTCTTTCTGCACCTCTCTTGCCTCTTTCTGCAACTCACTTGCCTCTTTCTACACTTCTCTTACTTCTTTCTACACATCTGCTGCTTCTTTCAGCAATTCTCTTGCCTCTTTCTGCTCTCCTCTTGCCTGTTTCTGTTCCTCTCTTGCCTCCTTCTGCACCCCTCTTGCATCTTTCTGCACCCCTCTTCCCTCTTTCTGCACCTCTCGTGCCTCTTTCTGTACCCCAGTTCCCTCCTTCTGTACCTCTGCTGCCTGTTTCTGCACCTCTCTTGCCTTTTTCTGCACCTCTCTTGCCTTTTTCTGCACCTCTGTTGCTTCTTCTGGCATTCTCTTGCCTCTTTCTGCACCCCTCTTGCCTCTTTCTGTACCTCTGTTGGTTCTTTCTGCCCTGCTCTTGCTTCTTTCTGCACCTCTCTTGGAAATTTCAGCACCCCACTTGCCTCTTTCTGCACTCCTGTTCCCTCTTCTGCACCTATGCTGCCTGTTTCTGCACCTCTCTTGCCTCTTTCTGCACCTCTGTTCCTTCGTTCCATACTTCTCTTATCTCTTTCTGCACCCCTTTTGCCTCTTTCTGCACCTCTGTTTCTTCTTTCTGCACTTCTCTTTCTCCTTGCTGCTCTTCTCTTGCTTCTTTCTGCACCGCTTTTGCCTCTTTCTGCACCCTTCTTCCCTCTTTGTGCACCTCTCTTGCCTCTTTCTGCACGTCTCTTGCCTTTTTGGCAGTTCTCTTGCCTCTTTCTGCTTCTCTTTTGCTTCTTTCTGCACTTCTCTTGCCTTTTTCTGCACCCCTCTTGCCTCTTTCTGCACCTCTGCTGTTGGTTCTTTATGCACTGCTCTTGCTTCTTTCTGCACCTCTCCTGCCTCTTTCTGCACCCCTCTTGCCTCTTTCTGCACACCTCTTCAATATTTCTGCACCTCTCTTGCCTCTGTCTATACCCCTGTTCCTTCTTTCTGCACCTCTTTTGCCTGTTTCTATAACTCTCTTGCCTCTTTCTGCACTTCCTGTGCTTCTTTCTGTACCTTTCCTGCTTCTTTCTGAACCCCTCTTTCTTTCTGCACCGCCTTTCCTTCTATCTTCACCTCTCTTGCCTCTTTCTGCACCTTTTACCTCTTTCTGCACTTCTCTTGCCTCTTTCTGCACCTCTCTTGCTTCTTTCTGTACTTCTCTTGCTTCTTCCTGCACCCCGTTGCCTCTTTCTGCACTTGTCTTCCCTCTTTCTGCACCTCTTTTGCGCCTTTCTGCACCTCTGTTGTTTCTTTCTGTACTACTCTTGCCTCTTTATGTACCCTCTTGACTCTTTCTGTACCTCTGTTGGTTCTTTCTGCATCTCTCTTGCCTCTTTCTGCACCTTTCTTGCCTCTTTGGCACTTCTCTTGCCTCTTTCAGCACTTCTCTTGCCTCTTTCTGCTCTTCTCCTCCCTCTTTCTGCACATTTCTTACTCTTTCTGCACCTCTGTTGGTTCTTTTTGCATCTCTCTTGCCTCTTTCACACTTCTTTAGCTTCTTTCTGTACTTCTCTCGCCACTTGCTGCATTCAAATGGGAAGTGCAGTATGTCAAGTTTAAAGGTCTGCGTGCTCTCTTGACAGACGTATATGTCTACTTGTACATGTATCATTACATGTGTTATGCATCTGAAGATGGTAGCTTAAAAGCGGGTAGCTTCTCCTATAGGTGGTCAAATCTTCTCAGTTGTGCTCTCTCATTCAGTTGCACAGGCAGACATGTGTTATGTATATAAGTGTTATAGAGCCCCTCAAATATAATATTGAAAATCCCTGTGCCCTGTATTATGAGCAGAAAGAAATACATACACCTTTTTGTACACAAATTTACAGAGTATGCTGTTTGAAAAACACAGTTATTCAAGTATTTGTATGCTTATTTTTATGTAACATGTCACTAGGTAAAAGCGGAGACACAAGCATGCATATCTTCACAAACTTGGTCAGACTTACAACAGTGATATGGTTAGGATTGCTGTTTTACATTTGGTATGTCTAACATTCTGAGAAGTCGATAAATAGTGAACCTTCAAGAGAAAAGTGAGATTTAAGACATCTAGGGAGAAGAATTAGTGATTAAACTACTTTGTATGAGTCTGTGGAAAGGTACATTAGAAGTAGGCCTCTTTTTGCACCTCTGTTGATTCTTTCTGTACTTTTCTTGCTTCTTTCTGCACTTTTCTTTCTCTTTCTGAACTTCTCTTGCATCTTTCTGCACTTCTCTTGCTTCTTTCTGCGCCTTTCTTCCTCTTTCTGTACATGTCCTACCATTGCAGGCATAGTTAGAAATTAGCATTTTAAAAACCTTAGAAATTCACTGAAAAAAACACAGGTTTCAGGGACGTTATAGTTAGTATTAGCATTTAAAAAACCTTTGAAATTCACTGAAAAACCAGAGGTTTCAGGGACGTCATAGTTAGGAATTAGCATTTTTTTAAAAACTAGAAATTCACTGAAAAAACAGAGGTTTCAGGGACGTTATAGTTAGGCTGACATTTCACTCATACAAAACCAGAGAAATTTGGCTGTTATCGTTAGCTGAGCTAACTATAACTCGCACCCCCGCAATGCACTGCTGATGACATCACATATTACATCACTCATGATATGGTCAGTGACATCACTGATGACATCACTGATGAAATCTCAATGACATCACTGATGGCATCACTGATGACATCATCCACTTAATATCTGATGCAACTCCTCACACCCTAATATAACCTTTCATACACCCACTCTAAAATACAGACTATCATACACGAAACCATTGACACACCAATATCAGTTAGTACATACACGCTCACTGATTCATAGGTCTATACACACATCCACTCACTAACCCATACAGTCACTCATACACGCAGTCACTCATCAATACAGTCACTGATATATACACTCATACACCCATACAGACACTCACACACCACCACTCACCCATAGAGTTACTCACAAACCTAGTCAGTCATGCAAAGAATCAATCACACTGCCATTTATCTCATAGGCTAGCATTAAGATTTCCCTTAGATACTTTTAATTGGCAATTTCTTATCAGAAAGGAGTGGGATTGCCATGTTTGGTATGTTTAGAATAGTGGAGATAAATCCTACTTACTGGTGTAGTTGGATTTGACATTACGTTTTTAGAAATGCCACTTTAAAAAGTGTGAATTTCTCTGTACTTATGACTTTTTGTGCTTTGCAGCCAGACTCCAATCCATGTCTGAGCAGGGTGACAGCTTCACTTGGGGCATACTTTCCAGAGAGCCACAACACAGGAATGGCTGAGTGCGATAGAGGTTACATCTGTATTCACCGGTATACTGATGGTCTTCCTGGGCTGGGAGGGGGAGAGCTTGTTCACACTTTGCATTTGTATAGGTTGTGTACTGCCCTCATACAAAGGGATGATTTACCCCCTACAGATTGTCTGGAGCTAGGGCTGAGTTCAAAGGGATTGTTGTGCACTTCTAAGGGTTCCTTTTGAAGTCACCCCTTCATCAAAGAATTTTTTGAGTATAAGTACATGGGCTCTGATCCTATGTTTTTAAATACTGCATGGGACTTGTAACCAGATGTTGCTGGTTCTACAAACTGCAAATTGCCAGAGGACTGCTGTGCTGTCAGGAGGAACCGCCATTTTGACTACTTGCCTCATTGTGCTGACCTACTGCCTGCGTGGCAGCTGAAGGAACTGCCATTCTGCAAACTTGACTTTATGTGCTGGCCTGCCTGCCTTCTTCTCCCTATGTCCCCCCAAGTGTGCTCCAAGGGCATGTTGGCTTGCCCCCTGTCTCCTAATGTCTGAGGACCAGAAAAGACTCTGGAACCACCTGATTACCTGCAGCAGTATGTTAATTCAAGAGCCGGGACTGGCCACCCCGTGTGCTGCCTGTCCCCTTTGCAAGTCGCTTTTTATCAATGGGGTAACCCAGTTACGTGCAGAACCTGGGGCTAGATACGTTAAACGTGCAGAGGCTCTACAGTAATCTCTTCTTCTGTCCTCACAGAGGACGCGTCTTCAGTATACTCTAAGCGCTTGATGCCGGAGGGTTCAAGGGAGCAAGGCTGCACCTGGACATTGGCAAATTGTTTTATATGGAGGCTTCGAGCCCCTAACTATTCTTTCAAATTCTCTACCTCTGTGGAATGTGAATACACAGATGACCCTGAGCGCATGGCACTGGAGATTCTTTATGAGCACGCTGTGCCCTTCATCCTGGATTACACTTACCAGTGAGAGCCCAAATCAGAGAAAGTATAAACTACTTTATGAGGAGGACTCCATCTATATAATATATATGCAGTTCGCCTTGCACTGTCGGCAAGGTCCATTCTTTTGGCCTTTCTTTGAATCAACCCTACAAGGCAATACACAGATATTGTTCTTAGTCCTGATGAAGACCCCATGATGATGTTTTTTTATTGGCACACAAGGGGTCAAAACGTCGACGTGTATATATAAATCAAGCGTTGCTGCCCAACTTGACCATCACACACAAAAGGATAAACTCTAGGTCATGCTGAGGGTGTTTTCATCATGAATATCACGCTGTGCCAAAATTAATTTTTTGTTATCTGTAGTATTAGTTATGTTTCAATTGTATTGTGATGTATATGTAAACACTCTTGTTTCACTTCCCTTGTATCTCACCTATGTAAAAAGCAGAGTTGGATAAATTGTGTCTTTATGTGTATATGTCTTGTATTTATCAAAAATATGATTTTTTCTTACAAACTTTAACCACATTTCAATTGGTGCAATTGGTTTGTTTAGCAAAAATTAGTGTTTTGACAGATTCCTTCCAATTTTTTCTGTTTATCATTTATTGAAGTCCTACCTTATGTGAGGACAGAAGAAGAGATTACTGTAGTTTGCTTTTGTGACAGAGCCTCTGCACATTTAGCGTGTCCCCTCTGCAAGTCAGCGTTGGGAGCGCCTCCTGTACAAATCACCATGTAGCTCAAGGAACTACCCAGCATGATGCATTGTTTGGGATTAAGCACCAGTTTGGAGAAAGAGTGAAAGCTGCAACTGTAAATCGAGATTTTCTGGTGTTTCCCTGCCTCACAACTTGCCTGCAGCGCAGGCTGATTCAGAGGCTGCATTTTTACCCAAGACACGTTGCCAGGCAACAAGGAAGCTCACACCAGCATCCGCATGGATCTGCCTCACCCCCAAAGAATCACCTGTGTTGTCTGAGGGGGATCACTGACAGAATATCGACAACAAAAATGTCGAGGTAGAAAAATATCGGGACAAAAATATCGTTGTCCAGAATATCGAAGTCCTATCTACATCATGGTAAGTACAAAAATATCGAGAAAAAAATATTGTTGTCAAAAATATTGTTGTCAAAAATATCTTTTTTTTTAATGCTTAAGAAATAATGTAAAATAAAGTAAATAATACATATAATTAAAAAAACATAGTTAGAATTATTAGAAAATGTTTAAAATAATAAATAATAAATATAATGTTAAAAAGAATTAAACATACATGTATATAAAATATAATATATAAATGTACTTAATATTTATAAATAATTATTATAATAAATTATAAAATGTTAGAAACATAATAAAAATTATAAATACATATATATATATGTATACATATACCAGTAAAATAAAAATAAAATATATATGTGAGAATTTAAAATATTAAAATATTAGAATCTTTTACAGTTACATTTCGCACTACATTAACAGCAACAGTAGGGAAAATGTTGGATAGCGGAGGGGATAAAATTACTATTCCCACTCCAGGAAGTGCAACAGTAGGGAAAGTGTTGGATAGCGGAGGGGAATAATTTACTATTCCCACTCCAGCAAGTACAACTATAGGGAAAGTGTTGGATAGCATAGGGGAATAATTTACTATTCCCACTTGAGGGAGTGCAACATTAAGGAAAGTTGTGGATAGCGTTGGGGTAAATATTACTATTCCCACTCCAGAGATAGCAACAGTAGGGAAAGTGTTGGATAGCATAGGGGTAAAAATTACTATTCCCACTCCAGAGAGTGCAACAGTAGGGAAAGTGTTGGATAGCAGAGTGTAATAATTTACTATTCCCACTCCAAACAGTGCAACAGTCGGGAAAGTGTTGGATAGTGGAGGGGTAACAAATACTATTCCCACTCCAGCGAGTGCAACAGTAGGGAAAGTTTTGGATAGTGGAGGGGAATAATTTACTATTCCCACTACAGATAGTGCAACAGTAGGGAAAGTGTTGGATAGCAGAGGGCATAAAATGTACTATTCCCACTCCAGAGAGTGCAACAGTAGGGAAAGTTTTGGATAGCGGAGGGGTAAAAATTACTATTCCCACTCCATAGAGTGCAACAGTAGAGAAAGTGTTGGATAGCAGAGTGGATAAAATTACTATTCCCACTCCAGCAAATGCTACAGTAGGGAAAGTGTTGGATAGCAAAGGGGAATAATTTACTATTCCCACTTCAGGGAGTGCAACAGTAAGGAAAGTGTAGGATAGTGGAGGGGAATAATTTACTATTCCCACTCCAAAGAGTGCAACAGTAGAGAAAGTGTTGGATAGCGGATGGGCAACAATTACTATTCCCATTCCAGCGAGTGCAACAGTAGGGAAAGTTTTGGATATCGAAGGGGAATAATTTACTATTCCCACTCCAGCGAGGGCAACAGTAGTAAAAGTGTTGGATAGCGGAGGGGATAAAATTACTATTCCCACTCCAGCAAGTGCAACAGTAGGGAAAGTGTTGGATAGCGTAGGGGTAAAAATTACTATTCCCACTCCAGCAATAGCAGCAGTAGGGAAAGTGTTGGATAGCGGAGAGGAATAATTTACCATTCCCACTCAAGCAAAATAATTAAAATTAATTATCAAACAATTAATTAATTTAAAAAAAATTAACTCCCACCATATTCCCTATAAATGACACCACCAATATTGTAAAACATAACACTATTAACATAATTAATTAATAATTAATTAATTAATTAATTAAAATTAACAAGCAATTTAAAAGCAATCAATAATAAATTAATTCACACTATTAACACTATAAAACAACTTAAAATAAATATTATAATAAAAACTTTAATAAAATATATTATAATTAAATTACTTCCCAGCCTACTCCCCTATCAACCCACAACCCACTCTTAAATAATTGACACAAATAATATTATTAATAATGAATTAACAATTATTAATAACCAATTAATAAATAATTAACAATACATTATTTATCACAATTAACAGTATAACATTTTACATACATAAATATCAAATAATTAAAAATATAAATTAATTAATAATTATTAAATTACTTCCCACTCTACTCCCCTTTAACCCCACAACCCGCTCCTAAAAAAAATAACGCAATTAAGATATTTACCAATTAATTATTAATAATTAACAACCAATTATTAACTAATTAATAATAAATTAATTACCACAATTAACAATATAAAATATTAAATACAAATGTATTTATTAATTTATTATAATTAAATTACTTCCCACCCTATTCCCCTATAAACCCACAACCCGCTAAGGAACTAAAACGCAAAATTTACTTAAAAAAATTATTAACTTCTAAAAATGTAACACATATATTAATAAACAAATGCAATACGTACACAAAAAAATAGAACACATACATATAAAATGCACACTAAAATACATAACACTAAATAAAACAACGATATTTTTAACGATATTTTTGCTAACGATATTAATTACTTCGATATTTCGAAAAACGATAATACTTACCTTCAACTCTATATTGTTGACAACGATATTCTGACTATTTTTGTAGTTCGAGATTTTGGGCTCGATATTACTGCTACTCGATATTTCCAACTCGATATTATGTCTATTCACCGTCTGAGGGGGGCTCTGTTCTGGAAAACCACAACAACTTCTGTGTCCAAAGGAGTGCCCTTTACCTGGCAAAGATTTCCCCACTCCCGCAAGGTACTGAGGGTGAGTGGGGGCCTGAAGGAGCAGTGCAGCCACCCTGAGCTTCCTTCGCGGGTGGCTCTGCTTCTCATTGTAATTCCCTCTCTGGGGGACCTGTATCTTCGCAAGCAGCACCGCATGCTTGTGGGCAGTTGCACTTGGCACTTCGGCACACGGGGGACCAAGCAAGGTCCCCCTGCTGGAATATGCAGTGAGTGCCCCCCTTTTGGACCATACCTTGGGCAACTGGTCAGTTGCAGAATTCTGGGCTGTAGTCTCGATGGAGGCCCCTTAATTGCCGCATTAAGGAACAGGGCAAAATTAACGTATATTGCTCAGTAGGTGCACAGGTGTCTCTGTGCCTTATTTTGCTGTGGCAAATGTTCAGATAGTGCTGAATGCATTGCTGATGTTGTGACCATATTGTGGGTAATATACTTGTTTTGAACAGTGGTGATTGCATTTCTAACATTGTGACCTTATTGCGTGTACTGTGTATTTCATGAATAGCTCGACTCTGTATCTATTCATTAAAAATGTATATCCTATGAACCACTTACATGATTCATGTCAGTTTGGTCTTGTTTTATGCACAATATACTGTATATGTTTTTATGTAATCCTGTGTGGAGTCTCTTTTGTGCTGTATTTATTGTGTTGCTGTGTGAGTGTGTTGTGCAAATGCTTTACACATTGCCTCTGATGATAAGTCTGCCTGCTCTGCACCAGGCTACCAGAGGGTGAGTACCTGTTATCTTTGTTGTGTAGCTTACTTGCCCTGATTAGAGTGGTGGGTTCTGCCTGGCTTATGTGCATACCCTAGCCAACCAGAAACCTAATTTCTTTTTTTGATTTCAAATAGTTTTTATTGATATTTCAAATATGAAAACAACAACAAATAAAGACAGAAAGACAAAAATATACAATGAGCTGAAAACACAAACCCTGCAACAAATAAAATTGTGAGTCAACTTCTTCTGTTTTACTAGCTCTACTTATTCTTTCTAGTTAAGCTAACCAGCTAGTGCCCATCCACTTCTTTCTCTTCTGCTACCAGCCTCACACATGACCATGACCTCTAAGTCCCTCCTGTTCTAGCCCCCAAGCCTACAGTAGCCCAGCCGCCACCTTCTACTTTCATTCAGTGTTCTCAATTTCATACTTTTATTCTCCAATGACTATTCTGCTATACGCTAACTTCCTTGAGCGTGGACACCTGTAGCTTTTCATCTTAGGTTCCTGACCCTAAACCCTCTGGTACTTCAAGACAATCTGGCCAATGTTAAATTCTTACATCTGTGTAGAAAATGGAATATAAATGATGTGTTTTTAAGCACTCTAAAGTCCAATACACTCTAAATGAAGACAAACGCTGCCCAAGTAGATGTGTCCATGGCGCAAGAAAGTGTGTCTTGTTTAGTCTGCCGGAATCAATTCTCAGACAACTCAGCAACATCACTAAAAATACATTGGTAATCATGAGTATCCTTAACCCACTGGGCAATGCTACCAAGAAAATAATATTGAGGCAGTGGTGCATTCTTTCTACACTTGATGTAACATTTGACAAGCATATTGTACTCAATAAAAGAAACAAAAACATACAGGGCTATGTTGTTAGGTCACTCCAGCAACATGAACCACCTATATATCCTACTGACCTGTGGGGCCAATCAGCAGTAATGAAGCAATTGTCTGGCATGTGAAACTACCTACAACAGAAGCCTGTTTAATGTAGCAACTTTATCTTAATGCTAGCTACTTTTAACAACTGGAATTCATGTAATGCTATCAATTTCACCTGTGATTTTCTCAACGAAGGCCAGACTACTCAGTCTGGTTTTCAAATGTCAGTTCAAATGCCTAACTGGGAATGCTCCTTTGATTCAACATTTCATATATAAAGGAAATGCCCTAATGATCTAAAGAGACATAAGGATGTCAGGGTATATTCGAGAAGAGGAAATATTAATGATTTACTTTTCTATGTGCTTTACTATAAAGAGACCGCCACAGAACAAAGACCTCCTAGTCTAAAGTAGAGGGAAAATTCAAAAATGCTTATTAAACTAAGTAAAAATATTTTTTCTAAATATTAATTTAAATGAATGTTATATATTAATTTTAAATTTAGAGGAACAAAATAAAAACAATTCTGCAGCACTATAATTTACAGTGTAATATATTAAATTAAACTGAAATCATTTTTTTAAATTATGCTTAATGGAAAAAAAACATGTTTTTATTATGCATTGAGAATTGTAAAAGAGGTGTATAGTGTTAATTAAAATGATATAATTATATTTTAATAAAAATTAATGTTATAACATTCTTAATTAAAAAATGGTCATTAAAATATGTAAAATAAAGCAAAAAAACTTTTATGTTTCGATTTGTTTTCAAATATTAAATCAAATTAATTATATTTTTACCCATTTTAATAATTTTTTTTAAATTTATCATTATTTCATGAGTTTTTTATTTTAAGTCCCTATTTCTAATATTTTCTCTCAACAGGATTTGCTGTATCAGTGGTTGACCATAAGTGGTGCTGAACTTACTACTGCTCCTTGTTTAGCAATAGTACCTTTACACTCATAAATTTGAATACACCCCCTGCTTCAGCATAAGGAGACATTTAAGTCTACACTTTTGAGGAACTTGATTTTGTGAACAGCCCAAAGTAAAGAACAGACCGAGCATTGCCACTGCCTCGGAATTGCCCCCACTTGATGCATCTACGTGCAAGGACCTCTCATTAGACACAAAATTCCACAAGTTTTGCCTTATTTCCTCACTTGCACACTCACACACACATCAATGCCCACCACCACCCATCACCATGCCCCCAAAGAAGAATCCAAAGTTCCTAGACAGTGAATTGGAAGTCCTGGTAGATGAAATCCTAAGAGTAGAGCCACAGTTATTTGGTACATTGGTCCAACAGACCCCCATGTCGCAGAAAACCAAGATGTGGGAGAGGATCGTCGACAGGGTGAACGCACAATCACCATGTTTGCGCACAAAGGAAGACATCCAGAACAGGTGGTATGACGTGCGCCGGAGGGTCAAGGACCTACTCAAGAAGGAATACGCCTTGAGTCATCGCACCGGCAGTGGCCCTCCTGCCAAACCAGTATACCTCAGGTCCTGGGAGGAGAAGGTGTGGGCCATCCTACCACCAGAGAGCGTACATGGACTATCAGACATCCCAGAGCCTGGTGAGTACACAACCAATAAACCCAATATTGTGTGACAATACACACACATCACTGTCAAGGGGATAGTGAAACCATGCACCGTTAGCAAAGCCACAGTAACCAAAAGATAATCATCCCAAGATGTGTATGCTAGTCAGACAAACACAATACCTGCCATCTCATAGAGATATGTAACTGTGTCATGACATGTACAAACCTAACACCAAATAGAGCAAGGCAGTGGCACAAATCTAACCAACAAACACTGTCAGACATTTTGCCACCACTAGAACACCACCTCACAGGGAAGCTGACTGAAAGGAAGGAATTGTGTGTATGCTGGTGAAGTGAGTGTAGCCAATAGCATGATGGGAGTTGTAGTCACAGATATTGGTCACCCTCACAATTGGCCCATCAATACCACTCTGAACCATGCTCACATCACAGGAAGTGGAAAAGAACTGACAAGATGGCTGACACTGGGTACTGCTGTGGGGAGAACAAGCCCCTGCTGGGGGTTGTGCTCAAAACAACAGCAGGACACCACTGCCTGACATCCTGAAAGCCAACTTGCACTCCCTGCAAAAAAGCACGTTCCATGGTGGGATATCTGGCTTGGTGGGAAGGAGGACTGACAGCTCTGACCATAGTTACCAGCAGCTTTTCTCACACACCCCCTTAACACAAACTCCACACAACTCACCTGGGAGAATGCATTGCCTCACACTCTAATTAAATATCCCACAAAGAACTACCACACTGGGCTATGCTGTGTGAAGCACAGGGACACTTTTGGGACTTGTAGCCAAACAAACGCCAGGACAACACTGTCAGCCATCCTGTCAGCACAGGCACACTACCCCACAGGGAAGCAGAGTCAAAAGGAAGGAAGTATGGGCATGCTGGGAAGGGGGGTGTAGGCAATAGCATGATGGGAGTGGTAGTCACAGCTCAACATCCCCCACCCGCATGGCCCGGCAAGCTCACACTGAAGCATGCACACCTCACAGGGAGTGAAAAGCCACTTCAAAGATGTCTGACAATGGTGCTCTGTTGTGGGGAGCACAAGGCCCTGCTGTGAACTGTGCACCAACAAACAACAGGACCACACTGTCAGCCATCTTGCCATTGCTGTCACACTCACACACAGTGAAGTCGACTCAAAAGGAAGGAAGTATGGGCATGCTGGGAAGGGGGTGTAGGCAATAGCATGATGGGAGTGGTAGTCACAGCTCAACATCCCCCACCCGCATGGCCCGGCAAGCTCACACTGAAGCATGCACACCTCACAGGGAGTGAAAAGCCACTTCAAAGATGTCTGACAATGGTGCTCTGTTGTGGGGAGCACAAGGCCCTGCTGGGAACTGTGCACCAACCAACAGCAGGACACCACTGACTGACATCCTGACAACCAACTTGCACTCCCTGCAATGGAAGCACGTTTCATGGTGGAATGTCTGGCCTGGGGGAGGAGGAGTGCCAGCTCTGACTACAGCTACCAGCAGGCCCTTACACACACACCACTTCCACTAACTCCAAACAACACACCTGGGACCGTGCTCCACAAGAGAGTGAGTGAAAAGCCACTTCCAAGATGTCTGACACTGGCCTCAGCTGTGGGGAGCACAAGGCCCTGCTGTGAACTGTGCACCAACAAACAACAGGACCACACTGTCAGCCATCTTGCCATTGCTGTCACACTCACACACAGTGAAGTCGACTCAAAAGGAAGGAAGTATGGGCATGCTGGGAAGGGGGTGTAGGCAATAGCATGAATGGAGTGGTAGTCACAGCTCAACATCCCCCACCCGCATGGCCCGGCAAGCTCACACTGAAGCATGCACACCTCACAGGGAGTGAAAAGCCACTTCAAAGATGTCTGACAATGGTGCTCTGTTGTGGGGAGCACAAGGCCCTGCTGGGAACTGTGCACCAACCAACAACAAGACACCACTGACTGACATCCTGAGAGTTAACCTGCACCCACTGCAAGGGTGGCATGCTTCATGGTGGGATAACTGGGCTGGGGGAGAAGGAGGTCCGGATGTCAACCAAATACCACCAATGCTGGCCATACACACACCTACTCTGCAAAAACACATTGTACACGTGGGACCAGTCACTCCCAAAGTAAAAGCCCTGGCAAGATGGCTGACTCATGGGCATGAGAAATGATGTGCCTGCAATTCACACCCATGCACTGGCCAACCCAAACACGTACACACTCACAGCCATTGCAACTCTATGTTTACACACACTGTCAGGGGATGCAGTGTCCATGGGTGCCCCCTGGCCTGGCTGTGAAGGTGTGACTTGCAGATGACAACTGTGGAGAATCAGACAAACTACCTAGCACAAAACACACAGGAAGTCACAGAGACATCATTGACAGGGGACACCTGACAGTGAATGCAATGGACACACCAATATACCGGACACTGTACCATGGTGTCAGTCACACAAGTTGTGGTTGTGATCTGCATTCCACTCCCTCATCGTTTGGCAACATATGCATCCTTCACACAACACACCACTCACTGTCATAGACACTGTAGACACAAGCACCAAGCTGGACTGCATTTGAGGAGACATGCTACTCACAGCAGCAGAACTGCAACACACACCACTGGCCATCACTGTCATGACAATGGAAAAGCCAGAGAGCTGCCGTGCCCAATCCTTATCACCATGGAGGACATTGACAAGATTAATCACGTTTGCACGTACAAAACTCAGCAACAACATCATTAGCTACGTTAACAACATCACTTATATGAAATGAGACGTGAACTAGGAACCCAGACAACAACACAGATACTCCCAAGAGATCCCAGGCATACCGGACTGTGACCATGTTGTCCAGACACACCAATGTGACGCACAAAGACTGGCAAAAACTGCCACCACACATGTCCCAATCTTGAAAGATATCCTAAGTGGAATTGCACGTATGTCCCAGTTAAAGGACAAATGTGGACAAGGATGACACACCTGTGTCAGGCACGTGATGGCCCTTGAGTAGCAATGGCCATGTACAGCCAATCTATACATGAGCTGGTCATGCACACACCTCAACATTCACATTGAAATGCTTCAGGTTGGCAGGACAATGTGCTACAACAATATCAACCTCTGGCTGTGACAACTTAGCACAATGAAATGTACAGGCACGCATCCAGATGTACAGTCACAACTGTCATGTGTTTGAACCATTGATGCCTGTAGAAACATAACATACATTGTGTGTCTCTTCCAAACACAGGTGATGATGGGGACACAGCAGCAGAAGATGAGGAGTCCCTGTCCCAGGCTCCGGTGGCCCCTGAGTTCTCTGGTGTGGAACAGCCTCTGCCCTCCTCGGATGGCGAAGACCTACCTGGCCCCTCCGGTGTGAGTCATCATGCAGCACCAGCAGGACCACCATCTGCACCCACTCCTCCAACATCTGCCAACACACAGACCACCCCCGCCGACACGGACAGACCAAGGACACTGAATGACAACAGCACAGGGACCCCGGCCCCCCGGGAAGCAACGGACAACAACCCTAGTACCAACCCCCAAGGGGGCCTAGGGTCACCTGTGCGTGCCACCACAGGTCCCGCACGTGTAGCCAGGGGTGGTGGGAGGGGTGGTAGGCAGAGGTCGCTGTTTGCAGAGGGGTCTGGACTGCATGATGACCCACAACTGGTATGCATTGCAGATGCGTACCAGAATAGTACCGGAGAGGTCAGCCAGGTAGTGGGGATCCTCAAGGACATTCAACAGCAGCAGCCTGCCCATCATGCCCGCTTGGACTCCCACATGTCCCGTGTGGAGACACACATGTCTGGCATGGAGTCCAAGTGGGACACATTGGAAGAACTGACAGCGGTGCAGAGGGACATATTGACATGCCTCGGCCAGATTAGCACCAACATGTCCACACCTCCCTATGTGCCCACAACATCTGGTGCCGCAACAACTGCAACTGCCACAGGGAGGGAGGATGATTCTGGTGGAGAGTCCTCTGCACCGCAGCGGCCTGCACGTGAGGGTCCCCCCAGAAAGAAGAGGGGTCGTCCGAGGAAGGACAACTGAGAGGCAGATGGCCATGTACATCCCCCAGGAACCCAACACCTGTTCTGGAAATTCTCCATTGTGTGCAAACTGTTCACCCTGTCGAATGCAACCCAACTCTCCCACATGACATGGGGAGTTTAAGTTGGACTAATGTCTCAGATGACTGTGGACTTTACTCAGGACATTTCTGCTACCAACACTTCCAACTCGTCTGGGAACTTTGGATTCCAATCCCAATGTACAGCACCCACCATCCTGTGCACTATCCTCACACATGTATGTAAATAGACTCACAAATACACCATACTTGCCTCTGTTGTGATTCCAACGTGGTATTTTGTCATGGAGATGATGATCTGCTAAATGACACTGTGCATGCTAACTGCTACAGCAATTCCAACACCGTCATGTGAGTCATGGCGACGTGACACATATGAGCGAGACACACCACTAGGGCAACACAACACATACACACCAGGGCCATCTGACTCATCGCCTACACTGATGTTGCCAGGAAATACAGTGGAATGCACAGACACCACACCTATTCAGAGTCTGTGTTAACTAGCCCACAGGTGCAGTAAGCAAATGTCAGTCAGATGTGTGACCACAGACAACGCACATCCCAAAGTGAAGCACAGGTTTATTACACATTTGCAACATGTTTCCACTACAGATGCAAGGTAATCCCACGTGGCAGTGGCCACACAGTCAACAAGTGTTGAAGAAATAAAGTCCAGTGGTGTGTGGCACATCACCTGTAAGGAAACGACTGCTTCCACCCTGGAAGTTGAATCATGGTGTCGGGGGATCACAGTTGACCAAACAACTCTGAAAGTACCCTGTGAAGGACAGACATGACAAACAGTCAAAAGCACTGAAGAACAGGACAGAACTGCAATACTCATGCCCAATACATGTCACAAGATACCTACACAAAACCAAGTTAGCATGTCAACACTGTTGGGGAGTACAGACTACCTGTAAGGACACATCGCTGCACGCATCCAGTCAAGTAGCACATGGCCACACTCAAACAGCAACAGAGCACCACCAACACATATCATGGAAACTCAAATCATTGACATAACATCTCTGTATACTCACATTCAGCTGAAGAAGTTGGTGATGAGCTGTGTGCGGACATCACCCTCATCATCATCATCATCACTGGCATCGTGGCCCAGGCCAGGATCCTCCACAGGTGGCGGATGTTGGTCATCGTCATCCAGGATGAGAGGCAACTCCTTCCGCACTGCCAGGTTGTGTAGCATGCAGCAGACGATGAAAATCTTGCACACCTTGGCAGGGGCTTATGGGAGGGCCCCTCCTGTCTTGTCCAGGCAGCGAAAGCGGCTCTTCAGGAGACCAAATGTCCGCTCGATCACTCTCCTGGTCTGACCATGTGCCTCATTGTAGCGCATCTGGGCTGGTGTCACAGGGTTCCTGAGGGGTGTTAGCAACCACGGCATGTTGGGGTATCCGGAGTCACCTACATACAGACAATTGCACAATAGCTGAGTTGGAAAAGAGGGTGGAATACAACATTGCAGAACACACACAATGGTACAAAGTCAGTACACACCGACAAGCCAGGCACGCTGGTTCTGCATCTGTGACATTAGCCTCGGGATGCGACTACTCCTCATCACGTAGGCATCGTGTGCAGAACCGGGGAAACGGGCACACACATGTGAGATGCTCATATCTGCAAGACATACCACCAGAGCATTGATAGAATGGAAAATGTTCCTGTTCCTGTATGCCTGCTCATGTGCTTGTGGTGGTACCAAAGCCACATGTGTCCCATCAATGGAGCCGATGACATGTGGCATCCTCCCCAGGGCATAGAAGTCACTCTTGACGTCAGTGAGTTATTGACGTTTAGGGAAATAGATGTACTGGTTCAAGTATGTTAACATTGCCTCCAAAACATCGCGTAGCACACGGCTGAACATGGTCTGTGACATCCCACCAGCATACGCCACAGTGTGTTGAAAGGTACCGGTGGCAAAGAAGTGAGGGGCTGCCATCACCTTCACCTTGGGGGTCAGCGCTGTAGGGTATGGCCAGCCAGGTAGCAAATGTGGGGCCAACCGCCCCGCCAATTCCTCAATCAGCGGCCTGTTGAAGAGGTACCGTCGGATGCAGTCACGTTCCACCATGGTTGCAAGGTCAGGGAATGGTCTATGGACAGCTGGTGCCCTGCAGTACATAGGTGAACAAAGAAAGATTGTCAGTCACCCCACATATGTGGCATTGACCATACTAAATATCACATGATACATCATTACGAGACACAAGTACTTGATGTGTGTGCCGTTCTGTATGGACATATATGGCACCTACATGGCCATCATCTAACATCTCAGTTCAACATGTGTTGACAACAAGTTCCAGGTTGTGCTATGGGAAATCATTAGGCTGTGTCACAGTACCCATGTACTGCTGTCACGTTCCAAACACACACCACAGTGACAAGTGAGGACAGATGTGCCCCAGACATCACAGCTCTTTGACAGGTAGATTCCCAGGGACCCTGTATTGCCACATGGACACTGGCATGACATGGCGTATCATGTACACGCCAGCAAAACAACCATGACTCCCACAGGTAGTGGCCCCTGTTGCCTCTGCTGGACAGACATGGATGTCTGTGACACACACACGCACAACATCAAAGTCGATGCACAAACAACGTGGATGTGGAGACTGTCTCCCATTGTGCACATGGAATCAGAGACATCTGGAACACAACATGCACACAGACTGTGGAGGGCCATCACAATTGTGGCAATGGGTCACCCCGTGACGTACATACCATCCCACATGGGACTCAGGGTGTATGTGACATAACATACACATGTACAACCTGGAAATGTGACCATGCCACATGCTCTGAACTGAACAGTTGCACATCACAGTGGTCATGTGCACAACACACAAAGGATTCTGTCCCCATGAACACGTGCACAGCCTGGGAGTGGCTGCCCCCAAGTGCCACCCAACAAACCACATGTTGACCCCCATACACACACAAGTAATGCAGCCTTACATGCCTTAGGATACAGTGTGGACAGGCTGTGGTGTTGTAGGTGTGCCCCTGAGTCCCTGGCAAGTAACTGTGGCTGGCATACATTCACCTGTGACAACCATGGTGACATATGCGAGTGACTTGTACAGGGACGCGTCGTACAGCAATGGACCGATCCATGCGCACGCATTGGGCATTGCATATGATGTTGATGGATGCGTGTTGTGTTTCGAAATACGCGTCGTACAGCAATGGACCGATCGGTGTGCACGCATTGGCCATTGCATATGATGTTGACGGATGCGTGTTGTGTTTCGAAATACGCGTCGTACAGCAATGGACCGATCGGTGCGCACGCATTGGCCATTGCATATGATGTTGACGGATGCGTGTTGTGTTTCGAAATACGCGTCGTAAAGCAATGGACCAATCGGTGCGCACGCATTGGCCATTGCATATGATGTTGACGGATGCGTGTTGTGCTTCGAAATACGCGTCGTACAGCAATGGACCGATCGGTGCGCACGCATTGGCCATTGCATATGATGTTGACGGATGCGTGTTGTGTGACGTAATATGCGTCGTACAGCAATGGAACGATCCGTGCGCACGCATTGGCTATGGACTGACATGGTAACGGACGCGTATTCGAAGCTTTTGCGAGTCGGATGCAGTGAATTCAGTTGGCCACCCACAACAATGTTGCAAATTCATGGGTAAGAATTCATCACGAAGTTGAGACACGCAAAATTTGTGTCCCAAAAGAGTTGCACAGCTGGATACACATTTGTGAAACAATTTTACACGTACTCCATAGTGTTGCCAAAGTTCATCCAATTTTATTTCCATTTTTTAACCATTTAATCCGTCACGTCAAAGAGAGGAAGTTCAAATTTTTCACGCATTTAAGTTACTCAGGAATTGCCCATCCGGGCCTATTCACAGGCACGAAGTGAACTCCATCCTCCAATACATATTGATTCACCCAATGCATTTCGGTCAAATATCGACCTTCTTCAGGGGTATCTACAATGATTAAAAAATGTGCATCAATCACACACAACTTGAATACAATTGAAGTTAATAATAACCTTGTGTCCTATGTGCATAACATTTCCAAAAATAAATGAACATACATATCCTAAACCATAGTGCTTGCTATTTAACTTTTCTCCAATCAATTCCCACTTTGTGCACCCAAAATCAACCTCCCCAAACAGGAAAACAAAATGAAACTAAATAACCTTGGAACCACTCTTACTCTACTCCGAACCGCTGGTGATTAACCCCTCAGTTGTGTCATCCATCTAAGATCTCTCCCCATTACCCCCGTTTATTCTCGTGGTCATTCAACACTTAGTACAGCCGCTATTTAGTTCAAACATCATTGTAAAACCACCCTCGTAAACTCGTGTCTGTTGTTTTTAAACCAAATAAATCACCTCGGTTGTGCCGTTTATCTAAGTCTCTCCCCATCGCCCCAGTTTGTACTTTTAGTTATTCAGCAGTTGTTTACAACCGGAAAAATAATTAGCTCAGACAACGTTGTAAAACACTCAATCTACCTCGTAACTGTTTATGAACCCTGCGTCTATCTGAATCTCTCCCGAAGCCCCAGTTTGTACCTTTAATCTTTTAACGATTCTTTGCCATCGGAAAACCACTCGACTCCACTCACTCGACTCAACCTCCGTTATGCAACCACCCCAGCTGACTCGTATCTGATTTTTAAACCGCGCGTGTCTCCGCCTATTTTCACTGCTATGACGTTGTTCCCTAGGCCCACCCACCACAAGTTTTTTGTATGATACCACTACTCCCCTTAATTTAGTCCTGAATGCTAATACCTTCGTGAGAATGTCTTGATGATAATGCTAAATAAAGTGCAATATAAACTAAGCCTTACACCACATAAATTTATACAGTCCCCAAGAAAAACATTTGTGATGGTATGATTTAACAATCCCCAAAAAAACCATATGTGATAGTATGACTTAACACTGATAGTTCCAATAACATTTTTTATCAATGATGTTTATATTTTCGAGAGTCTTTGAACGTGACATTGTCCATCCTTCATTTAAATCATGTTTTATACTTTAGGGTGCTTTCAGGGTCGGAACGGCTTTAATACGATACATCTGAAAAAAGTCTGAAGCACACCTTGGTTTGTCAAAGTTCTAATTTATAATCCATTTATCATGTTTAGCGTGCATTCACTCTTTATGCGCTCCGTTCCAAGTGCGCAATGGGTAAGAATTCATCACAAAGTTGAGACACGCAAAATTTGTGTCCCAAAAGAGTGCACAGCTGGATACACATTTGTGAAACAATTTTACAGGTACTCCATAGTGTTGCCAAAGTTCATCCAATTTTATTTCCATTTTTTATCCATTTAATCCGTCACGTCAAAGAGAGGAAGTTCAAATTTTTCACGCATTTAAGTTACTCAGGAATTGCCCATCCGGGCCTATTCACAGGCACAAAGTGAACTCCATCCTCCAATACATATTGATTCACCCAATGCATTTCGGTCAAATATCGACCTTCTTCAGGGGTATCTACAATGATTAAAAAATGTGCATCAATCACACACAACTTGAATACAATTGAAGTTAATAATAACCTCGTGTCCTATGTGCATAACATTTCAAAAAATAAATGAACATACATATCCTAAACCATAGTGCTTGCTATTTAACTTTTCTCCAATCAACCCCCACTTTGTGCACCCAAAATCAACCTCCCCAAACAGGAAAACAAAATGAAACTAAATAACCTTGGAACCACTCTTACTCTACTCCGAACCGCTGGTGATTAACCCCTCAGTTGTGTCATCCATCTAAGATCTCTCCCCATTATCCCCGTTTATTCTCGTGGTCATTCAACACTTAGTACAGCCGCTATTTAGTTCAAACATCATTGTAAAACCACCCTCGTAAACTCGTGTCTGTTGTTTTTAAACCAAATAAATCACCTCGGTTGTGCCGTTTATCTAAGTCTCTCCCCATCGCCCCAGTTTGTACTTTTAGTTATTCAGCAGTTGTTTACAACCGGAAAAATAATTAGCTCAGACAACGTTGTAAAACACGCAATCTACCTCGTAACTGTTTATGAACCCTGCGTCTATGGAACAAAAACCCGCATATCGACAGAGACTCTGCCCATAACTTTTCCTGACACATGTACTGAGTCAGTGGCAGGAGATGGCATGTGTTTGGAGTGACACATTTCCATATGTTCTCTTGGATGTCCAACAACTGTGTATGTGGTGCATGTGTGCACATATGATTAGTCGCATACAACAGGCACCAGACAGATGGGTGCATGGACAGGTAGGACATGAGTGGCATGAATGACTGTCAGGCAGACAATGGGCTTCTTCAAATCAGTGTCAGCACTTATTGCAATGTCTAGCAAATGATGGCAGGGCTTGCTCTGTGATGTGCTGTACTTACTGTGGTGTGTGTGGTCAGTACAGGTGACTAATGTTGCTCTGTTTATCCTGATTGTTTGCAGATACATCCACGGCCACAGGAGGAGACAGCTCCATGGACCAAGAGGAGCGGCAGAGCCAGACTGGGTCCACTGCAGAGGAGACCGAGGGACCCAGTGGCACGGAGGGTGAGGGGAGCCACACTAAGGAGACCTCAGCTATGACCACCTCGGCTGAGGTACACAGCACTTCCAGTGAGGACTCCCTTGTGGAGGCGGGTGTCAGCAGACCACAGACAGAATCGAGCAAGTCTGTCCCCACCACCACCACCATCTCCACCCTCCCATCTGTTCCCATCCCACATGTCCGTGGAGGCTCCCGTGTAGGGGAGCGTGTCTCCTTCATGCCAGGCACCGCACCCCTGCCTCTGTCTCCCTGCTGCCCTGAGTGTGGAGTCTGTGGACTTGCTGAAACAGATCCATGTAGGGCAGACATCAATGCTGAGTGTCCTCTATGCACACACGGGTCTGTTGACACAACTGGTGTCATTCATGGAGGGCATGTCATCTGGCATGTCTGCCCTACAGCGGACCAATCAATCCATGGCCTCCTCACTGACAGCAGCAGTGTCCCTCACCCCTCCTACCTCTGCCCCATCCACAATGCCCAGCACCCTACCTGTCCCAAGCACACACACACCGGCACAGGCATGCACCAGCACAGACACAAGCAGCACACAGACACACACGCCAAAATCCAGATGCACACGCACGCACAGTCAGGGGTCTGATACCTCACTCACAGGGGATGGGGCCCAGACACACACACACGCATCCACGAGCACTCCGCAGTCCTCAGTTACCTCTCCCTCCAAAACCCCTTCCCTTGCCTCACCTGCAACCCCCCCTCCCAGAAGCTCTTCCTCTGTGAGCTTGGCCTCTTCCCCACAGATCCATCTGACCCAACGTACAGGCGGAAGAGGCGACCACCACACACAGAGGGGAGTACCCCTCACACCCGGACACCCTCCCCCAGGCACAGGCAGACTGAGGACCCCATTAGGAAGTCCCCCCGGACCAGGAAGGGCAAGACCCCACCACCACCACCACGCAGCTCCACCACACAGTCTCTCTCCTCCATCCCCCAGGCCACCACTCCACAGGTTCCCCCGCCACACCCTGCCCCAGGTTCCCCACACACCCATACCGCATCCCCAAACTGCTTAGGCCCTCCCCCCTACCACTTGCACTTCCACCCCAACCCAGACGCTCTGCCTGTTTGTGCCACTGGTGTGGAGACCGGGTCCCCCCCTCTGTCCTGCCCACCTCATCTGCCCCCCCTTCCACTCCCTTGGAGTTATGCACTGCAGTGGAGTCCACAACCACCCCGTCTGACTTGGGCACTGCAGTGGGGACCCGGTCCACTGCATCTGACCGGCCCACTGCAGTGGTGCCAGCACCCACACCATCTGACTTGTGCCCTACAGTGGTGCCGGCCCCCACTGAGTCAGACACCTCCACTGCAGTTGCCGGTGACACTCCTGCACCCACCACCCCTTCACTGCCTCCTTCTGGCATCCCCTGATCCTGTCCCTGCGGTGCCTGGCCTGCCCCTTGTATGCCCCTCCGAGGGGCTGTCCCCTGTCCGTACCAGTGCAGGCAAGCAATGGGTGACAAGTTGTCACATGTCACCCTGTTCGGACTGTGAATGTGGACTGGCCATTGGCCTTAGTTTCTTTTGGACTTCCAATTTTTCATTGACATTGGCTGAATAAAGCGTCTTTTTGTTTACTAGTGGTTTTGCTTTTGTTGTACATGATGTAGATGAGTATCATCATGCATTTGCTGTTGTAATAGTGTTCAGATCAGGAAAATGAAGTGTTGCTGTGATGGACTCCATGTGGTCCATGGGATATGTGTGCTAATCTAGTCTGGATCCATAGCATCCTTTGCTGCAGTCTGAGGGTGTAATGTTCAGCATTTGACACAGGGATGTACGTTTTGCATTTGTAATTTAACATCTGTGGCTTACACTCATGCACATCCAGTGGGCTTACCACTGTTCAATGTTTCTATTTCCCTGACTGTGTGCCCATCTCCACTGGACATGCAGTTTAGCACATCAATGTTGAAGGACTCATCTGTGTATACAGTGCAACTTGCTTGACACGTATTTTGGGTATATGCAGATGACTGAAGTGACACTCCCGTACCCAGGCTGATGTGAGCAGAGCCTTCAGTGTGTTGTAATTGTTTACCTTCCACAGGAGTGGAGTGCCCTCATGGCAGTGTGTAATCCCGTGACATTGCCTGGGCCTGTGTTGTGTGTTGTGTAAGCATGCCTGTGTGTGTTCCCTTCCCTTTTCCTACACAGGCTGTGTCCCTACGGATGTTCCTGTTTGTGATGCTTGCTGAGTTGTCCTGTGTTCATCCAGCATCTTGGACCTGGTTTCTCCGTGATGTGGGTGCATGGCAAACTAATGTTCATCAGGTTGTCATCCCTAGTTGTCTTTGATGTCAGGGCTGGGGATGTGGGCAAACGCAGATGGGACACAGTCAGGATTCCGTTTGGCACTTGTTGGTTGCACAAGTCATGTAATTTACAGTTTGTGGTAGCTTTCAGTGATTGTGACACGTTGTGTGTGTGACTGCTGCCACTCCTCAGGGTCAGAGCTGCAATGTTGGAAGTTGTCTACGTGTGTTCTTTGTGGGTCACCTTGGCTTCTTCATTGGTGTGTGACTGTGGCCGGGATCCCATTGATTGGGGTGGATTTCACGTCATGCCCATGTACCGCGTACTGTGCAGTGTGTCAGACATTCACGAGTCTTGTTGACTGGCCAGGTGTGATGGGTTTCTGCACATTAGTTCCCACAACCACCCCTGGGATTGTCATGGGTGCATGTGCAATGTCACCAGTCCATGTGAGCTTTACTGCTGCACATTGGTGGAGATCAAGGTGTGTGGTGTTGAGTGTGTGCAAATGTGAGTTGTTGCACGGCTAGACCCCTACCTCCATATTGGCCTTGGCTGACAGGCCGTGCTGATTGATTTGTGCTTGTGTAGGTGTGATGGTAGTTTGTTGCTCAGGACACATGTCTGTGGTTCACATCTACCTTTGTCATCACAGTGGGATTATCATGCAGGCTAGTGTCACCACAATGTGGGGTCCCTGGGGGTAGTGCTGTGGTGGGTCTGTCTCTTGCTGTGTTAGTTGCTGTTCCTACAAGCTTGTGCGACATGTGTAATTTGGGCTCCCTCTCATCTAACAATGCCTGATTGCCCACATAGGGGAATCCGATCCATGAGTTACTTTTGTATGGCACTGTATACACATCTGTGTAATTGGAATTCAGGCCTCCTCATGTGTTGTGTGGTTGCCTGGGGGACACTGGCACACACCCCCATCACCTGTTGTGTTTGATATGCAGTGTGAAGCTGCCTGTTTGTGTTTGTGCATCTGCACCACTACATTGGCATATCTTTAGTGTGCCATTGCCTGTATGTTGTTTGGAGGATTTCCCATGCTGTCCCTGGGACTCCTAGGTCATCAGTTAGCACAATAATCATGGTTTGTATGTCCCATTGCTGCCATGGTATGGTATTTGTTCACCTCACATCTACAGTCTCCACAGGAGATCTACATTTGTGTGTCCATTAGTGCAGATATGTGGGTCTGCATTATGATGGTCACTTCTGGCATTGTGTAATTGATAAATGGAGATAATGTCAGTCCCCATGGGTGATGTTTGTCTGCACATGGCCAAAGGTATGTTTTATTTGCACTGCACTGTTTGCCTCACCCAATCTATGTTGCTATGGCACACAACCACTACTTTGCCACTGATGTGTTTGTTGTTCTGTGACCAGGAATCATCCATGCTGTTTGGCAGTTGCAGTTTTTCCATGACAACACTTACCTTTTGGTCACTGTGATGATGGGGGTTTAGGCCCCATTGCCACATTGTTCAAAATGTGCTTCAGCTATGGACCCCACACTTACCTTTTGGTCACTGTGATGATGGGGGTTTAGACCCCATTCCCACAGTGGTCATGGTCTGCTTGCATTGTGAAGGCCACACACATTTTTGTGTGACACATGTGATAGGGGTCACATTGTATGTTCAATGTCATGTTCAGTGTTGTAGGCATTTGACACAGACTACACACTCTTGTCATGATGTTGGGGGGATGTCTTTTGCTGACATTCCTTATGTTGGAGTATGCTGGTTGTGTCATGCATTACCCGCCCCCATGAGTAGGGGTGGTGGTAGTGGTAGGCATCCATCCCCCCATGAGTAGGGGTGGTGGTAGTGGTAGGCATCCATCCCCCCATGAGTAGCTGTGGTGGTAGTGACAGGCATCCAGCCCCCCATGAGTTGGGGTGGTGGTAGTGGTAGGCATCCATCCCCCTATGAGTGGGGATGGTAGTAGTGACAGGCATCCAGGCCCCCATGAGTAGGGGTGGTGGTTGTGGTAGGCATCCATCCCCCTATGAGTGAGGATGGTAGTAGTGACAGGCATCCAGGCCCCCATGAGTAGGGGTGGTGGTAGTGACAGGCATCCAGGCCCCCATGAGTAGGGGTGGTGGTAGTGACAGGCATCCAGCCCCCCATGAGTAGGGGTGGTGGTAGTGACAGGCATCCAGCCCCCCATGAGTGGGGATGATAGTAGTGACAGGCATCCAGGCCCCCATGAGTAGGGGTGGTGGTAGTGGTAGGCATCCATCCCCCCATGAGTAGGGGTGGTGGTAGTGGTAGGCATCCATCCCCCTATGAGTGGGGATGGTAGTAGTGACAGGCATCCAGCCCCCCATGATTAGGGGTGGTGGTTGTGGTAGGCATCCAGCCCCCTATGAGTGGGGATGGTAGTAGTGACAGGCATCCAGGCCCCCATGAGTAGGGGTGGTGGTAGTGGTAGGCATCCATCCCCCTATGAGTGGGAATGATAGTAGTGACATGCATCCAGCCCCCCATGAGTAGGGGTGGTGGTAGTGACAGGCATCCAGGCCCCCATGAGTAGGGGTGGTGGTAGTGACAGGCATCCAGCCCCCATGAGTAGGGGTGGTGGTAGTGACATGCATCCAGCCCTCCATGAGTAGGGGTGGTGGTTGTGGTAGGCATCCATCCCCCTATGAGTGGGGATGGTAGTAGTGACAGGCATGAGGCCCCCATGAGTAGGGGTGGTGGTAGTGACAGGCATCCAGGCCCCCATGAGTAGGGGTGGTGGTAGTGACAGGCATCCAGCCCCCCATGAGTATGGGTGGTGGTAGTGACAGGCATCCAGCCCCCATGAGTAGGGGTGGTGGTAGTGGTAGGCATCCATCCCCCTATGAGTGGGGATGATAGTAGTGACAGGCATCCAGGCCCCCATGAGTAGGGGTGGTGGTAGTGGTAGGCATCCAGCCCCCCATGAGTGGGGATGGTAGTAGTGACAGGCATCCAGCCCCCCATGAGTAGGGGTGGTGGTGGTGGTAGCCATCAGGCCCCTATGGGTGTGTATGGCATTGGTGATAGCCATCCCGCCCCTATGGTTCTGCTGTTGCTAGTGTACGTCATTTCTGCATCCCTATGTGTGTGTGACATATGTCGGGTACGTGTCGTTTGTTTGTGTAGTGGGTGTCTGACTTACCGTCTGCGCCGTACGCGTCCGTACCAGTTCCGGTAATAGATGTACAGTATTGGTAGGACCTGCACGATGGGATTCATGGTTGGTTCGTCTCGTTCGGGTTTCTCGTGGCTTCGACTCGTACTCGTAGCTGGCTTGTTCGTCTCGTAGCCGTGGATCATCTTGTGGCGCGAATCGGAGCTTATGTACAGCTCTCCCGGATGCTCTGACGTGCCAGACGTAGCAACCAGTTCGGCGCGTACGGATTGCGCATCGTACTAGTCCGGCCGGAAGGTGCTGTGTATTTACTTCCGTGCGACTCGAATCGGCGTTTACGGATCCAGCTCGGTCGGGGAACTGGAGCTGGAATGGGAACGTACGGCTCGCTCGGAATTTTAGCAGTAATGCGCATCGTACTTGCTCGCTCGGACGACTGTTCGAATCATTCGGGAAAAACGCGTTCGGCTCGTATTTTTTCCGGACGAATCCTATTCGGTGCGCTTCCGGCCGAGATCGGAATCGACTCCTTAAGTGTCTGAACTACACAATGGCTGTAACTAATGATACAAAGATTATAGAACTAGTGATCCACAACATTTGCCTATGAATACACCATGTAATAATCTTGCATCCATCACTCTAAAAATATAGATCTTCTTTACACATTAATCCACTGCAAGTGTTTGAGAAATGAACTATATCTTAAAATGCATGCAGCATTATTGTCAGAGAACATCACTGTTATGAACATTAAGAAAGAAACCTACTACATTCCGCAGTACACATTCACTATCAGAACAAAAATCAAAGAGCACATTATACTGCACAATTGCTTTAAACAAAATCACAGGGCTTACTAAACTACACCTTAGCAACACTTCCAGGTAGTAAAAAAATGTCACTCTCATTAACCACACATTGACTGATAAATAAAAACATAGGGCCTGATTACAACACAGGCTCCACTGTGCCAAACCCGCACATGGACCTCCGACCGTATTACGAGTTGTGAAAGTACAACTCGTAATACGGTTGGCGGTCCTCTTGCCTTTCCCATTGCGGTGCCTGGAAAACAGGCACTGCAATGTGAACGGCCAAAACGTTCCAGCATGGCTTGGGCAGTGACGTTCATGCCGTGCTGGAACTGGGGGAATACAGACAGGGGGATACATGTTGTGCCCCCCGAGTGTATACCGATGGCGGAGGCACATGGTGGCCCTGTAGAGCCCATTTGTTGCTGCACTGCCAGCCTTTTCATGGAGGGGCTCTGCCATGAAAAGGCTGGCGGTCCATGAACTCAAAATATGCTGAGCGGGACTGCGCCAGTCCCTGCTCTGCATAATGCCTTGTAGCATTTCTGCACCACCGCCAGTGAACAACTGTTCCCTGGCACAGCTGGCGGTCCACTGCTGATACGATTTTCAAAGTAGTAATCAGGAAAATGGTAGACTGCCACTGTTGCACCACAGTGAGTCTGGCAGTTGCAAGACTGCCAATATCGTAATTAGGCTCATAGACTCAACTACAGTAACATAAGGAAGAACACACAAATAGTATTATACAGTGTAATAAAATGTAATACACATGTAGATACACATGGGGAACAGAAATATAACCACCAAAAAAACATTCTCCCATCTTACTATATAATCATAAAAAGTGCAGCAGTAGTAAGACATTTATTGATTCCATAAAAAGATTACAATAAAAACCGTATGTCACAATCGGCATGAATCTGAAAAGTGATGGTTAAAACGTACTGGACATATGTAAGTTAAAATAAAAAATCCCATCTTTGATTCTAAAACAGTTGATTGTATTTTTACTTTACTAAAAATTGGTTGTAGGTGCATTTTTCTTAAATATAAAAGTTTGGGACAAATACATAAAATGTGCAAAAGGATTTTAACAGTAAGTCTGCACAGTCGACAAGCAGTTTTTCCTGAATCTTAGGAACTTCATTTTGACGTAGCCCAGCAGATTTGACCCTAGATTTTCTTGATTCTGTGAGGAGAGGGTTTCCGAAACTAAGTCCATGAGTTTATATTGTTGTGACTTGGCCAAGTCATTCTCCTTCTGTCTGCTGGTTAAAATCCCTCAAAGTAGACTTTTCCGGGCCAGTCTAGTGACTCTAGATCGGGTAGATTATATTTTTCTAGAGTAGTTTTTGAAAATGCAGCCTTCAGTTCCATGTCCTTGTATGATGTTTTCTTTAGTTCCTGGCGAATTAAGGAATTTAAGGTTGATGGATCCGCCCTTGCACAGTCACAGGAATAATTCAAACTGCTTCTGTAGTGAAGTGACGTTTAAGTTTTTAGATTCAATTCCAACCTGATGACACAGTGTGGAGTGGCTGTGCGAAGATGCAAAAGATTTTGTACATACTGCATATAAGTTTTATCGAGACTAGCTATGACCTTGTTATTTAACACAGGTGAAGTAAGTAAAGAAAATGTTTCATGTCTAGTGCTTTCAAAGAAGATTTTCTTTCTCTGTCCCCGGACAGGTTGGAAAATCTTATGATAGATATTGCAATTGTATTTGAATTAAGCTTTATTGTAAGTAGCTTAATGTAAAAAGTAACTCCAAGGTAGTCGTATTGATTGACTGTTAATTTTGTTTTTTGATAGGTTGGCAATTAGTCCATTCTACAAATTAAATTCATTTGGACAATTTAGTAAATATTGTAGCCCTTTTGGGGTTTGCGACAATATCACCAGGTCATCAGCATGGGCCAGGTGTGACAAAACATTGTTGTGGTTAACCATACTTGCAGCCATGTGTCAACCTTACTTGCAGTCATGTAGTTCTATGAGGAAATGGAATAAGGAAGGGTCAATTTCCCAGTTCTTGAGCTTCGCCCATAGTCTTAGATGATTCATTTTGCCGAAGGCAGTAGAATAATCCACAAAACGGGCATACAACGTTATTTTATTTTTTAAAGACTTTTTACAAGTCAAGGCCACAATGTTATCAACTGTTGAGCAGTCCAGGAGAAAACCAGTTCGTGTTATTGCTATTAGAAGTTGTTCCATGGCCCAGTTTTCCAGATTATTTAATAAGTGTTTGGCAAATAGCTTCCCTTCAAAATCTAAGAGGACTATTGATTGATAGCTGGCTGGATCTTGTTTTTTGTTACCTTTTGTAGATAGGATGAGCTACCTCACCTTTCCATGAAGTAGCAATCTGTCCAGTCCTGGTGACATAAATAAATAGCTGTTCCAATAATGAAGTTCAGAAAGGGACATCAACTTTAACCAAGTCTCTGGCTATGCCATTTGGGCCGGTGGCTTTAGAAGGGCGAGAGCTTTTAATTTTGTATTTCATCCTTGGTGATGGTAGAGTAGGATACAAAGTCAGATAAAGGTTTGAATAAGACGCTAAGAGCTGATTATAGAGGGACTTTATGTAGATTTCCCACTTATCATTTGATGTGAATGGGTCATTGGGCTGCTGGTAAGACCCAGAGCCTTCACCAACAAGAGTCCAAATGGCCTTTCAATTTTGTGATAAAATGGCCTGTATCAAATTGGCATTTTATTGTTTGTCATATTTTATTTCTGTAATTGTCCTCTTACATGTGACCTTCAAGTTCCTGATCTTTACATCGCAGTCCTTCGAGGATTCTTGCTTTAAAATATGTTGTAGTGTCATTTGGTGAATCTTTTTTGCCTAACTTATTTCCTGAGCAATGGACGTGTGAAAAGTATTTCTCTGTGCATTTGGTAAGTTTGTGATCAAATCGTTTTCAGTATATGAACATAATGGTCGAAGCACTTTACGTAAATGTGAAGCTTTATTTTTAAAAATGATGTTCCATTTGTGATTCTTGAAATTAACAGCTATCATTTTGCTAGATTCCAGTAGGTCTGATTTGAAGTTAAAATCTATCTTCACTGGGTCACGGTCACTCTCAAACCTCTCCATAATAGCAAAGCTCTTGCAGATGAAGAAGTTGGAATAATGAATGAAGGTGTAATCAATGGTGGTATGTGCAGTTGGGCCCTGGTATGTTGGTTTGGCAGGCTGATTGTCAGCAAATATTTTATTGACATTGAGTTCTCTAGCAGTGAGATCACTCGCATGTTAGATAAAATTAATGTGGTTGTAATTTATTGATTTTCAAATGGTATGTTTGAATCTGGGACTTTATAGTTTGGTATAGATGAGGGTGAGGGATTACAGGGTACAGCATGCCATTTTTGGTTCCCTGTGCTCCTGTGGTATTTGGGATTTTCAGTTTGTGAGACCACAATCCCCCAATCTGCTAGAGGTTCCCTCAGTGCCTATATTGTTTGGTTCATAGTTTGTGTGGACCAAGTGGTTCTGGTAGTTTAATTATCTGAGTTAATTTTGTGAGTATGAATAAAGCATATGCTTAACAAAGATTTGTAGTCAAGATCTTTTAGTTCATCAAAGGAGTTTGATAATTTCAATATGCTCTGTTCGTTTAATATGTCATGAGGATCGTCTGACATGTAAGAGGGCATGAAATCTATTATATACTTCTCACGAGTGGAGAACTGCATGTGAACATTAATAGCCTGGTCGGGATCATTTGTGACCACAGTTCGTTTCTGGTCTCTATTTAATTGTTGCAGATAAGAAGCATTTCTTCTTGATTCGGTATTCAAACGTGGAGCCTCACTTGATATTGGTGTTTCATAAGTGAGGTTTGGATTTGCTGAAACTGATATACAGGGAGGTGGAACTACTAGTAATTTGGCTTTCATTGTTACCCTGTCCATAATATATTGAGCATCTCTGAATCATTAATTTGTGTTTGAGCTAAAGTTACATTGATTTGTCTGGCGATTGAATTGGCTTTGGCAATTGCAGAGGGCATCCTTGACTGCAATACCTCTCTGTAAGTTGGTTGAGTTATTGCCGTTGAAATGTCAAAAGAGGATGGCAGTGATATGGTAGTAGGGGTAGGGGTAATGACTGACAGATTATGATTATTTCTTTTTGAAGTAGATATCCTTGTGGCCATGAAGGAGTAATTGTAGGCCCTCTTACTGAAGCTGTCACATTTTTGGCTTGCCCGTCTAATTGTAATGAATCGGCTTGAGCCGTATTCGTTGTGGTGGCTGCTTCCAAGTTCTCAGCTGATGTGATGATGTGGGTCTCACTTGTATTACAGGAAACCATTTTCATCAATAGCTTGCTGAATATGGGAAAGTTTTCCACTGGCACCTAAGAATTTTGACCTGCATTTTCCTGATTGGTATCTGAGTTTGTCTTGAGTTTTTTAAATTTCTTATGGCCTATCTTACTTAGATATGGAGGAAAGCCATCTGGGATAACTTCCCTCATCGAAGGTTCACTAGATGATCGATATTTTTCAACCTGGGAAAATTGTAAGGCTTGTACAGTTACTTTATTCCTTATCATGCTTGGTCCCCCGTGGTGATGTTGTTAATGATTTGATGGTTTATTCCACTAGGGGTGCCAGTTTCCACATTTATGGGCAGTGACCACTGATTCTTGGTATGATCTACTTTACAAGTACAAGTACAAATTTCATTTCATCTACTATTAGGTTCTTCTCCTTTATTGGAATAAGTTGTAAGGAAACAACAATGCCATTGAGCTGCTGGAAGTTGTTTGAGGCAATTGCCAATTCACTCAGGCTCTGCATAATTGAGGATAACTTCTTGGATTTGTCTTTCATCATCGTCAGTTCCCCATTTATCTGCTTTAATAGAGCAACCTACTCAGATAGTAGCAAAGTTTGATTAGTTAATATGTCTGACATTTGAGTCTGGGTATTATTGATTGCTCCCGGTGTGGTCAACACTGGGAAGGTCGGGGTGTACCTTCCGCTTCTGTGGTTTTTTTAATCATTATTTGACCCGGCCATAAACTGGGTATTAAGACTTATTTAACTTAGTAGTTGTCGAAGCTTGCCCTGGATGGGTGGTGTAATACGAGTTGCCTAGCATTTTCAGCTCCTGTAGTTGATACAACAGCATTGAGTTATTAAAAGAATTGACTGGTGTTATAGCTTGATCATTCTCGAGGTCAAGGTCCAAGTCTCCTGCAACAGTTGAGCCATTATTCCCATAGATCGATTCAGGTTTCAGATTAGCATCAATTACAGCATTGGTAATTAACTCTGAAGGTATTTGATTTACTGCAGTGTTGACCCCAGAAGGTGATATAGCAATGTCAGCAACCATGGTAATTTTGTGTTGGTTCTCGCAGAGGGTCAGAAGTACATTGGATATTGTTGCAACCAACAGCGATATCCTTGGTCCGGATCGAGAGCTAAGAGATATATTCGAGAGGTTGTCTTTTTGCCTGAGGGATTCATGCATCAATTTGTGCTTGGGGTTTGGTACCACTGGCTTTGACATTGAAGGTGAAGCCACCTGATGCCCTCTCCACAGTGAAGATATTGTGCCCTGTATGCACAGTATGCATTGTCTTTAGACCCTCGGCTGTGTCTATTGTAGGCCTTATTGCAGAGTCCTTGGTTTTGTTCATGGCTATCAAGCTATAGGTTGCGTAAAAGTTTGCTTCCAGATTTTGCAAAGCAGGTTTTCATCTTCCCACTGCTGTCACTCAAATTTTCAGAAAAAAGAGTGAACACAACCATTAGCTCAACTCCCTCCTAGAGCAGTACCTGAATTTCCTCTTTTATTTTTTTGGCTGCTGTTTTGTGTCACCCTGAGAGAGAAGCTGGCAGTATATTACAGGTTTATTTATAATGACCATGTGCACACTGCCAGAAATATGGCGACTAGACTGGACAAATTGGACTTTTGTCTGTGTGGGCTTTTCTTGTTTAGGGCTAAATTGGAAGTAGAGTAGACACAGCTGTGTGCAAGTTTGATATGTGTCCCTCCAGCCCCACCAGCCTCTGGATATTCCTTTTCTCACCTTGAAAACCTTGGGCATGAAGCTGGGGTCCTGACCAGCAGCCCCTTTCTGATGGGGCAGCTGGTCATAATACTGGCAGAGGCAAAAAATGTTGGAGGGTGGTATAGAGTTGGTGTAAAGGCGGGGGAGGACCGCACAATGAGCAAGTCGCACCAGCACCTAGGCTGGCCACTTCCACACATGGTGATCCTCAAACCTGCAATGCCTGCCTATTGTGCAGCTGCCTCACCTCACCTTTCAGCCTCTGGTTCAGTGGGGCAGGCTAGCAGGAGGCTGGTAGGCAAAAAGAAGCAAAGCAAATATGGCACTCTTTTTCTGGTACATCAATGGGGCTCCCTCTAGGCTCAGACTAGCTCAGCAGACAGGATGGCTCCCTGCAGCGCCCCCTATTATGACAGTGCGATGTGCTGTGTCGTGCCCCATTCGCCCCGATAGCCACAGTGCCAAACCTCAGGAGAGCGGCATGCCCCTGTAAAATGGCAGCAATTCAGGTCATGTTGGGGGTCGAGTGCTGGGTGCCGGGCAGTGAGAGAGGATGCTGACCACAGGAGAGGTACTGCAACTCAGCAGTCAGTGCAGTGCATTGACCTCTGGCCCGTCTGCACACCAAAAGCAGTGGTGCCGGCCCACCGGGCTACCACTGGAAAGGGGTGCTGATGCAGGTGCCAGTAGTAATAGGAAAGAAATGGCAGGAAGCGAGGGAGAAAGAGTGCCACAGCCTATGTACTTTCTCCACTCTGCTCTGCCTTGCTCCGCTCTGCAATGTGTGCATCTTGGTCAGGTGGGTGAGTCCTTCCTGCCTGACAACATACTCATAAAAAGTGTGTCGTACTCCTAAATAACCATTATACAAATATTAAGATAGAAATAACACACCCACTATTATCTTGCAGACTAACATTCAAAAATAATAAAAATCGATCCATTACTTTAAAATCATATTGTGATCAAAACATTTGAACCAAAAAGACATATTACAAAAATAGGTTTTACTCAAATTACCCTAATTTAATTTGAAGTTCCACATTCATATAATTGGACAAACTCACACCTAACATCAACAGCAGTATCATGGATGATGCAATTAGAGATATCATAAATGATAGGGATTGAGATGCCATCAGTAATGTCATCAATGATATGATTTAAAATGTCATGAGCTTAGTAATATGTGTGGTTTTTAGATTTAGACATGAAACTGCCTTCCTCACTTCTCAAACAAGCCAAAGCGAAAGTGAGCCACACCGGACCTTGCAAATGCTTTAACATTTAATTTGGTATCATTCTGGCAAAAGGTATGATGTATTTCGACCTGAAGCACCTTGCTCAGCTACAAGTTTTCATACAAGAGTACATGTTTAAAAATAGTGAAAAAAACAGACTTCATCCCTTGTCCATAAAAAAAAAACACACTAGTGTGTTATAGTGTGGATTAGCTGTCAAATCTCCTTCTCAAAATAATATTCTAATATTGCAAATCTCAAAATGTAATCAGTTTGAGTCATTATGGTACCAGTACAGTAAATGGCTTGATAGATAAAAAGTTTAAAAATTATCTACTGCATATCATAGACATAAATGAAAGATTGTCAGATCAATGGTTTACAACACCAGGAAAACTATTTATAAATCTCACAAGGAATCATGTTATATTTCCACATGATGTGTCCTCAGTGTAGTATTCTATACAAAGTACAAAGGTCCTGTTAGGTAAGCCATTAGGGAATATGTTGACCAGGAGCCTATTAACACCTATAAAAGCCCTGCAATACAGTACTCTAACTTTATTAACACAGGCCTTGTATAAACATTATTTGCCATAATGTATACAGTTTTATTTTACAAAGAAAAAAGAATCTTAAAAATGAAAACAAAAACATCTTGTTATATTGGCGGAACAGCCATTTCTTGCCAGTGACATACGTATCTGAATAGACAACGCAAACCATGCATATCCCCGTATCTCCAGCATCATCACATTTAGCTTTACCCCATCTATTCAAAGTAGAAATTGTAGCATAATGAATTAATTATTTTGTTTTTTACTCGCTTTTCTATATATTAAATCCCAGAGGTTATTGCTTACCAAATTGTCTATTATCTTCACCCTATAATGTCTTGTTTTAACCTTACTTTTCAATCTGTCATGCCCCATGGGCAAAATATTATCAGTATCCATGTGACATCAAAATTATGCCCTTGCGGTAGTCTGTTACCAGAATTCCAAATGTCCTCCCTTTTGAGAAGATTTGACATGAAAGTTGTATTCTTTTAGGTGATGTCTTGCCAATGTCAGTAGTTGTTATTGTGACTTATATTATTTCATTTTCCAAGCTCTAGAATTGTGCTTTTGCAGTCCTTTCTGTCTCAACAGACAACTAAAAACAAATTACATACACACTCTATTAATAATCCTTCTCTTACTATATAGCAATTCAACCAAAAATATTTGATCTCTTCTGGAAGCAGCATGTTCATTTATCCGAGATATGATTTAAGTTCCTCCTTAATATTCTGGCCATTTGCGACTTTTGTCTCTAACTGGATGAAATATCTTGATTTAAGTCTCCTAAGTTGTCTCCTCTCAAACTTTTCCAAACCATATGTGCATTAAATTAACTCAGGTACTTACTCTTGCTCTCATGCCTTTCTTGAAAACGTTGTACTAGTTAATATCTAGCATTCATCTGGATAGCCCTGAGATATTACAATATTCTTTTTTTACCAGATGTTTAGTATTTCCTACAAACCTGATGTCGCAGAGACATTTTAATATATAGAGTGCATATTATGGCCCAAATTAGTTGCCTCTGACCGACATCCCGCAGTTTCGAAACCGACCAAACTCGGGTCAGCAGTCCGATACCCCAATTTATAATGTGACCACACATGGTACATTCGAAGACTCCCATTTCCCTATGGGAGCTTGTGAGGAGGTTGGAAACCTACCGCAGCACAAGATCCCATAGAGAAATGGAAGTCAATGTAAATCTCTGCACGGTGTGGCAGGCACCGCACGGTTCATGCCACACCGTGCTGGGATTTACAGGGGGCACCTATGGGCCAATCGGAGGCCGCTGAAGAAGACCAAAGTCGCTTTATGACTGGCTTTCCATGTTGGAAAGCCTGACATGGAAAGCCTGTCGGAAACCGACATCATAATCCCATATGGGATTATAGTGGTGGTTCCGACTGGCCGACGGGGTCTTGAGCCTGACGGAAGCCTGCCGGATTGACAGGCCAGTTTGAATTCCGACCGCCGGAATTGCAATATGGCGGTCGGAATAAAAACTAGAGATGTTGTTCGGTAAGCCACCAACGAGCGGTCGGAGGCTTACCGAATGACATCCTAATTATGGCCTTAGTGTTACAAGTGATGAAGTTTTTTATTTCATGTGCGTTGTTCCTGTATGGAACTGCATATTCTTGGATATTGAGAATATACTTGAAAGACTTGAATCTAGTGCAAGTAATGAAACCTACCAAGTTTCTTTGTATTTCCTTTCATGTTATGTGTACACTCCTCACTAAAGGACTTGGCTGATTTCTTTCTCTATTGTTCCACCACTCTTTGAGATAGCTCAATTATTTTCATTAGTTGTCTGAGCTCTCTAAATTCATGATTGTAAGTGATAAAAAAACTGCAACGTCTCTTTCTTCATATACGTCAATGTTTCTCTTTTCTCTTGTACCTTGCGTTCTGAACTATTTTCTCTCTAGCAGAACATTATCTAAGAACCTCCTTTCCCTAAATCATTTTTTCAAGTCAAGAAAGCTTTATTCGACTATGCAAGTCATAAAAGCATTGCAATTAATAAAAATAGAACAATGATTACAAAAATGTAAGATCTGAATTAAACAATTGTGCAAATAAGCAATCAGGACCGTTATTATATTACACATAAGATAATAAAAACAAGATTAAAAAAGCACATTGTTAAAATAAGGCACATAAAACAATCATTAGCCCATCGGCAGGGGTAGAAGAGCCCGCAGGGCCACATGAGCTCAATCCTACACACTAATGGGACATGTCGTCCTGCACTTTATCCTTCGTTGATTTGTTTAGAAGTTAGAACGTATAATCCACATCCACCTCAAAAATCTTGCCACCGGAATTGCATACCTGGGAGATGGATCTGTGCAAAGGATACGCAGGGCTACAACATGTGATCTTGTGCCCAGGTTCTTACATAGCTGAACCAACCAAAGCTTCCGTGGCCTAACATACGCCGGGCAAACAAAAAACACATGTGCAAAAGATTCTACCTGTGTAGTGCATAAGTGACATCTGTTATCCCTAATAACGGACCATTTAGATGTAAAACAATTCAATGGGAGAGATCCAGATCTAAACTGGAAATAAAGTTTGCGATCCAGAGGCTTCTCGATAAGATCCCAATACGGCTCAAGGCCAGGACATGGCTTAGACTGAAGAAAAAGCCCTGAAAGAGAAGTCGTATCATGGCGTCTAAACTCATCGTGCAGCACCATTTCCCAATAAACTTCTTTAAGACAATTTTTTGTTGGGAACGTTTCGGTGGAGGGTGAATCCCACAGGTGTTGCAGTCCCATTTTATTTAGCAAACTTCTCAGTTCGCGCAGCCAACTAATTTTATGGAAACGGTCCGTGTTTATGATATCCCTTAGGCCCTGTGTGAACATGACAATTGCTTTGTACACCAGATTCTACGCCAGAATAGTAATGGGCATAGTCTGGCCAGGTCCTTCAGGGCTTTTCTTCCTAAATCGTTCCTTAGAGGGAGCATGGGTGTACTTTGTGGCATGCTAGTAATTGCGCGGAGAAACGCGTTCTCCGCTATCGTTTTATATCCCGGGCAGACTCTTGCGCTCCTCGAACACGTACTTGGCTTCCACCCCCAGAATTCGTGGGGTTTTGAAAACCTGGCCCAGCTTATATTATGTTATGTTAGCAGTGATTTATAACGCGCGCAGCTATTCGGGCCAGGGTAAAGGCTTTTAACTGAATAGCGGCCTCAGTCCACCATTTGATTGGGTGTAATTCCAAGAGTGGGACACCCCATTGTTCGTCCTCCTCCCTCGCTAACTCGCTATCCTCACCGTCGAGCGGTTCAAAAGTAGTGTTTAGGTCCCTGGCAACTATGACTCCATTGACCATTGGGATGTTATATAAAAGCCCTCCCAGGACATTGACTGTGTCAGAACTTTTCCCCCCTCTCCGACCCCTAGCGTATACATTAAAGATGTTAATGTGTACGCGCGGCCCCAACGCCACCCTGATTGCCAGAATATCACTGCATTACTTGGGTAGGACCCGGATCTTAAGCCCTGGGTCTTGTCTAACCCAGATTGTAAGACCCCCTGACGGCCACCCCCTGTCACCGTTTGTGGCTGGAATATAATAGTTTAGATATCCTGGGTGATATAACGGCTCTATTGACCAGGTTTCCTGGAAAACACAGAAGTCATATTTCCCTATATAATTGTTCCAGTTGGGGTCATCACTCTTATTCCTCAACCCAGCAATATTCCAGGATAGCAAGGAGATGGTCCTCAGCTTTTGGGATGTGTCTAAATTCCTGGGAGGAATAGGGGCTATAAGATCAGGTTCTCAAAGTGGCTGGGTCTGAACACTTTCATAGGATCCTATCTTTATTGATGGAATCACTGGTGTAAGTTGAATAGGATGAGTACTGGGACGATCAATTAATATAGCCTGGATGCTATCCCTAGATGTCGAAAGTGACTGTCAATCTGCCTCATTTAATGAGGATACAGATGGTTGGGAAGCATCAGAATTGTATGGGGTGAGTTTTCTCGTACCACTAGGGGGGCTAAATTTGAAGCGAATACTTGTTTTGAAGAAGTGGTGTGTCCGTAAGTCATAATTTACCAGGCTCTCAACCATGTCATGATGTATTAAAGTGAGATCTATGGTGTCCGTATTTTCCCCTGGGGTAGAGAGCCTTCTAGCCCCAACAATGTCTTCCCTGATAACAGATCTACATCCCCGCACTTGTCTTATCCAATGAATGGATATGTTAATCAGGGAGACCCCATCCTCTATTTTTAGTCCGGGTGCTGGCTTAGGTACCTTGGTCAGATAAATTGTCCGTCTCCGCGTTGGGTTGATATCACTACCATAAGGGTCATTTCCACGAGCGGACGGGTATTTTGGGGCCCTTGTACATGAGAGGCTTTGAGGGAGTGCTGTCGCTAGTTGTGATATAGATGAATTGTGAGATACTGCCCTATTAAATGGAGAATTAACACTCTTAACCAATCCTGGGTTTTTGCGCCTATCTGCGGTACTACCTTCTTTGTTATCAGTGGAGCGGAGGTTTCTTTGCATAGGCTGATCATTACCAATCCCACCCTGGTAATGGGCCTGTGTGGTTGATTTAGTACTTAGACTGTCTTTTATAAGCTTAACTTCGTTAAGAACCTTATTAAAGGAATCAGAAAAACAGCCCACTAGTAGTTTTAATGTTTTAATTTCTTCTGTCAATTCATTTTAGCATAATTAGTTTCAAAGCTTGTATGTCACAGATCAGATGTAGTCACAGTAATTATTTCTTATAATTTACAGTGCTGAATTCATTTTCAGGTTATTTAGCTTCCCTAGACAAATTAATAACGTTAAATGGATGGTTACCACAGCATTTCTTCTTTCTTTCAGTGCTTGATAAAATGCTTTTACAATAACATTGCTGCTCTCAAACTGTTAATCAGCACACATGAGAAGCACACATTTGAAGATACATCCTTAATACACCATCTACCAGTGAATCCTTTCCATTGTGTACTTTGTAAATGGAGAACAGTATTAGGCAAAGTTACAATCTCCCACTATGCACTTTATTTACTTTCTTCACATGTTTCTTGTTAAACCTACTTTATAGTGTCAATGTACTACTAAAACAGCATATTTTAGAATCTGTTTCAACTTTTCTTACAGTGTGCTTTGCAAAGAATATTTGACTAATAATACACACTGTTGCATAAAACACATTTTAAATACTTGCATATTAAACCCAACAAAAACATACATTTCTCAAAAATTGATAGACGTATGCATTCTCAGGCAAATTAACTGATGTATTATAAAAAAATACATAGCAAATAACATGTGTAATGTGGACTTATATTGCCATGCTAGTGTGCAGGTGACATTTATAAACCAACCTGCCTTTGGCACTGTGGTGCATAAATATTAACAAAATTCCTCTGTGGTGATATAGACCCATATTACGCAGTAACCTGTCTTTCTTCTTCTCCTTCTCTTATATATGTAAGAAATGATAACAGGGGTCAGAATATCAAGGTCACGTGTTGTGCCCAGTGCCTGAGGGAAGCAAAGCAAAATATAGGGGCCTTTTCACAAACTACTTTTTCTAGTACATTTTGCAGTATTATAAAATATACTACATAATGTTCTCCACAAACCTACGTGCGGAAATATGCCTCTTCCTCTCCTATCTTTATCCTTGAGGAGATCTCCGCCTGAGTGCAGAGTCTCCGTACATGTAAATACACATTTTAGTAGTAAATATGGAATGGGCAGAGGTAAGTGGCTGAAGAATGAGGAATACTTACTACTAGAGGGAAGGGGATTACGTAGGGGTTAAAGGAGAGTCAGGAACTGGTTTAGTGAGGGACACACACCCACCCACAAAAAAGTAAGCCCATTGCTATTCACAAACTGCACTTCTAAAGTTATTACAATCAAAAAGGGGCCAAAATATCAGTAAATTACTTAATCTAAGAGCTGAAATCTGGCCAACCACTGGTACTGCAACAATCTCCTGTGGAAATAGAAGTTGGGACTTGAAAGAAACCCATATGAATTAATGTCAAAATTGATTACATTTAATTAAAAAGTTAAAAATATCAATAATATTTGAATGTTTTAAAACTATAATCATAGCACATATTTAAAAAAAAATAATACTGTTTTTACTAATCATTTAATATAACAAGAAATTGTATGAAATATATTTATATTAATTTTAAATATTTCTAAATATCACTTTTATGTAATTATTAATGTGGAATACATTTATGTATTTTCTCTCTAAGTTTGAATTGTTTTCTTTTACACTTGAAAAAAAAATTACATTAATTTATTAAATTTTCATTAATTAAATATTTAGTTGTACGTTAAGTTAATAATGACGTAGCAATCTGTTCAGTGGTTTATATTGGCCAGAAATATATAAAGAATTGAGATTAAACTTTAGCATTAAAATATTTGTTCACACTTTTTCCAAGTTTAATAAACTTATGTAGTTTCCCTATTCTTTCCCAAAGGGAGACTCTGCACAAATAATTGGTACAATATTTTATGGTACATATTATTGGAAAAAATGTTTAAATATGTTTTCTGTATGTACAGCTACAGAAAAAGATAGGGGGACTCTGCAACCTAAAGTTTGTTCAATGTTTCATTTTGGGGAAATGTGTGTTTATCCAGATTTGCTATTTTTTCTTACAACCAGATGCTTGACAAGTACATTACAAAGATTACAACAAGTGCAACACACCGGGTAATGAAATGAGTGAATATTCTCCACTCCATTCCCCAGATGAAACTCATTTAAACAACAACCAATCAAAGCCAGGCTGACCACATAAGAAAGGAACCCACACATCAAGGCTCTTTCGCTGCATTCTCCATGTCATTGAATGTCTTTGTAGGTTTGCCCTTTCTTTTGAGGAGGGATAATTTAAGGAAGTGGAAATTGAAGGTTTACAGGCACCGGATCAAGGTCTTAGTATGTCCAGTAAAGCTGTCCTTGCCAAATACCACTTCCCACCTTACTTGTTCCTAGGCATGGGTGTAGTCTGAGAGCAGGAGCTGGGTTCACCTATAGTCCGCTCCCAGGATATCCAAACCTATGTCAAAATACTGGGTGAACTCTATTTCATGGTGAATTGATCTTTTCAGAGGGCCTCAGACAACATCGGTTTCTCACAGGCAAGAAAGTCCTTATGTTTGCATCAGGTACTGAGATGCATTAACAGAAGATTGTAGTATTTTTTTGCCATACCACACCCACTGGTGGGAAGGCAAAGGATGGCAAGGGAATTTTATGCCACTGCCCACTAGGCCTGGGCAGAGTTTGTGGAGTTCTACTACGCGAAACTCCGGCAAGTGACCAAAAAACTCTGCAAGCACAGGAGTACATTAGGTTGTGCCGTTCTCACTGATTTTTAGCGCTGGATGTTTTTCCTACACTGGAAAATCAGCGCGAATGGCAACATGCGCAGCGCAAAAGAGCGGTTCTTCTTTCAGTCACTCGAGTAGATGTTCTACTCGAGTGGCAGCTTCCTCAATGCGAACTGAAGGTTTCTCAACGCGAGCGGTAGCGGCCATCCGTGATCACCCGCATTGAGAAATCTCGCTGGGAGGTGGTCTAGCTTTGGATTTTCAACGCTCGCGCTCGTCACCTTAACATTGGCGAGCATGAGCGAGGAAAAATCTCTGCTCCACCTCGTGAAACAGAGTTTTTCAGAACTGGAGTGTGGAAAGCTCTGCAAACTCCGCAAACGGAGCGGAGTTCACCGCCCAGGCCTACTGTCCACTTCCATCCTGAGCTGGATGCCATTGACAGCACCCATGTGGCACTTCCTCACCACACAGCATACCTTTTACGCTGCAGACACTGCTGGCGCTCCATCAATGTGCAAGCTGTCTGCAATACAAGAAGTTGTTTCTCTGATGTATACTCTGCCTATCCTGGAAAATGCACAACAGTTTCATTTTCTGACGGTTGCCTCTTGTATGGTGTTTGGTTGCTGGGGACTTTGGTGACGTTACTTACTAGTAATTAAAACCATCTCACACAGGGTATATGTGGGTGGCATGTCAAACATAATCATCAATCTCCACAACCCAGTACACACATATTACCCTAGAACACACTGCATGCAGGTAGGCTTAATGTAGTTTAATTACAAAAGACACCTCATCATTACGAAAATCACATTTCATTTTTGCAGGTGACTTAGGGTATGCTCTCTCTTTTGAATTCCTCACACACTCTCTCAGCAGAGGTACAATAAGGTACACATACCTACATAACCCATTACTGAACATATTTTTGGGGTCCTTAAGTCACAGATCAGTTGTCTTGATTGTACAGAGGGTTGTTGGTGTACTCCCCAGAAGTTATGTGCAAGCTTGTTGTGTGTGGCACAACATCACTATACGAAGGGACTTGCATATTTATGTTGACCCTAACCTACGGCCTATTCAAGGGACCTGAGGTGAGGCCCAGAATAGAGGTCAGAGTATGCAGGTGCAGAATCAGCTGGTCAACCCATTTTACTCTTGAGCTGTTAGGTTGCATACTGCTTTTATGTGATTGAACAGTCTCTTGTCAATGATGAATGGTGGACATCAGCACATTGTGCATATACCAATTCTTAGACTACTCTTTGTACTTTGCATAATGCTTCCAAATAACATGTTATGCTCAATTGAAAAAAAGTTGGCAGGAAATGTTACACATATCCAGACCAAAATTCATCCACACTATTGCACCTACTATGCTTTCTAAAATAATAAATAAGCATACATATATTAGGGCCACAAACTATCCCTGCTTAGATTTTAGTACTGTTTAACATTTTTAGGTCCGGTACTACATTAACAGGGTCTCCGCCTAGCATGCGGAGCCTCCAGCCTCTGGGCGGAGACTCCACACTAGGGGCATCATTAGGAGAAAGGGACCGCCCGCCATAAGTGCGGCGGTCCCGTGGGGGTGATTAGGATGCACCCGCCACACTGGCGGGCGCATCCTGCATTCTTAACATTGCGGCGTGCTGTGCTTTCAGCACCACCCGCCGCAATGCCAAAGAGGCATGTTGTGCATTTGCATGCACAACGTGGCAGGCACCGCGCGGTGCCTGCCATGTTGTGCATGCAAATGCAGAGAGTACCATAGGTACCCCCCATGTGCACCACCCACCCCCCAACTTCCTGGGGGCCCGCTATGGGCCCCCAATAGAAAAGACCACATGCCTTTCCGTGGCGGCAATGCACATCCCCGCATGTATCGTAATATGGATGGCGGTGTGTAACAGACACCGCCACCATATTAAAACGTTTTCCCCCAGTCGACTTGTGGACCGGGCGTAAAAGCGGCGGACGGTCTTCCTGTCTGCCGCGGTACCCCCCGCCATACTAATATGGCGGGGGGAAATGGGTGGCGGGCGGTGAGAAATAGCGGGCGGATCGCCACCGCCATACGGGCGGTGGTGATCCGCCCGTTATCATAATGGGCCCCCTAGGGGCAGAGACTCTGCACTTGTGGAAGAGATCTCCGCCTACCCTAAATAAACACGAAATGGCATGCCAGAATACTTTGAATATTCTATTTTTATTCGGAGCCATCCTCGCCTCCAAGAAGCATCCTATTCCATCGTGATATTTCTGGCAAATCTTGCCCCCAACATTACTGAGGGATTTGACAAGAAGCCCCTTCTTTTTCCAAAAGTAAATTGGTCATCATCAGCGAGAGGTTCATTGTCAAATACCCTCATCTTTATGGGGGACTAGTTACACAGCAGAACAATGCAGTGTGGGCCCAAATCTGGTGGGACATCACCATGCAATGCAGTGCAGTGCAGTGCAGTGCATTGGGTGTCTGCATCATGTGAGGGAAACTGTGCTGCAAGTGCTCAGAGGACTGTGGTTGATGGGCTTGTTTATGGCTCAGGACATTAGAGGCTTGTCCTCCCAGCTACATACACAGCACTCCAGCATGCCATCACTGACCAAAGGGTCCTGAATGACAACATATGCGATTTTGGGTTGATTTATTGTTAAGCTTATTATATATCAACATTGTTAACTCACAAGCGCAAGCTACAGAGATGACTATTTTGGGGATCCCTCCAGGTCAACTGCTGAATCTGGGTTCTTGAATATCTTGTTTCCAAGTATGTCCAGATGCATTCGTTATAGAGATAAGATGTAGGCTCAATTGACAATCTGTGTAAGTCCTCATGACCATAAATGCAGATTCATTATAGAGACATGCAGGAGCCTATACACTAGCATACCATATATATATTTTTATTGAATAGTTAATTAAAACCATCACAATTAGCAATCAATCAATCAATCAATCATAGAATTTGTAGAGCGCACTACTTACCCGCGAGGGTCTCAAGGCGCTGGGGAGAGGGAAGGGGGGGGGGGGTGCTGCTACTGGTCGAACAGCCAAGTCTTGAGTAGCCTCCTGAAGGTCAGCAGGTCTTGGGTCTGTCGTAGGCTTAGTGGAAGGGTGTCCAGGTCTTGGCGGCGAGGTGTGAGAAGGATCTGCCGCCGGTGGTTGTTCTTCGAATGCGAGGGACGGTGGCGAGGGAGAGGTCGGCGGAGCGGAGCTGGCGGTTGGGGACGTAGAAGAAGAGTCGTCTGTTGAGGTAGGCTGGGCCAGTTTTGTGGAGTGCCTTGTGTGCGTGGATGAGGAGTTTGAAGGTGATCCTCCTGTCGATGGGGAGCCAGTGCAGGTTCCTCAGGTGGGGGGTGATGTGGCTGTGGCGTGGTACGTCGAGGATCAGCAATAACGTGCACAGTGTTGAAAGTGACCAAAACAGAAACAAATTAAGAAAGTTTTTACAATTTGAAAAGTGCAAATACAAACAATAAACACATGAACTGACTTGAGGCACAGGCCGAGGTGGCTTTCGAGGCTTGTGGCAATTGTTGAAGCTGTAGTCCAGACGGTTGCTCCTGTGCCTTATAGAATCAAAGTGCAGCATACAGGAAGGAAAAGAGCAACAGTTATTGTCTATCGGTGAGAGACACCAGAAAACTGAGACTCACCCCTAAACTTGGTGCATGGTTAGTGAGTTGGAGCAGGCAACTGCACTAAAATGATTGGCTAAGACAAAGTGCAAAGAGCAGGGTCAAAAATAGCAGCAGAATTTCATAGGCAGCTTCAGCTGTAAAAGCAAAAGCAGGCACAAAGACCCACCTAAAGATCACACTCAAGACCAGCACTAGTAGTAGCAGAGGGGCCTGTGGAATGCTTAACCAGTTACTGGAGCCAAACTGTGCAAAATACGGTGTAAACATTTTTCCACCAGGCATGGGTACGGCAGCCTGGTGCTCGCAATAAAATTACCTAGCGCTCACGCTTGAAACAAGCACCTAGATAGCAGTTTATATTCATTGAATGAGCCAGCACAGGCAGTAGCTCCAAAAGCTGATAATGTTTATGTGAAAATTACAATTTGATAATATAGCAAGAAAATTACTAACATTTCAAGGACAAGCGCGAGTATAAACAGATCAAAAGATAAACATCACTGTGGCCCAAACTGCGTGCGGCTCTTCAGGAGATGCGCCTTTATGGAAGGGGCACCAACGGACAGTCCTGTAAGAGGTTTGGGCTAACACCACTCATTGGTGCCCCTCGACTGCAAAGCCTCTTGACCGCTAGAGCTACAAACTTATCCAACAAAATGTTAAGGGTGATGTTATCAGGGTTCAGAGAGTTAAAAACGTCCTGCCGACATGAGCACATGTCCAATTTGTTCCATTCCCTTTTTAGGAGTGTTTTCCGTTCCTCAGTAAGGCTGGGCAGCTGCAAATAATATGTTGGAAAGACTCGTCGTACAATCCACACCCCCTGTAGGTTGTTTATTCCAAAGGCCGGCACTAAGTGGCTAGATGTTTCAAGAATGGCTGTTCGCCAAGCCTGAGTGCCAAGAATCTTGTTTTTTTGTATTTTGAGTACGTACAGGCTAGGTGAGGTAGAGGGTTCCTTTGTTGGTAGGAATTAATAACAGCCCACCCATGCTTACATTTTGCTAGAACATCCATATCGGACTGACATGAAAACAAGTGTACACACTTTTTCATGCATTTCTTCAAAGCATGTTGGCCTATGAGTAAGGCCCAAAGCTCTCCGGCATTTAGGATGCTAAGGCAAACCTCAAGCTACAGAAGGTGGGATTGTCTGGGGTCAGCAGATTGGATTCCGTCCCACAGCAGGGCCTCCAGATTTCCTCTCCATACAAGCTGAAGTTTGTGGCAAAGGTTTAGAGATGTGCCCGCCCTTGCCACCCGCTGGTCAAGGAGGGCAAATTCAAGCTGAATCTGGGCAACTGAAGAAGATCTCGGCAGATGAACAGAAAACTTATATATCTTAGTGACAAGCTTGTTCAGAAGCTTGCCATCCCTCCCAATAGGATTTCACTACCATATGTCAGGGATGGAGTGATTTTTGCCGTAATTACTTCCAGGAGCAAGAGAGGACTCACCCCCACAATGAGCTGGCCAATTTGTTTTTATAAAAGTTGACTTTTATCTTGCATCATTAGTGACACCCAGGTATTTGTATGACTATACACTACCATGAATTAAATCAGTAAACATTTAATATACTAACAAAAAAGAGAAAAAAGTTTTAGTGAAAGTACAAATGATCAAATGTAGAAGTTTAGTTCATAGGTTCCCAGACTTACCTGATGAATGGATGGAAGAGGGCCTATTGTTCCTGTCAGAATGGTGTCTGAGTTGAAGCTGTTGTGACGGTTGACCCCAGAGGCTGTTGTATGATAGAAGCTGACAGGAAAGAGGGAGAGACATTCATAGGGAGTGGGGTCAAGACTGATTTGCATATGGCTGACATCAACTGCTGTGATATGCTGTGCAAAATATTGATGGACTGGGATGCAGCCCGAATAATTACCAGTGGGTGAGTTTAATTCAAGTATTCCATCACTCTTTTGTATGCCATGGACTAAATGTGCCGGGGATCCCAAGACATGGGTTCAGTGCACACTGTGCCAATGAAACCAAGCTATTCCTGACTAAGGGTGAAACCAGCCTTGGGATGCTTGTGTTTTACTTTAGGGAGGACCTGGCCTGGCAGTTTGGACTGGAACGTTCTCATTAGAGTAGGGTTGAGTCTGATTTGTTGATGGATGGGTCCCAACTGAGGGGGCAGTGAGTGCAAAATAATGATGAATTGGTTTGCGATCCTGAGTAATTGCCAGTGGCTGAGATCAGTTCAAGCATTCCATCCATCACTTTTTATTTACTTCAGTTATTAGGGTGTAAGTCATTATAAATTAAGGAAGAAGATGCTAGGTATATGTTTCACTACTTATTTTGGATGGTGCAGAAATTGATTTTGGGGTAGTTAAAATAAGACCTACTGTATCATAGTGCTACCTTTACATTATAAATTTCAGGGCAAATTTGGATTTCTTATAAAAATGCAATCAATCAATTAGTATTTGTTAAGGGCAACTACTCACCTGTGAGGGTCTCAAGGCGCTAGGGGTGTAGGGGGCTGTAGTTCCTTCTGGGTGCTGAGGTTCAGTCGAAGAGACAGGTAATGAAATCCTTCCTGAATTGGGTCAGTGATGGGGATAGCCTGAGATGGAGAGGCAGAGTGTTCCAGGTTTTGGCAGCAAGCTAGGAATAGGAGCTTCCTCAGGTCCTGGTCTTGCGGATCTGAGGGATGGTGGCAAGGGCCAGTTGGGTGGAGCGAAGGTGTCTGGTAGGTACGTGGAATGAGAGGTGGTTGTTCAGGTCTGCTGGTCCGGCATCATGGAGGGCTTCATAGGCGTGTGTGAGGAGCTTGGCTGGCGGTGTGCGTGGACTGGCGCTTGGCTGGCGGTGAGTGGACTGGCGCTTGGCTGGTGGTGTGCGTGGATTGGTGCTTGGCTGGCGGTGTGTGTGGATTGGCGCTTGGCTGGCGGTGTGCATGGATTGGCGCTTGGCTGGCGGTGTGCGTGGACTGGTGCTTGGCTGGTGGTGAGTGGACTGGCGCTTGGCTCATGGTGTGCGTGGATTGGCGCTTGGCTGGCGGTGTGCATGGATTGGCGCTTGGCTGGCGGTGTGCGTGGACTGGCGCTTGGCTGGCGGTGTGCGTGGACGGGCGCTTGGCTGGCGGTGTTCGTGGACAGGTGCTTGGCTGGCGGTGTGCGTGGACGGGCGCTTTCCTGGCAGTGTGTGAGTAGTGACTTGATGCTGGTCACTACACACACTGCTAGCTAAACGCCACTCCACGCAATCCGTGAGCTGGTGTGGTTGCTGTGTCAGGAATGTGGGCGTGTGAAAGTGATGGGCCCTTGAATGACGCTGTCTGCTGGTGTGAGTGTTGTAATGTGCTGGGCCCGCGGCTGGCGGTGTGAATGGTTTTGTATGTGTCACACGTATGAAAGGTTGGGCAGTCAAAATATCGAATTTTAAATAGCGACCTAATTAATATCGTAGGGACAGAATATCGAAGTCAAGAATATCGTTGACCAGAATATCGACTTTAAGGTAAGTAATATCGATTTTTTTAATATCGAAGTAAGTAATATCGAAGTCATTAATATCGTTAGCAAAAATATAGTTGTTAATAATATTGATTTTTTTTTTTTGTGTTATGTATTTTATATGTATGTTTAACATTTTTTTTAAAGATTTTTCATTATTTTTAAATATATGTATTAAATGTTTAGAAAATAGTAATTTTTTTTAAAGGAAATTTTGCGTTTTAGTATCAGAGCGGGTTGTGGGTTTATAGGGGAATAGGGTGGGAAGTAATTTAATTATAATTAATTAATTAATATGTTTTTATTTATTGTTATTCATTGTTAATTTATTGTTAATTAATTATTAATTGGTAATTAATTTATATTAATTGGTTAATTTATAATTATATTAATTATAATTAATTTATTATTAATTTTTATTTATTGTTATTGTTAATTATTTATTGTCAATTAATTATTAATTGGTAAAAAAAAAAATGTATTGATTAATTGGTAATTAAATGAATTATGTTATTTTTAATGTGTAGCGGGTTGTGGGCTTATAGGGGAATAGGGTGGGAAGTAATTTAATTATAATTAATTAATTAATATGTTTTTATTTATTGTTATTCATTAATTTATTGTGAATTAATTATAAATTGGTAATTAATTTATATTAATTGATTAATTTATAAATATATTAATTATAATTAATTTATTATTAATTTTTATTTATTGTTATTGTTAATTAATTTATTGTAAATTAATTATTAATTGGTAATGAATTTTAATTCATTGATTAATTGGTAATTAAATTAATTATGTTATTTTTAATGTGTAGTGGGTTGTGGGTTTATAGGAGAATAGGGTGGGAAGTAATTTAAATATAATTAATTAGTTGATATGTGTATATTTATTGTTATTGATTATTAATTTATTGTTAATTAATTCATTAATTGGTAATTACTTTTTATTAATTGGTTAATTAAAAATTATATTAATGATAATTATTTGTATTATTTTTTATTTATTGTTATTGTTAATTAATTTATTGTTAATTAATTATTAATTGGTAATTAATTTTTATTACTTGATTAATTGATAATTAAATTAATTGTGTTATTTTTTTATGTGTAGCGCGTTGTGTGTTTATAGGGGAATAGTGTTGGAAGTAATTTAATGTTATTTAAGTAAATATTAATTTAATTTCATAGGTATTTATTAATAATTATTTGGTTAAATAATTATTAATATGTTATCTATTTTAAAAAAAAATCATTTATAAGTATGTTAATTTAACCCCTACGCGATCCAACACTTTCCCTACTGTTGCACTCACTGGAGTGGGAATAGTAATTTTTACCCCTACGCTATCCAACACTTTCCCTACTGTTGCACTCACTGGAGTGGGAATAGTAATTTTTACCCTTACGCTATCTAACACTTTCCCTACTGTTGCACTCACTGGAGTGGGAATAGTAATTTTTACCCCTTCATTATCCAACACTTTCCCTACTGTTGCACTCACTGGAGTGGGAATAGTAATTTTTACCCCTACGCTATCCAACACTTTCCCTACTGTTGCACTCACTGGAGTGGGAATAGTAATTTTTACCCCTACGCAATCCAACACTTTCCCTACTGTTGCACTCATTGGAGTGGGAATAGTAATTTTTACCCCCCGCTATCCAACACTTTCTCTACTTTGCCCTCACTGGAGTGGGAATAGTAATTTTTACCCCCACGCTATCCAACAGTTTCCCTACTGTTGCACTCACTGGAGTGGGAATAGTAATTTTAACCCCTACGCTATCCAACACTTTCCTTACTGTTGCACTCACTGGAGTGGGAATAGTAATGTTTACCCCTACGCTATCCAACACTTTCCCTACTGTTGCACTCACTGGAGTGGTAATAGTAATTTTAACCCCTACGCTATCCAACACTTTCCCTACTGTTGCACTCACTGGAGTGGGAATAGTAATTTTTACCCCTACGCTATCCAACACTTTCCCTACTGTTGCACTCACTGGAGTGGGAATAGTAATTTGATTTCCTCTGCTATCTAATATTTTGTATTTTTTTAGCTAATGTACTGTATAATTATTTTAAAAAAAATATTTAAAATAATTTAATTTTTTTTAATTTGTTACATATTTTTATTTAACTTTTATTTATATTATTGTTTTATGTGTATAGATGTATTTATAATTTATAAAAAATAACTTAAATAATTTATAGTTATTAAAATAAATATTAAAACATATTAATAAGTAAGGTGTCCATTACGATACCGGGCGGAATAAAATCTGCCATCCACCACAGCGGTAAAAAATCGCCCGCCTACCCCCTCTGAATACCGACCGAGCAATCAGGATGTCGCGAAGCGAACACCGCCCGCGGCGGAAAAAACACACAAAATACCGCCCGTCTATGTCCGAGTCGAAGTCCATCCATCCGCCACGGACGCAAACCCGCACGACAACCCAAAACCGCCCGCCCTGACTGCCGAGACACCGGCCGTGAAATTAGGATCTTCCCGACATGAGCGCGGCAGATCCACTAATACACCGCCCGCCATCGCTAAACAACAGTGATGAAAATGGACACGGCGTAAGCCCTGGCGGCCACGTCCCTGCACAGAAACCATCCGCGGACCTAAGAAACACACACAACATGGCCAACAAGTCCACACAGCAAGCCACGCCCAAATACCCAAACACAGTACACATCCCGAAAACACATCCCCCTGGACAAACAAATAAACTACAAATCCCAGAACACCAGCCACAACACACCTGAAAACAACAGCACATCATGACACACCCACATAGGTAAGTACAAATGCAGCCCCTTCACAGACCACAATCCCTTGCAACACTACAAACTGAGGACAAGAGCACAGAACACAGCGAGACAGAAAGGACAGCAGCACACCACAGACACGCACCCATCACCACCACCACCACCACCACCAAACACCGGCCCCACAAACCCCCTGCACATCACACACCACACACACACACCGCACCAGCACCACAAACACAAAACCACACACCATGGCAGCACAGAGAATGACCAAGTTCACTTCCACTGAGCTGACGGTCATGGTTAACGAGATCATCAAGGTGCACCCACAAATCTATTGGAACCAGGTCCAACAGACACCACTAGCCACCAGAAACCGGTTGTGGAGCAGGATCGTAGACCAGGTCAATGCAGTCGGGAACGTGCCACGCAACAGAGCCGAAATCACCAAGAGGTGGCACGACATGAAAAGAGTGGTCAAAAAGAAGGAGGCCAAGAATCGGCAGCTGGCTGACATGACTGGCGGAGGAAATCCCGCGCTATTTAAGACCTTCAAGGCGTGGGAGGAGAAGGTGCGAGGCATCCTACATCCGGAGAGTCTCACCGGAATACCAGGGGGAGTGGAGGCTGGTAATTACAAACAAATGTATACCAGCACAACGCTATGTACTCACATGCACTACCACTATGCCATAGCTCCGAGGGACAAACACCCCCATGTCTAGTACACAATACACAAGACATCACTCACACATGCAACAGACTAACTAACAAAACCATGGGGGCATGTGTACAGTCAGCCAGCACCGCAACTCCCACCAGGTCCCCTTGTACTCCAGATGCACGGGAGGAGAACTCCCCACACCCACACTCATGTGTCAGCCATAGCTGCACCAACCGACAAGTAATAGGTAAGTAGCCGGAACACAAAGTCAGTGGGTCGGAGGGGGGACAGCTGAAGTACAACACCCACCAGGCCCCCAGTCCTACAGCACAGCAAGGTGGAGCACAGCCCACACCCATGTGTCAGCCACTGCAGTGCACACCTTCAGCCGACAGGTAGATATCTTACCGTACATGGAGGGGTTTCTGTGGGTGGTAAGCCATTACCACAACTCACAACACCGCCCCCACTCCCACAGACCAGCAAGATGGAGCACCCCTCCCACCCAGTACCATATGGCATCCATTGCATTGCGCCCTCCAAACCAACAAGTAGGTAGAGTACTGTACAGGGCGGGGTGTCTGTAGGCATGAGGACAGTATTACGACTAACATTTGGGAAATGTCACGTAGCAGAGGAACACGCAGCACTGCTCCCTGTCATAATCATGTGACCAATGTGCACACGGACAAGTATTACAGAGTCATAGCCCACATGAGCCATCACAAATACAGCAACACCCATGGAGCCACGTCTGCATGCACAAGTCCCACTGGAGTACTGACTCACACGGCGGGCACTGTGCCACTCATCACACACATCAGCAACACCATCGAAGTCCTGTCCATGTAGTCGTTACTGCCTGTTCCCCACACAACGTACAACATCGCCCATGTAAGTCTAACCTGTCTAGAACTAACAGTGTGGAACCCCAGTAATGCACATAAACACCACTGGACCCATGAAACACACAGCCACACAATGCACATCCAACATACCATCCATCTCATCTGTCAGCCCCAGTGTCATGAAAGGTATGTCATCGAAACAGCTGGCCCTCATACAGTAGTTCTGCAAAGATACCTGCCCATCACAAATAATGTGTCTGCAGTGACTGAAGCGCACATCACACTGATTTACAACATACATAATATAGTCAACACCCCAAGAGCACTGCATTGCTGCACATGGCCGAGGGTAGCACGCACACCAAGGAATTGGCCCATCTGCAATACGTCGTGTGGCACACAACCATCACTCACTCACTACAATGCTTGCAGTGTAATGTCCATAAATGATAACAGTGAGCAGATATGCTGGGGATGTCAGACATACACACACCTTTGTCTCTGCACTGTCATGTTGCCAAAACACATGTCCCGTTCTGCACCCATATGTCACAGTATGTACCCCAAAACCATATTTCACCTCAAAAGCGTTGAGGGGGCTGTACCCCTTTTGCCATCTGCGTTTCTAAGCATTCCATTTGAACCCCAAAACCATATTTCACCTCAAAAGCATTGAGGGGCTGTACCCCTTCTGCTATCTGCGTTTCTAAGCGTTCCATTTGAACCCCAAAACCATATTTCACCTCAAAAGCGTTGAGGGGGCTGCACCCCTTTTGCCATCTGCGTTTCTAAGCGTTCCATTTGAACCCCAAAACCATATTTCACCTCAAAAGCGTTAAGGGGGCTGTACCCCCTTCTGCCATCTGCGTTTCTAAGCGTTCCATTTGAATCCCAAAACCATATTTCACCTCAAAAGCGTTGAGGGGGCTGCACCCCCTTTTGCCATCTGCATTTCTAAGCGTTCCATTTGAACCCCAAAACCATATTTCACCTCAAAAGCGTCGATGGGTCTGGAGCCCGCATACACCCAAGCCACAAAATGTAGGAGTACAGCAACACACACTGATTGTCATTGCTAATCCGTCCCATGCCACATTAACACAACACACAGTTCCATTGCCTTGCCCACGCATACACACATCGTACATCCACACACACGCCACTGGGAAACCTGTGCACGACAGTGCACGAACTGTGAATGTCAGACAACCAATACAAACTTTGCAAGGTGTAACACAATAACCTATCTCATTCTCCCCACAGGTGCCGAACAGCTGGATGCTGGAGAGGGAGACAGCAGCCAGCACAGCCAGTCCGCAAGCCCCCGACCCGGACTCACGGATGTAGAAGACCTGGACACCTCTTCGGACGAGGACCACCGAGCAGGCCCGTCTGGAGTGACAGGGCCCAACCGCTCCCCAGGGCCCCTCCTACCCACCAACACATCACCCAGGGCTGCTGACCAGTCACAGACCCCTGCTGCCACGGTCGTTGCGGCCACCACCACCGCCGCAACAACCACCACCACCACCACCACGCCATCCCTGGCCACAGCACCTGCGCAAGGGGTGGCACGCCCGTCGTGCTCAACCCTGGGAGCCAGACAGAGGACCGTGGTGACCAATGTGGTGAGTGGGCAGGTCGGTGGCAGCAGTACTGGTGGGAGGAGCAGGGTCAGGCCAATGCCATCTGAGCCTGGGAGCCAAGCCCTGCCGCAAATCTCAAGAGTCCTTGGGGCCTATGAAGAGGCCCAAGGACAATGGGCCGGGAGGTCCTTGGGGTGTTGGGGTCCATGGACGCCCATATGGGCCAATTCGTGACCCGTATGGACCAACTTGTGGACCTCATGGGCCAGCTGGTGGTGGTGGGGAGGGCCCAAGCAAGGCCAGCCACACCACCACCGCCACCACGTGCTGTGGCGCAGGGTCGTGCAACATCTAATTCCCCTGCGTCCACAGCGAGTGAGCAGTCATCAGCCACCACCAGCAGCCCACCACCACAACCCCCGCTACCAAACGTGGAAGGGGCCGCCCGAAGAGGAAACAGGTGTCCAGAGAGGACTACGCACGCTCCAAACACCAGTGAGTCAGCCAGCCACCCTGACCACCTACTGCACTGACTTTGACTACGATCCTACCCCACACTGCCATGTGAATGGCATGTGTCTGTTGGACTGTAGACATAGAACTTCATGGGTACACCTTGACCATCACGCAGCCATGTCCGTCAACTCATTTTCACAGCATGCACCACTTCTGTCATCACCTTGCACACAATCACATGTCACCGCTGCAAATAAATACACCTTGATCACAATCTGCTTCATGTGCCCTGGGTTTAATCAACGATGTGCAACCGCCACCATGAGCAGGAATGCCTCTGCTGTGTGGCATGTAGATAGGCCAGGAGATGTTGTAGGGACCTAGGGGTGAAAATCAGAACAAGAGTCCATTCAATTAGTGTGTCACACACCCATCACACAGTACTTGTCACCAACTACAAGCAATGTACACACATCTCACAGAGCAACGGGGCACAATGCCACAGCCACTGTCAGTGGCATACTACCCTGGACATGGACCATTGCCACACAGCACTCAGTGAACAAAAGGCCTCCGTCACAATGCACACATACACCTGCACAACTACAGCTACATCAGCCGTCGTACATGGTCACTCACCGTCAAGTGAAGTAGCGGGCGATGAGCTGCTGACGCACATTCACAGCTTCCTCCTCTCCACTGTCCTTGTCACTGGACCCATCCTGGTCTGCAGGCGGGGGCCCGGGCTGATCACCGTCATCCACTATTAGGGGGATCTGCTTGCAAATAGCCAGATTGTGCAACATGAAGCATGCCACAACTATCTGGCACACCTTCTGTGGGGAGTACGCCAGTGCACCCCCGGTGCGGTCCAGGCATCTGAATCTGGAGTATGCGGGCATGTGTGAGCTTACTTGCTGTGTGGCCAGCGGTGTAGGTGTATGTTAGTCTTGTGATGTGCATTGTGCCTGGGCACATGGCCTACTCTCAATGTGTGCATTTGGGAGGTGGTGGTGGGTGGTGTGGGTGGTGTGAGTTTGGGGTGGCGTTGGTGTGTGTGTGTGTGTTGTAGCCATGTCGACTACACACATATGTTTCCCAGGCCCATGGTGGATGTTTGTAACCGTGTTGAGGTCTGTGTATATGATGAGATGTGTGTGTTGTATGTTGCATGGAATGCAGTGTGTGGGTGTGTCCTTGCAGTTCAGGATGACTCCTACTTGTTCTGGTTCAGACGTTGTGTGTGTGCAGGGTGTGTCACTGTCAAGATTGTGCCTAGTTCAATTGTGCATGTCAGATTTTCTGCAGTTCTTACTCATTGTGCAGTGCTGCCCACCCAAACTGATGTTGTGTGTGTGTTTTGACAGGCATTGCTGTGGCATGCTTTTGCGTGGCTCCTACTTTTGGTTGCTGAGTGTCTGGTCAGACTGTGTGGGAAATTGTAGACATGTGTAGGACTGTGCTTTGTATTGACCAGGCCGTCAGTGTTGATGTGATGATCTTTCGGGCACCTTCAGAGTCTGACAAGTCCTGCTCCAGGAGCTGTGGTATTGCACTGTGGCCACTGTTGCGGCTACTCATTTGCGTTGACATCCAATGACAGTGGACTACATGGTCATCTCACGACTGTCGTGTACTTCACACACTCTCATCCTCTCTCATTCGTACTTGTGTTTGTGAAATGATTCAGCGGAGTCACATTTTTGCTTCAAGCCATGTATTTGGACTTACGTCCTCTGTGATGCAGTATAGTGGACACTACTGGCAGTGAAATGCATGTGGAGGATCTACTTAGCATGATTACACATACAAAAGGGGTTAGGGGTAGATGTGATTAGTTGTTGACTGTGGAATGAGGGCTTCAGAGTTACAACTGCCTTGCCCTTGCTATGCTAATGTACATTTGCTAGTTACTGAGGAGCTCTCGACTTTGACACAGACAGTAATCATTTTGCCTACGAGACAGCTTGACATCATAAGTACAGTACATCTCAGTTCCATGGTACAGGTTTACTACAGTAGTTACTCCGACACACGTGCGTGAGGGGTGACATCAGAGCATGAGCCTATGTGCATGCAGCAGCGTGTCACTAGTTGTTGCAATGTGGTGGCTACTGAACATGTCACATTCACTGGGGTCATGTTGTTGGGGGATGCATTTGTTGTCCATGCAAAAGTCCTGGCACGGAAGTACAGACAAAGGTGAGGTGACAGTTCTCACGTGATACAGCTGACAGATTAGTGTGCACTGACCGGTGCATATGTTCATGTGCGCAGGATACATATTATAGCATAGTTGTTCATGCAGTATTGTCCATGTGGTTACTGTACACAAGTCCCATACCTCTGCCTCCCCCTGTTCATGCAGAGATATTGGATGTGGTGAGGAACAGAGAGAATGTCCCGAAAAATGTCCGATGTCATGGCAGTGGAGTTGATAGTGTGGTGTTTGTTGCAGGTTGTATGGTATAGTTGTTGTACAGGTAACTGCCCAGTCCGTGCGAAAGCCAAGCATAGGTACGGTGTTGAACATCATTGTTCAATTGGGGGTATTGCGTCGGGCCCGACGAATTGACAGGTTGTCAGGTATGCGATACCTTCCAGCAGGGCTTCCATGGCATTGGTGTTATACATGGATGCCATCCAATGAAGCGGATGGTGACTGTCAATGTGTTCATCATAAGTTGTCCCTTGTAGGAGCCTGATGGGACATGTTGGATGACATTCGATGAAACTGTGATCCAGAATCCGTTGTGTGGAGGCACACATGTCCCATTGCAGTGTGTGTCCGATTGCAGCCACATACGCCATGCCCCCATAGACTGAGCAGATCCTGTCGTGTGCGTCCAGGGGGGCGAACAGTTGTACCAGGTCCGCCTTTGGACATGCCGGGTTAGAGAGACATAAATCCACAGGACAGTGGAAGGGACACCTCCGACAGTAGAAGACGGGGATGACGCAGCTGAACATTGCGATGCGGTAAGTTACTCGGTAACTTACGTTCAGCATGGCCAGGTTTTCACAGCCCACTATCTGTAGCAGGCTGTCCATGTAGAGCTGCATCTGTCCTGCGTAGTTGGGTAGGTGTGGTGCGACTGCCATTTTGCTACAGGGCGATGTGATGGCGTGCTCCAGCCGGCTGTGCAGTCAGCAGAGTGCACCCTCCGACGATGCTGGGAAATCTGGAATAGTCGTACGGAGGCAGGGTTTGGGTTATAGTAGCTTGTGCGGAGGACACAGGTCCTCATCCCACATGCTTCTATGAATGGTCAAGGTCAGTGGTGTCTGACTCCTTCCAGATTACTTGCATGTGAACCACATGGAGGAGTGGTCTTATTTCTTTTTTGTGGTCAGAACTTTCTTTTATGTTGTGCGCTATCTGCACATTGGACGGTTTCCTCGGCATGCCTCTGTTTGGCTTGTTGTTGGGACAATGGCTGTATTCTCCGGCTTGCTTTGTCGAAATGTGGTTTCAGAGTGGGAATGGAAGGCCATTCAGTGCTATCTGCTTTCCCGTGTGTGGGCGGCACGCTGCGTTTCCGCTATACATTGGGCCTTGTGTGTGTGTGTTGTAATTGGTAACACCTGTTGTCAGGCACCCGGGTTTTTTCATGTTACGTATTGCATGTATTGGTATTGGGTGCAGGATGGTATTAGGATTTTTGTATGGTACTGGCGTGCCTTTTGCGGACGAGGTACATATTCTGCGGCGTGATGTCGCAGCCGATGTGTGCTTCGCCATGTTATGCACACAAGGGTGTGTCCTATTTTGGCGTGACGTCACTGCCCTGTTCGGTACACTTGTGTGGCGTCATGTTGGCACCTGTGAGTTGCCGGTTGGGGACATGACTGATGCAGGAATGCCACGTGACATGTGCGTTCAGGGTGGGGCTGGTGTGTGTAGTTGTGTGCCTGTGTTATTTGTGTGCGGCCCATGCATGGCGCTGTAGTTGGCCTCTGCGTTGTGCGCATGTGTAGCTGCGTCATCGCCGCTGCGCTGCGTTGCCGTGACGGGGACGTCAGTTCCTGGTCCCGGGTAGTGTGTGCCCGGTTGTTGAGAGTTGAGTCATTTTGCCCGGTGTGACATTTGTGGGTGCAGTGGTGGATGTGTCCTGTCCACACAGGGGTGTCTGGGGGGGCCATGTACAGTTTTTCCGCCCTTGCACTGTGTGCGGTGCTTGCGTGCCCTTGTTGTGTGTCTGCCTACCTGCGTCGCCGCGGCGCGTTGACTCCTAGGTGCTGCATCAGGTACATCATGGGGATGGCCTGGAGTGCAGGATTCATGTCGGGGTGGGCCGCCTTTTTGGTGTCCGTACTCGAGCGGTCGAGTTTCCGCCTTGGTATCTCGTGCGGTGTCTCTTAGCCGGGGGAGCTGTTTGTTTGCGGCATCGTAATTTGTACGCCGGGCGGTACGTGATTTCTTCGGACGGTGTGCCTCCATTGGCTGGCGCCGCTACGTGTACGGGCGCACTTTGATGGCGGGCGGTGTCGCGGGCTTACGGGCGGTGGTTGGCTGATTTTACTCATCCTAATTGGGCGGGCGTGTGGGCCACGGTCGGGCGGACGGTAACTGGTGGTTATTGCCTCCGACAGCACGGCGGTAGTGCTTCCGCCCGACATCCTAATGGGCCCCTAAGTATATATTATATATTATATATATATATGTTTAATGTATTTTCAAATTATATATTACTTATAATTTTTAAGCATTTTAAAGTATTTTTAACTATGTTTCTGTTAATTATATGTATTATTTACTTTATTTTACAATATTTTTTTAACTTAAATTAAAAACGATATTTTTAACAACGATATTTTTGACATCGATATTTTTTTTCTGATATTTTTGTACTTACCTTAATGTAGATAGGATGTCGATATTCTTGTCTTCGATATTTTTGCTGCGATATTTTTATAGGTCGATATTGTGACCTTCGATATTTAGTCAGTGATTCGTATGAAAGGTGTATGAATGGCTTGTAAAGCGGTTGGTGCCTTGTCGTGGCTTTACAGCTCACGAGCTGTGAGTCAATGGTTCAGTTTCTCGTCCTTTCAATTATTAACAGTGCATTTCATTTTTGTGAAATCTCTGGTTAACACAACTGTATATACTGAACCATCACTCACCCTTGTGCCAAATCCAACCAGTATGTCTGTGTGCTTGAAGAATAGGTGGTTGTGCAGAAATATTTGTCTTTTCTGTCTTTCTCAAGCAGGGTGTACCTTGTCCTTTTTGTGAGTGTTGTAATGTGTTGGTTTCGTGCCTGGTGGTGTGAATGGTCTTGTGTGTATCACGTATGAAAGGTGTGTGAATGGCCTGTAAAGCGGTTGGTGCCTTGCCGTGGCTTTACAGCTCACGAGCTGCGAGTCACTGGTTCAGTTTTTTGTCCTTTTAATTATTGACAGTGCATTTCATTTTTGTGAAATCTCTTGTTAATAAAATTTTATATACTGAACCATCAATCGCCCTCGTGCCAAATCCAACCAGTATGTGTGTGTGCTTGAGGAATAGATGGCTGTGCAGTATTCTTTGTCTTTTTAGTCTCTCTGCCAAGGTGTACATTCCATCTAAGAATAACCTACCAACTGTAGATATTGTCGTAAACTAAACACCCATGGGAGTACATGGTGATGTCTCTCTTGTGGATACCAACACGTTATCTTACCCACAATGTCCTGCAAACCTCAAAATGTCTGTCACATTTTCCTTGCATTATTGTGCCAAAATTTTCACGCTGCTGAAAGAAACAACAAATTTCCTACCCCCTGCCTTTCTCCAAGTATCCCAATAGAAATGGTACCTCACTAGCGTGGGAGGCCCAAGTACCCACGACAGGCAGGTGCCCAAAACGTAGTGGGGTGACATCAAAATTGCCTATCACAAAACAACCTGGTTTTGCAAGGGGGGTCACCTGGGTTTTTGGCCCCGTGCTCGACGGCCAGCTAGGGAAACCTACCAAACCCACACATTTCTAAAAACTAGACACCCGGGGGATTCCAGGGAGGTATGGCTTGCATGGATCCCCCAACGTTTCCATACCCAGAATCCCCTGCAAACCTCAAATTTTGCTGAAAAAGTCACTTTTTTCACATATTTTTGTGTGGGAAAGTTGTGGCATCACCGGGCTGACACAAATTTCCTACCACCCAGCGTTCCCCAGGGTCTCCCGACAAAAACGATGCCTCACTCGTGTGGGAGGCCCAAGTACCCGCGACAGGCAAGGGCCCAGAACGTTTTGAGGCGACATCAAAATTGCCTATCTCAAAATGACCTGCTTTTGCAAGGGGGGGTCACCTGGGTTTTTGGCCCCGTGCTCGGCGGCCATCTAGGGAAACCTACCAAACCCACACATTTCTGAAAACTAGACACCCAGGGGATTCCAGGGAGGTATGGCTTGCGTGGATCCCCCAACGTTTCCTTACCCAGAATTCCCTGCAAACCTCAAATGTTGCTGAAAAAGTCACTTTTTTCACACATTTTTGTGTGGGAAAGTTGTGGCATCACCGGGCTGACACAAATTTCCTACCACCCAGCGTTCCCCAGGTTCTCCCGATACAAACAGTGCCTCACTCGTGTGGGAGGCCCAAGTACCCGCGACAAGCAAGGGCCCAAAACGTATTGAGGCGACATCAAAATTGCCTATCACAAAACGACCTGGTTTTGCAAGGGGGGTCACATGGGTTTTTGGCCCCGTGCTCGGCGGCCAGCTAGGAAACCTACCAAACCCACACATTTCTGAAAACTAGACACCCGGGGATTCCAGGGAGGTATGGCTTGCGTGGATCCCCCAACATTTCCATACCCAGAATCCCCTGCAAACCTCAAATTTTGCTGGAAAAGTCACTTTTTTCACACATTTTTGTGTGGGAAAGTTGTGGCTTCACCGGACTGACACAAATTTCCTACCACCCAGCGTTCCCCAGGGTCTCCCGATAAAAATGGTGCCTCACTCGTGTTGGAGGCCGAAGTAACCGCGACAGGCAAGGGCCCAAAATGTATTGAGTCGACATCAAAATTGCCTGTTACAAAACGACCTGGTTTTGCAAGGGGGTCACCTGGGTTTTGGCCCCGTGCTCGGCGGCCAGCTAGGAAACCTACCAAACCCACACATTTCTGAAAACTAGACACCCGGGGATTCCAGGGAGGTATGGCTTGCGTGGATCCCCCAACGTTTCCATACCCAGAATTCCCTGCAAACCTCATATTTTGCTGAAAAAGTCACTTTTTTCACACATTTTTGTGTGGGAAAGTTGTGGCATCACCGGGCTGACACAAATTTCCTACCACCCAGCGTTCCCCAGGGTCTCCCAATAAAACGGTGCCTCACTCGTGTGGGAGGCCCAAGTACCCAGCGACAGGCAAGGGCCCAAAACGTTTTGAGGCGACATCAAAATTGGCTATCTCAAAATGACCTGCTTTTGCAAGGGGGGTCACCTGGGTTTTTGGCCCCGTGCTCGGCGGCCATCTAGGGAAACCTACCAAACCCAAACATTTCTGAAAACTAGACACCCTGGGGATTCCAGGGAGGTATGGCTTGCGTGGATCCCCCAACGTTTCCTTACCCAGAATGCCCTGCAAACCTCAACTTTTGCTGAAAAAGTCACTTTTTTCACACATTTTTGTGTGGGAAAGTTGTGGCATCACCGGGCTGACACAAATTTCCTACCACCCAGCGTTCCCCAGGGTCTCCCAATAAAAATGGTGCCTCACTCGTGTGGGAGGCCCAAGTACCCGCGACAGGCAAGGGCCCAAAACGTTTTGAGGCAACAACAAAATTGCCTATCACAAAATGTTTTGGGCCCTTGCCTGTCGCGGGTACTTGGGCCTCCCACATGAGTGAGGCACCATTTTTATCAGGAGACCCGGGGAAACGTTGGGTGGTAGGAAATTTGTGTCAACCCGGTGATGCCACAATTTTCCCACACAAAAATGTGCGAAAAAAGTGATTTTTTTCAGCTTAATTTGAGGTTTGCAGGGGATTCTGGGTAAGGAAACTTTGGGGGATCCATGCAAGCCATACCTCCCTGGAATCCCCCGTATGTCTAGTTTTCAGAAATGTGTGGGTTTGGTAGGTTTCCCTAGATGGCCGCCGAGCACGGGGCCAAAAACAAAGGTGACCCCCCTTGCAAAACCAGGTCATTTTGAGATAGGCAATTTTGATGTCGCCTCAATACGTTTTGGGCCCTTGCCTGTCGCGGGTACTTGGGCCTCCCACACGAATGAGGCACCATTTTTATCGGGAGACCCGGGGGAACGCTGGGTTGTAGGAAATTTGTGTCAGCCCGGTGATGCCACAACTTTCCCACACAAAATGTGCGAAAAAAGTGATTTTTTCAGCTAAATTTGAGGTTTGCAGGGGATTCTGGGTAGGAAATGTTGGGGGATCCACGCAAGTCATACCTCCCTGGAATCCCGGGTGTCTAGTTTTCAGAAATGTGTGGGTTTGGTAGGTTTCCCTAGATGGCCGCCGAGCACGGGGCCAAAAACAAAGGTGACCCCCCTTGCAAGACCAGGTCATTTTGAGATAGGCAATTTTGATGTCGCCTCAATAAGTTTTGGGCCCTTGCCTGTGGCGGGTACTTGGGCCTCCCACACGAGTAAGGCACCATTTTTATTGGGAGACCCGGGGGAACGCTGGGTGTCAGGAAATTTGTGTCAGCCCGGTGATGCCACAACTTTCCCACACAAAAATGTGTGAAAAAAGTGACTTTTTCAGCTAAATTTGAGGTTTGCAGGGGATTCTGGGTAAGGAAACGTTGGGGGATCCATGCAAGCCATACCTCCCTGAAATACCCCGGGTGTCTAGTTTTCAGAAATGTGTGTGTTTGGTAGGTTTCCCTGGATGGCCGCCGGGCACGGGGCCAAAAACCCAGGTGACACTCCTTGCAAAACCAGGTCGTTTTGAGATAGGCAATTTTGATTTTGCCTCAATATTTTTGGGCCCTTGCCTGTCGCGGGTACTTGGGCCTCCCACACGAGTGAGGCACCATTTTTATCGGGAGACCCGGGGGAACGCTGGGTGGTAGGAAATTTGTGTCAGCCCGGTGATGCCACAACTTTCCCACACAAAAATGTGCGAAAAAAGTGATTTTTTTCAGCTAAATTTGAGGTTTGCAGGAGATTCTGGGTAAGGAAACGTTGGGGGATCCACGCAAGCCATACCTCCCTGGAATCCCCAGGTGTCTAGTTTTCAGAAATTTGTGGGTTTGGTAGGTTTCCCTAGATGGCCGACGAGCACGAGCCAAAACCCAGGTGACCCCCTTTGCTGAACCAGGTCGTTTTGACATAGGCAATTTTGATGTTGCCTCAATACGTTTTGGGCCCTTGCCTGTCGCGGGTAATTGGGCCTCCCACACGAGTGAGGCACCATTTTTATCGGGAGACCTAGGGGAACGCTGGGTGGTAGGAAATTTGTGTCAGCCCGGTGATGCCACAACTTTCCCACATAAAAATGTGTGAAAAAAGTGACTTTTTCAGCAAAATTTGAGGTTTGCAGGGGATTCTGGGTAAGGAAACGTTGGGGGATCCACGCAAGCCATACCTCCCTGAAATACCCCGGGTGTCTAGTTTTCAGAAATGTGTGGGTTTGGTAGGTTTCCCTGGATGGCCGCCGGGCACGGGGCCAAAAACCCAGGTGACCCTCCTTGCAAAACCAGGTCGTTTTGAGATAGGCAATTTTGATGTTGCCTCAATACGTTTTGGGCCCTTGCCTGTCACGGGTAATTGGGCCTCCCACACGAGTGAGGCACCATTTTTATCGGGAGACCCAGGGGAACGCTGGGTGGTAGAAAATTGGTGTCAGCCCGGTGATGCCACAACTTTCCCACACAAAAATGTGTGAAAAAAGTGACTTTTTCAGCATAATTTGAGGTTTGCAGGGGATTCTGGGTAAGGAAACGTTGGGGGATCCACACAAGCCATACCTCCCTGGAATCCCCCGGGTGTCTAGTTTTCAGAAATGTGTGGGTTTGGTAGGTTTCCCTAGATGGGCGTCGAGCACGGGGCCAAAAACCCAGGTGACCCCCCTTGCAAAACCAGGTCGTTTTGAGATAGACAATTTTGATGTCGCCTCAATACGTTTTGGGCCCTTGTCTGCCACGTGTACTTGGGCCTCCCACACGAGTGAGGCACCATGTTTATCGGGAGACCCGGGGGAACGCTGGGTGGTAGGAAATTTGTGTCAGCCCGGTGATGCCACAACTTTCCCAACCCAAAAATGTTTGAAAAAAGTGATTTTTTCAGCTAAATTTGAGGTTTGCAGGGGATTCTGGGTAAGGAAATGTTGAGGGATCCACGCAAGCCATACCTCCCTGAAATACCCCGGGTGTCTAGTTTTCATAAATATGTGGGTTTGGTAGGTTTCCCTGGATGGCCGCCGGGTACGGGGCCAAAAACCCAGGTGACCCTCCTTGCAAAACCAGGTCGTTTTGAGATAGGCAATTTTGATTTTGCCTCAATACTTTTGGGCCCTTGCCTGTCGCAGGTACTTGGGCCTCCCACACGAGTGAGGCACCATTTTTATCGGGAGACCCGGGGGAACGCTGGGTGGTAGGAAATTTGTGTCAGCCCGGTGATGCCACAACTTTCCCACACAAAAATGTGCGAAAAACTTGATTTTTTTTCAGCTAAATTTGAGGTTTGCAGGGGATTCTGGGTAAGGAAACGTTGGGGGATCCACACAAGCCATACCTCCCTGGAATACCCCGGGTGTCTAGTTTTCAGAAATGTGTGGGTTTGGTAGGTTTCCCTAGATGGCCGGCAAGCACAGGGCCAAAAACCCAGGTGACCCCCCTTTGCTGAACCAGGTCGTTTTGAGATAGGCAATTTTGATGTTGCCTCAATACGTTTTGGGCCCTTGCCTGTCGCGGGTAATTGGGCCTCCCACACGAGTGAGGCACCATTTTTATCGGGAGACCCAGGGGAACGCTGGGTGGTAGGAAATTTGTGTCAGCCCAGTGATGCCACAACTTTCCCACACAAAAATGTGTGAAAAAAGTGACTTTTTCAGTAAAATTTGAGGTTTGCAGGGGATTCTGGGTAAGGAAACGTTGGGGGATCCACACAAGCCATACCTCCCTGGAATCCCCCAGGTGTCTAGTTTTCAGAAATGTGTGGGTTTGGTGGGTTTCCCTTGATGGCCGTCGAGCACGGGGCCAAAAACCCAGGTGACCCCCCTTGCAAAACCAGGTCGTTTTGAGATAGACAATTTTGATGTCGCCTCAATACGTTTTGGGCTCTTGTCTGCCACGTGTACTTGGGCCTCCCACACGAGTGAGGCACCATTTTTATCGGGAGACCCGGGGGAACGCTGGGTGGTAGGAAATTTGTGTCAGCCCGGTGATGCCACAACTTTCCCACACAAAAATGTTTGAAAAAAGTGATTTTTTTCAGCTAAATTTGAGGTTTGCAGGGGATTCTGGGTAAGGAAACGTTGGGGGATCCACGCAAGCCATACCTCCCTGAAATACCCCGGGTGTCTAGTTTTCATAAATGTGTGGGTTTGGTAGGTTTCCCTAGATGGCCGCCGGGCACGGGGCCAAAAACCCAGGTGACCCTCTTTGCAAAACCAGGTCGTTTTGAGATAGTCAATTTTGATTTTGCCTCAATACTTTTGGGCCCTTGCCTGTCGCGGGTACTTGGGCCTCCCACACGAGTGAGGCACCATTTTTATCGGGAGACCCGGGGGAACGCTGGGTGGTAGGAAATTTGTGTCAGCCCGGTGATGCCACAACTTTCCCACACAAAAATGTGTGAAAAAAAGTGACTTTTTTTGCAAAATTTGAGGTTTGCAGGGGATTCTGGGTAAGGAAACGTTGGGGGATCCACACAAGCCATACCTCCCTGGAATCCCCCGGGTATCTAGTTTTCAGAAATGTGTGGGTTTGGTAGGTTTCCCAAGATGGCCGCCGGGCACGGGGCCAAAAACCCAGGTGACCCTCCTTGCAAAACCAGGTCGTTTTGAGATAGGCAATTTTGATGTTGCCTCAATACGTTTTGGGCCCTTGCCTGTCGGGGGTAATTGGCCTCCCACACGAGTGAGGCACCATTTTTATCGGGAGACCCAGGGGAACGCTGGGTGGTAGGAAATTTGTGTCAGCCCGGTGATGCCACAACTTTCCCACACAAAAATGTGTGAAAAAAGTGACTTTTTCAGCAACATTTGAGGTTTGCAGGGGATCCTGGGTAAGGAAACGTTGGGGGATCCACACAAGCCATACCTCCCTGGAATCCCCCGGGTGTCTAGTTTTCAGAAATGTGTGGGTTTGGTAGGTTCCCTAGATGGCCGTCGAGCACGGGGCCAAAAATCCAGGTGACCCCCCTTGCAAAACCAGGTCGTTTTGAGATAGACAATTTTGATGTCGCCTCAATACGTTTTGGGCCCTTGTCTGCCACGTGTACTTGGGCCTCCCACACGAGTGATGCACCATTTTTATCGGGAGACCCGGGGGAACGCTGGGTGGTAGGAAATTTGTGTCAGCCCAGTGATGCCACAACTTTCCCACACAAAAATGTTTGAAAAAAGTGATTTTTTCAGCTACATTTGAGGTTTGCAGGGGATTCTGGGTAAGGAATCGTTGGGGGATCCACGCAAGCCATACCTCCCTGGAATCCCCCGGGTGTCTAGTTTTCAGAAATGTGTGGGGTTGGTAGGTTTCCCTAGATGGCCGGCAAGCACGGGGCCAAAAACACAGGTGACCCCCCTTGCAAAACCAGGTCGTTTTGAGATAGGCAATTTTGATGTCGCCTCAATACGTTTTGGGCCCTTGTCTGCCACGTGTACTTGGGCCTCCCACACGAGTGAGGCACCATTTTTATTGAGAGACCCGGGGGAATGCTGGGTGGTAGGAAATTTGTGTCAGCCCGGTGATGCCACAACTTTCCCACACAAAAATGTGTGAAAAAAGTGTTTTTTTCAGCTAAATTTTAGGTTTGCAGGGAATTCTGGGTAAGGATACGTTGGGGGATAGACGCAAGCTATACCTCCCTGGAATCCCCCGGGTGTCCAGTTTTCAAAAATGTATAGGTTTGCTAGGTTTCCCTGGGTGCCCGCAGAGCTAGGGTTCAAAAACTACAGCTAGGCACTTTTAAAAAAAAGGGTCATTTTTCACTGTGAAATTGTGGTGTGTCCACGTTGCGTTTTGCGCCGTTTCCTGTCACGGGCACTAGGCCTACCCACACAAGTGAGGTACCATTTTTCTCAGAAGACGTTGGGGAACGCGGGTGGGTGGAAATTTGTGGATCCTCGCAGATTCCAGAACTTTCCACCACAGAAATGTGAGGAAAATGTGTTTTTTTTTTTTTAAATTTAGGTTTGCAAGGGATTCTGGGTAACAGAACCTGGTGAGAGGCAGTCAAGTCACCCCATCCTGGAATCCCCTGGGTGTCTAGTTTTCAAAAATATATATGTTTGCTAGGTTTCCCTAGGTGCCGGCAGAGCTAGGGTTCAAAAACTACAGCTCGGCACTTTGCCAAAAAAGGGTCATTTTTCACTGTGAAATTATGGTGTGTCCACGTTGCGTTTTGCGCCGTTTCCTGTCACGGGCACTAGGCCTACCCACACAAGTGAGGTACCATTTTTCTCGGAAGACTGTGGGAAACTCGGGGTGGGTGGAAATTTGTGGATCCACGCAGATTCCAGAACTTTCCACCACAGAAATGTGAGGAAAATGTGTTTTTTTTGACAATTTTTTAGGTTTGCAAGGGATTCTGGGTAACAGAACCTGGTTAGAGGCAGTCAAGTCACCCCATCCTGGATTCACCTGGGTGTCTAGTTTTCAAAAATGTATAGGTTTGCTAGGTTTCCCTAGGGTCCGGCAGAGCTAGGGTTCAAAAACTACAGCTAGGCACTTTGCCAAAAAAGGGTCATTTTTCACTGTGAAATTGTGGTGTGTCCACGTTGCGTTTTGCGCCGTTTCCTGTCGCGGGTACTAGGCCTACCCATGCAAGTGAGGTACCATTTTTCTCAGAAGACTTTGGGGAACGCGGGGTGGGTGGAAATTTGCGGATCCACGCAGATTCCAGAACTTTCCACCACAGAAATGTGAGAAAATGTGTTTTTTCAGCTAAATTTGAGGTTTGCAGGGGATTCTGGGTAAGGAAATGTTGTGGGATCCACGCAAGTCATACCTCCCTGGAATCCCCCGGGTGTCTAGTTTTCAGAAATTTGTGTGTTTGGTAGGTTTCCCTAGATGGCCGCCGAGCACGGGGCCAAAAACAAAGGTGACCCCCCTTGCAAAACCAGGTAATTTTGAGATAGGCAATTTTGATGTCGCCTCAATACGTTTTGGGCCCTTGCCTGTCGCGGGTGCTTGGGCCTCCCACACGAGTAAGGCACCATTTTTATTGGGAGACCTGGGGGAACGCTGGGTGGTAGGAAATTTGTGTCAGCCCAGTGATGCCACAACTTTCCCACACAAAAATGTGCGAAAAAAGTGATTTTTTTTTCAGCTAAATTTGAGGTTTGCAGGGGATTCTGGGTAAGGAAACGTTGGGGGATCCACGCAAGCCATACCTCCCTGGAATCCCCCGGGTGTCTAGTTTTCAGAAATCTGTGGGTTTGGTAGGTTTCCCTAGATGGCCGGCGAGCACGGGGCCAAAAACCCAGGTGACCCCCCTTTGCTGAACCAGGTCGTTTTGACATAGGCAATTTTGATGTTGCCTCAATACGTTTTGGGCCCTTGCCTGTCGCGGGTAATTGGGCCGCCCACACGAGTGAGGCACCATTTTTATCGGGAGACCCAGGGGAACGCTGGGTGGTAGGAAATTTGTGTCAGCCCGGTGATGCCACAACTTTCCCACACAAAAATGTGTGAAAAAAGTGACTTTTTCAGCAAAATTTGAGGTTTGCAGGGGATTCTGGGTAAGGAAACGTTGGGGGATCCACACAAGCCATACCTCCCTGGAATCCCCCGCATGTCTAGTTTTCAGAAATGTGTAGGTTTGGTAGGTTTCCCTAGATGGCCGGCGAGCACGGGCCAAAAACCCAGGTGACCCCCCTTGCAAAACCAGGTTGTTTTGAGATAGACAATTTTGATGTCGCCTCAATACGTTTTGGGCCCTTGTCTGCCATGTGTACTTGGGCCTCCCACACGAGTGAGGCACCATTTTTATCAGGAGACCCAGGGGAACGCTGGGTGGTAGGAAATTTGTGTCAGCCCGGTGATGCCACAACTTTCCCACACAAAAATGTTTGAAAAAAGTGATTTTTTCAGCTAAATTTGAGGTTTGCAGGGGATTCTGGGTAAGGAAACGTTGGGGGATCCACGCAAGCCATACCTCCCTGGAATCCACTGAGTGTCTAGTTTTCAGAAATGTGTGGGGTTGGTAGGTTTCCCTAGATGGCTGGCGAGCACGGGGCCAAAAACACAGGTGACCCCCCTTGCAAAACCAGGTCGTTTTGAGATAGGCAATTTTGATGTCGCCTCAATAAGTCTTGGGCCCTTGTCTGCCACGTGTACTTGGGCCTCCCACACGAGTGAGGCACCATTTTTATTGGGAGACCCCGGGGGAACGCTGGGTGGTAGGACATTTGTGTCAGCCCGGTGATGCCACAACTTTCCCACACAAAAATGTGTGAAAAAAGTGATTTTTTCAGCTAAATTTGAGGTTTGTAGGGAATTCTGGGTAAGGATACGTTGGGGGATCCACGCAAGCTATACCTCCCTGGAATCCCCCGGGTGTCCAGTTTTCAAAAATGTATAGGTTTGCTAGGTTTCCCTGGGTGCCCGCAGAGCTAGGGTTCAAAAACTACAGCTAGGCACTTTTTAAAAAAAGGGTCATTTTGCACTGTGAAATTGTGGTGTGTCCACGTTGCGTTTTGCGCCGTTTCCTGTCGCGGGCAATAGGCCTACCCACACAAGTGAGGTACCATTTTTCTCAGAAGACGTTGGGGAACGCGGGGTGGGTGGAAATTTGTGGATCCTCGCAGATTCCAGAACTTTCCACCACAGAAATGTGAGGAAAAAGTGGTTTTTTTTAAACATTTTTAGGTTTGCAAGGGATTCTGGGTAACAGAACCTGGTGAGAGGCAGTCAAGTCACCCCATCCTGGAATCCCCTGGGTGTCTAGTTTTAAAAATATATATGTTTGCTAGGTTTCCCTAGGTGCCGGCAGAGCTAGGGTTCAAAAACTACAGCTCGGCACTTTGCTAAAAAAGGGTCATTTTTCACTGTGAAATTATGGTGTGTCCACGTTGCGTTTTGCGCCGTTTCCTGTCATGGGCACTAGGCCTACCCACACAAGTGAGGTACCATTTTTCTCGGAAGACTTTGGGAAACGCGGGGTGGGTGGAAATTTGTGGATCCACGCAGATTCCAGAACTTTCCACCACAGAAATGTGAGGAAAATGTGTTTTTTTTTTACAATTTATTAGGTTTGCAAGGGATTCTGGGTAACAGAACATGGTGGGAGCCAGTCAAGTCACCCCATCCTGGATTCCCCTGGGTGTCTAGTTTTCAAAAATGTATAGGTGTGCTAGGTTTCCCTAGGTGCCAGCAGAGTTAGGGTTCAAAAACTACAGCTAGGCACTTTGCAAAAAAAGGGTAATTTTTCATTGTGAAAATGTGGTTTGTTCACGTTGCGTTTTGAGCCGTTTCCTGTCGTGGGCACTATGCCTACCCACACAAGTGAGGTACCATTTTTATCGGGAGACTTAGGGTAATTCAGATTCGTAGAGCAACTGTTATTACCTATTGACTATCGATGCATTTCTGCCTTCCAAATGAAAGACAATGTGTAAAAAATAAGTCATTTTGAAAAATGACCGATAATTCTCTTGCTAGTATGAGTATTCCCAATTTCGGAAATGTGCAAATATCTACTGTTTCTAAACTCTATATTTTGTTCCCATTTCAGGAATACATAGGTGTCTTTCATACCGATTTTTCCATGTATACATTTTCCCAGAATAATTGCTATATACCCGTACATAATAAAAAACCATTGCAAGTCGCTGCTCAGTTTTTGGCTCTGGGTTCGTCGGGTTCTTGGTGACCCTACAAGTCCTATATATCCCCACAACCAGTAAGGTCTAGCGGATGTAACGGTATATTGCTTTCAGAGAGCTGTCATAATTAGAAGAAGTTACAGGTGAAAACGTTGACACAAAGGGCTGTTTTTTTTAACTAATTTTCAATTTTTCCTATATTTAACTCTTAGGGGCCGATTCCGATTCGGGCCGGAAATCTCACCGGCCGAGCCGGACCCGGAGAGATTACCGACCGAATCGGACCCTAGTAGCCCGACCGAACGAGTACGATGCGCACGTATGCTATCGGACTCGATTCGGTCGGACTCCCATTGAAGTCAATGGGAGCCGGTCGTACAACGCGTAGGCGGGCTCCCATTGACTCAATGGGTGCGAGGCGAACAAGGGCGCCCCCTACAGCGTGTACGCGGCGAAGCGACTCGCGCCGTACATGCACAGGTAGGGGGGACCCATGGGTCCCCCCTGTGTGCGACTCGCGTGTGTACGCGTACAGGGGGGTCCAACACGGACCCCCAAAGTGCGGCTCCGACTGCTCTTTGGAGCCGGACTGCGCGAGTCGGTCGGACTGCTCGAAGCGCGCATCGTACTTACCCGGCCGGGGAACGTCTCCATTGCGCGGTGCGAGTCGTGTCCGTGCGAGTCGGTCGGAGCGGTCGGGTTCTGCGAGCGAAGTCGGTCGGTGATTTCGCGAGCGCACGCATCGTACTCGCTCGCCCGGACGCTACGTACGAATCGGTCGGGAAATAGGGCTCCGAATCGGATCCGGTGGCGAATCCGATTCGGAGCCTACCGGCCGAGATCGGAATCGGCCCCTTAGTTTCTATAAAGACACCTTGAAGGATCTACACAAATGACCCCTTGCTGAATTCAGAATGTTGTCTACGTTTCTAAAATGTATAGCTTTCCAGGATCCATTATTGCTTTCATACCCATTTCTACCATTAACTGGAAGGGGGTTGAAAGCAGAAAAAATAGCAAAAATAGGCTATGTCCCAGAAAAATGCCAAAACTGTGTAAAAAATGTTGGTTTTCTGACAAAAGTCTGTCATTCCCTAAAATCTGGGAAATTAGTGATTTCATCCCCACAAACCCTTTTTTGATACCATTTGCAGGGGAAAACCCAGACGCTTTCATTTGCAGCACTTTTTTCCCATTTTTCCAAAACAAAACAAAATTTTGCTGTATTTTGGCTAATTTCTTGGTCCCCTCCAGGGGAATCTACAAACCCTGGGTACCTTTAGAATCCCCATGATGTTGGAAGAAAAGGACGCACATTTGGCGTGGATACCTTATGTGGACAAAAAGTTACAGGGGCCTAAGCGCAAACTACCCCAAATAGCCAAAAAAAGGCTTAGCACGGGGGGGGGGGGGGGAAGGCCTAGCAGCGAAGGGGTTAATTTAGCAATCCGTAGTGTTCCAATTCTCCACAACCTCAATTCTCTCTCCACATTTGTGAGTATTTTATTTTGTTAGCCTCAGTGGCATGGATTCTAATGCTAAGCTCTACAGCTAAGCATGATTAGAATTGACAGAGTGATAACAGCATATCTTGCATCATTTTAGCGTTTCGCACATAGGTGTTTCGTTACTCTCTCCTTTTGTATATGTCTTGCGCTACCCACAAAGACCTTGCCACATGACAAAATAGGTACATAAACTAGATACCCCATTTCAGACTGATAAATTGCTTATTAGTCTGATGAGTTCCAGGGCTGCATATAAAAGTCTTAGAGCTGTTAACCTTGCACCTACACGCTGCACCGGTCCCATATTTGAAGAAGCCTTTCAGATCCTTTGAGAGTCGTGCTGGGTGCCACCCCGTAGCTGTGGTTCACCATTTTATTGAGTGAGACAGCACTTCTTTAAAAGTGAGGTTTCCTCCGGAGGTATGGGCAAGGGCGTGTTGAAGATGAGATGTAATTCAGCACTGTTGGTGGTATCCGTAGCGTTCAGTACTTCTCTCATTATCAGCCACTCCCCATGGTTTTTATATCAAAAGTGAGTCATACTATCGCTGCAGAAGATACCCTGATCCTACCCGTGCAAGGTATCTGTTTTCTTAGTGACAATATATTGCGCTTAAAGACTTGCTTATTTCTGTCATTTCTATGACTACTATTCATTTCCCCTTACAGAATTGCTCTCTTCCCATGTAAAGGTCGGGAACTGCCAGCATGGAGACGATAAATCATACGGACTACCTTTTGTTCATCTGCAAAGTATCCCAAACCCAAATATATACAATGTATTGGTACTGTGTTTCATGGCAACCAGATGTGGTACTCGTTACTGTTCAGATAGCAATAAAAGCGCTCAAATTCTGCAATAGTGCCAGTCCATAGCATAGGGATTTCATTGATGTACCTACTTCAGTACTATTTGTTTCTTGCGCCAATAAAATGTGTTTTCTACATCAGTACTGTTTGTTTCCTTCACCAGTACCTTTTGTTTCGTAAACCAAAACTATTTGTTCGCTGCGCCAGTACTGTTTGTTTCCTGAGCTTGTGAACTACTGCTGTTTATTTCATTGTGAGCACAGTGCGCCCAGCACATCAAGAGGGATCATGAATTGCCATGTTCGCTGTACAGGTAGAGGTATTTTGCAATTCAAAAATAGCAAAGCAGACACAGGATGTAACAAGAAGAATGATGAGATTCTCAGAAGGTCTGCAATCTTAATCACACCCCTTCCCCCCAAGCTAAAAAATAAAGTTGGGGTTGTGAAGGTCAACCAAAATGTGCTTGTATCAAATGCTAAATGGACAATGTGTCAGTGGTGGCTCCTTCGCTAAGGCAGAGGAGCGTTGCCCCACTGCTTTTGAATTTACAAATATAAGCACAAAAATATATATATATATAACTTTACTTACCGGTCGCTGTGTTGCTCCTCTCCCGATCCTCGACTCTAGGGCCGGCTGGTTCACACTTGCCAGGCTCCCAGATGCCAATCCTGATGCTGCTCCCATGTTGAGACTATTATTCCCAACATGAGAGAAGCCCTGGGATGGTCTTGGCGGCCTGGTTTGCTGCTCAGACAGTGCCTGGGAAGTGCCTGGGATCCTGTGGCTTTTCTCCACCCAGCAGCACAGGCGGGTGGAGAAATGCTAAGTGCGGCATGATGGTTTGGCCGGCCTAAGATTGCTGCCAAAACCGTCATGTGCACTTAGTAGTGCCCATCACCCCTTCTCCCCACTGCTGTCATTCATTGCATGGCACCGCCCTGCCCTATGGCATCACTGACAGCCTCCAGGTAAGAAGAAAAATATAATGATAATAAAATTGGTTTATTATCATTTCATTTTTCATCTGTTTTAATTTGCTGTCACATAGTGTGGTGACGCTGCTCCACAATACCGGAGGAGCCGCCCCTGATAAAGTCCCTTCAGTTTTCGCACCCCCACTATCATACAGTATTCAGCCTTCTGCGCAAACACATTTATCACACACTCCAACTCTTCTCACTAATTATTAGTAATGTCGCAATACGTTATTGCCATAAAAGAAATAACACTGTTAAAAATGAGTCCTCAAACGATCATCTAATTCAGTTGCTGGAAGTGCCTGGTGATCCTTAATAAATATATTCATATTACCCAATTATATGGACAGTAATGTGATTATTTTGTCAGCTTTAGAGCGCTTTATGTGAGCACTAGACTATGTTACACATTTTTTGAGGCAGAGGGGAACTAGGGCCCTCATTACGAGTGGCCAGGTAATTGGTGTGATATTTATTGCACCTGATAAAATCTGACTCCACTGAGTTGGAATTTATTAGGTCCGATACCTACCACCCAATTATGTCTTTTGTGGTATAAGATGAGAACTAGTGTACTCACTGCACCAAAATCCAATTGTTGCAGTAAATATAATACATTTCCCCCCAGAACTATTGTCAGGTTTGATCTGCTGCTATTCATCAATGGTTTTAATTGCAATATGAGTCCAGTAACACGAATTAGATATCGCAGTTAACCGGTTGCTGGTAATGAGGGTTTAAGTGATCTGCCAAAAATAATAGGATGTTAGGCTGAGGTCTGGAGCCAAGCCTGTTCTCAAGTCTCAAGTCCCTAGTTCCCATTTCCAGTTTCAAGGTTGGCATGTCTAGCCGTTATGCCACAAATCTTCCCGCTTCTGACTTCTGATATTTGTGTTCTAGTCTAACTAAATTATATCATTCCGAAATCATTTCCAAGATCCATAGGCTTCTGCCTTCAGGAGCTAGACAATGTGTGGTGGAGCAAGATGTGAATTTAAATGTGACAAAATTGACTGTTCTGAAAAACGTCTCACAGCATTTCTGCTGCCTTGGATAGAAAAGTGCGAATAATTGCTTTTTAGTTTATTGAGGAATTAAATCTAAGTACCTGATGGTAAGTAAGGTATGGCTCTTCTTATTCCCACACATTCTCAACAATGGCTCTTCTTTTACATCTGCCCTTCTTGAGACAGGCAGTTCTCGAGAAGCCCGTGTGGACGGAAGTTCCTCCACTTACATTGTGCACAGCTTTATTGGATACACTCTCTGGCACCTAAAGGGGCAATCTCCCTGAAGAGATACCTTAATTGTTCTATTGCTAAATTGTTAAAGCCGATGGTGCAGGTAAGACTACTAAAAGCTCATTTAGAAAATAGAAGCATACAGCGAAACAAAACTTTTAACTCTTAACATTCACACAAACTAATTGCTTTCCCAGGAGAAACAATCAATGTAATGTTAAATTTACTAATGAGACTTGTATATGAATGCAAAGTTGCTGTTTTTTTCAAAAAAATACAGAAATTGACCTGGAAATCTTGAAGTCTGAAGTACAAACTCAGAATTTTAAATAAAAGCTCCTTTCTTGACCCTGAGCCTTGGCTTGAGACAGATTTTAAAATAAACTTGTGACGCTTTTACTTCTTGTGATAAGAAATGCAATAAAAAATGATTTCAAGTCTTCAGGCAGATGCTGTCTTCATAGCATGTCAACTTACTTGTAGCAGAGAGCTCCCCAAAGTGCACACCCACATTGTTGTTTCTATGAGAAGAAAATTGAATAAAAAACTGCTAAAACTGCTCATATCCGAAGCAAAGTTTGAGCCACAAATAGAGAAAAATCTACTTACCTCTGTAGTCTCATTAAAAATATCTTAAATACCTTCACGGTTCTTCTTCAACTTTCTGATTAAGCTGCAAAGATGGACACGATTCATGTGAGTATTGCGCCTCAAAGGCTTTGCTCTTTATAATGAGTTTAGCTAACTGACAAACCATATTATAGAGGTGGGATTGAAAATAATGTTTTCCAAACTTACTAAAATTATGGTCAGTGCTCGCGGACGGCTGCTTTTTAGTTTGAGTCTGAGCCAGCGCGCATGCGTTGCACTGGCGATCTGCTGTAGTAGAGTATGGAAGAGAAGCCCCGCCCACTCTCCGCCCATATTTTTCATTGGCTTGTGCCTTTGTCCTTCGTAAATGCTAGCTTCTGATTCTGTACTTAGCTTGTTAGTCCCTCCTTAGTATGGCCATGTCTTCATTTGTATCCTCCCATGGCTACTGGCCCCTTTACTTCGGTTGTTTCACGTATGTTTTTTTTTAGTCTGTAAGCACTACTTTCTTTACTGAATTTCTCCTACTTCAGGCACAGCGTGCTTTGCTTACATTCAGCACACCATATGCTTCACTTTCCAAGCAGCCGGGACAATGGTGGCCGCTTGTTTGTAATGCCGTAGGTCTCACATTTAAATGCGAGACCTATGGCATTGCAAATATTTCTTTACGCTGCAACTATGCAGGCTCCAAGGAGCATGCTCAGCCGAGGTTCTCGCCATGGTGGTTTTAAAGGCTCCCGCGGAGGTCGGTCTGAGCCGCCTTCCGCCCCTCCAACCCAAGAGCCCGAAAGCAGGTACTTGCCTCAACTGCTGGCCGAATAGGACAGTCTGGGGCAAGCTTTACACACACCATGAAACTGTTGAGCACTGGTATGGCATGAATGCATTACATATGCTAGGAAGAGGGGCATTTATTTCGGTAGAGGACCTGGGTATGTCTGAATGAAGCTTGATCGAGGTGGGTGGTAGAACGGGCTGCTGCTGCAAAGAGTCGCTGATTCCATTGGCACAGAATATAAAGTAGGCGGAAAGCAGTTGACTTGTGGGTTGGGCGATGTTAGAAATGGGGGTCTCTAGTTGGCAGAGGTAGGTACCTTTGTCCAAATAGGGACACTTGCTTCTAGTCAGGGTAAGGGGGATACACTTCTAAAATAACCCTTGCTCACCCACTTGGTAGCTTGGCACGAGCAGACAGGCTTATCTCAGAGGTAGTGTGTAAAGCATTTGTGAACACATACAGTAATACAGTGAAAACACTACAAATGGACACCACACCAGTTTAGAAAAATAAGTAATCTTTATCTAAACCAAAACAAGACCAAACGACAAAAATCCACAATACAGTAATACAAATATGACTTTCAGATGGTAGAAATACTTCCGTTCAATGCAAGTTGTAAATGCGACACTTTTCTCAAAAGTACCTTAGATGCGTCACGTAAAACAAACAAAATGGCCGCAGGGAAGGTGATGCGTCGGTTCCTTACACCCAAGGAAGGTGATGCGTCAATTCATTGCTCCGGGAGAGGCGATGCGTGGATTCCTTACTGCAGTGCAGGGGAGTTGATGCGTGGGTTGCTTACCAGAGAGGAGGTGATGTGTCATTTTCTTACTGTGTGGGGAGTTGATGAGTCTATTTCTTACTGCAGCCCCCAACGATGCGACAGTCTTGGTGCCTCGATGCGATATGTTGATCCGGTATGATGCGTGGCTTCGTGCAGCCGCACAGAAGGCTTGCGTCGGGATCGGTGCGGTGATCTCGGACTTCGGAGATCGTTGCACCTGATGCGTTGTGCGTCGATTTCATGAGCCGCGGCAGGCGCTGCGACGGTTTCTTCAGCGATGCGTCAGAAACAGGTGCGGATGTGTCACGCTTCTTCGATGTTGCGTCGATTTTCCAGCTCCCAGCGACAAACAGTCTCTAGAGGTCCCAAACAGCAGCAGGCACCTCTTTGCAGGTTGGAATTCCCAGCAAGGGAATTCAGGGGAGCTGGTGGTGAAGTCTTTGTGTCCCTGAGACTTCAGAACAGGAGGCAAGCTCAGTTTCATGCCCTTGGAGATCTTTTCTTCAAGCAGGTGACAAAGCAAACAGCAAAGTCCTTTTTCTCCTTTTCTTGGCAGCAAGTAGCCACTGCAGGCCAACCCCAGGCAGCAAACAGCACAGAGGCAGTATTCCTCCTCAGCGTATCCCGCTCTTCTCCTTGGCAAAGGTTCCTCTTGATTTTCCAGAAGTGATCTAAACGTCTGGGGTCTGGGCCCCTCTTTTTATACCCAAAAATCCTTTGTTCTCTGAAGGCAGAGTGTGTCTGTACCCAGCCAAAACCAGTTCTGTGGGGCACTTTGCAAGTGCACAACAACCTCCATTGTCAGTGAGAGCCCTGGCTCCAGACACACCACAGGGGGGCGGAGCCGTCATTGTGGAAGGTAGACACAGCCCTATTCAGGTGAAGGTTCTACTCCTTCCACCACTCCAAATGCAGACCAGGCCTATTCAGCCCAGCCCAGCCCTGACTCATCAGACTTCTGGAGCCGCTGCCCCTCTCCAGCCCCTGTCATCCAAAAGCCAGACATGCAATACACAAACCTAGCAGAGGCACACTGGATGGTTAGGCAAGAAAATACCTACTTTCTAAAAGTGCTATTTTCAAACACAGAATGTAAAAATCACCCTCACTAATAGATGCACTTTAACATTCCGAGTTCAGGCATACTAAACTTTACTTTTCTATCTTGTTCCTAGGGTCAGTTATATTTATAAGATGTTACAAACAAACTCCCCATTCTGTCCTATGGGAACAGATAGCCTTGCAATAGTGAAAAAGGAAATTGGCAGTATTTCACTATTAGGACATGCCACACACATCAGGGCATGTCCTACCTTTCACATACAATGCACCCTGCCCACAGGGGTACTTTGGGCCTACCTTAGGGGTGACTAATATGCAGAAAAGGGAAGGTTTAGGGACTGGCAAGTGTGTGCACTTGCCAAGTCGACTTGGCAGTCCCAGACTGCACACAGGCTCTGCAATGGCAGGCCTGAGTCACATTTTACAAGCTGCTTCTGTGGGTGGCACAATCAGTGCTGCAAGCCCACCAGCAGCATTTGATTTACAGGCGCTGGGCACACATAGTGCACTGTACTAGGGTCTGACAAGTAAATCAAATAAGCCACTGATGGAATCACTAATCCATAACAATAATTTACAAAGGGAGCACTTGCACTTTGGCACTGAACAGCAGTGGCAAAGTGCCCAAAGCATCTAGACCAGCAAAAATGGAGTCCAACACACAGCAAATCACAGGAGGTAAAGGCAAAAAATGGAAGGGAGACCCACGCCAATGATGTCAGGTCTAACAGGCAACAATAGCGGGACTTTGTTCCAGGGTGAAATGCGAGTATTGCCGATACGGGTTTTTAAAGCGTCAGGTATCGGACGGATAAAATGATAGGCGATTCCGTAGTTGAATAGTGTCTGGGTCCGTCTTGTAGTAATATTCCAATTTTGCGACCAACTTTTCTCCTCTGAGCAAGGGCTTTGCGCTGCCCAACATCAGCAAATCCTTTTTTCAAAATGGCCACTGTAAGCAAGCGGCAATAGTAATATCTTGCTGTGTTCTTGGGCGGGATGGTCCAGTGGAGAGGGTTGTCACGGAGCTGCCATGTAAGTATACACAAACAGACGAAACACTGCCTCTTACCATCGGCGTATTGAGCCTTCGCTCCCGTCTTCATACATAATTCTGGCACGATGGCCCTAGGACCCTTTTAAAATATGACTTGTGTCATTGCTCTTCATTGGTCCACCCAGTCAAACCTAGTTATAGTGGGAGCTGCTAGTGAGTGATGTGTAGTGCCTAAGGCCTCTGCATACTGAGAAGCAGTGCCTCAGTTGACCATGTCGCTGTGGTCATTGCTTTAAGGCAACACTTGGGGTCGATGTTGCCAGCGGTATCCATTTGAGCCCTCATCCTTACTTTAAACCTCAAACCTAGAGCCCTCTTGATGTAAGCTGCATTGCCCATCTAGACTGGGTTTATGGTCTAACTTTACGACTGAATACAAATAATTCCACGGTACGTGATACGTCTGGTACGGCACCCCTTAAACGCTTCCTTACCCAGGTGCTTGCAAACGTGTCGTCGTGCTGCAATGGTACATTTGAGCAACTATTACACCATTTTTGGAGTTAAGTTTGTTTTGGGTGGAATGCTGATTTAAATTGGGAACGAGCTTTAAATGTGTCCTTTGTTAGCATGAACTGAGGGGGCTGTGTTGCAGTATATACTTTTCTAGCTTCTGGTGGCTGCTTGAAGGGTTTCTTTTCCATCCTCAGGATATGATGGATGACATCTGCCAGGACCAGTTTTTGGAGCTGTCTTACCTGAATGGAGCCCCATCAGTGGCTTTGTGTGGTCATGGTGGTCCACCTGCCGTGGAAGAGGAGCCCTCCCTCCGCCACCTCCTGCACCCAGTGCAAGGTAATCAGATCTTTGTTTACTTTCGTGTTTGGAAGCTTTGCAAATTAGTTGCTTACCGCAGAGCGTGTTTCATCTTCTGGTATTTAGGTCATAGCTCTCCCAAATAGAGGCTGGCCTTCATGTTTTTTATTGGTTCAATATTTTAGGGGACGCGGTGTTCCACCACCTTGTGGAACTTTAGCGCCCAGTGGGTGCCACTAGGTAGAGTAGGTCCACTCCCAAGAGGTGGTAGCATAGGTCATGGTGTCCCCCCTTTACCTCTGGCAGAGGCATGCCTTCAACCGGTTGGTCGTGTTGAGATCGGGTGCCCCACTCGCCAGGAAGGGCTAGCTTTAAGGGAGCCATGTTACAGAACAGTCGATGCTGAAGCACCCAGGATAATTTCCTCCATGGCTAAATACTTTTAAGGTCCCAGAGGCGAGACCGATTGCATTGCAAATGCTTGTTGTTCCTGTTGTTTCTATTTTCTCTGCTCTTGCACCTTTTCGATGGTCCAGCTTAGTAGAGAATGTAACCTCCCTTGGTGGGCTTGGTCTTGTCCTCCAAATTTAGGACCCCAGTCACAAATGTGAAATGAGAGAGGAAAGTCTAACTTTACGACTTTCAGTATTCACAAAGGGCATTTACAAGCAGTAAATGCCCTTTGTGAATACCGAAAGTCGTAAAGTTAGACTTTCGTCTCACTTTGCTTTTGTGAGTCGGGCCCATTCTCATTATCCCAATGCTCAGGGATTGCAAATCAATTTTATACCCCATGCAGCTAGTTGAAATTTGTTTTGCTTGAAACGTTGTGCAGGTTTTGCCTCCTTAAATGAAGCTTATCTCTTTGCTCACTTATCTCACCTTGACAGGGGGGCTTGAAAGTCGTATCACTTCAGGTTCTCCAAGCCTGGCAATTTTGAAGCTAATTTTAGTACATTAAGGGGCATATTATCAAGGGCAGTATCGCCACTTTAGCGGCACTTTTTGCCGCTAAAGCGGCGATATTTTTATCGCCCTATTAGCAAGCTGTCGCTAACAGCTGTTAGCGACAGCTTTATGGCGAAAGCGGCCGTTTACTGGCCGCGTTGCATGTCAGCGATAATTATCGCTAATGACATGCAAAGTAGGCGTTCCCAACTAAAAGCGACTGAAAACAGTCGCAAACACAACTTCCCCCTATTAGCAAGGCCCGCGAAGCGATAAAATAATTCTCGCTAACCGCGATTATCGCTGGAATCTAACACCTCTTTAAAACTTGACTTAACCATTCTAGTCAATGGGAGGTGGATTGTGAGGTTAAGTCCTCACCTGCCTATTAGCAAGCTTTTCATTAGCGCGTGGAGTTTATCGCTGGATTTCGCGCGTTATTGCTGGGTTTCGCCGCTATCGCTGGATATTCTATCGCCTTGGAGATAAGCGTTGATAATAACGCATTATCTCTGCGATGTAATCCAGCGATAGCCGGCGATAACAAAATAAGCGCTAAGTGCGCTTTGCGATAATTATCGCACATCCTTGATAATATGCCCCTCTGTCTATTTAAAATGTCCCAATCTGCCAAGGGTTTTATACTCTGGATATAATGTGATATTGAATGACCCCTTAGCACGGCCCCAATTGTCATTTACTGCCTTAATGTTTATTACCGATGGCTCCTTCATTACTTTGGACGTTCTTTCTGGTTCCTGTCATCCATTAGGCTGGTTCGACGTTGCTGTTGACTGAAATGATAGTTGTGTTGTACCCACCATAGGTGGTCCTTTAAAGACTTTCCATGCTTCATCAGCAGTCACGTGTGCTACTGTTTGAGTGCTTATGCCACTAATTTTAGGGTGGTCCTTTTAATCTGTCAGTCCGTCGTTGTCTTCCTTCTCAGCTTTCCCAAGTTTTGGACCATTACCTACTGCAGTCCGTTCACTTTCCTCAATCTCTCGCTTAACGATTCATCAGAAGCATCTTTACTTCTCCTTTCTATAAACACAGGGTAGGTGAGACGTTCCTGTGTTATAAGGGCCTGGCCAAGAGGAACCATTTTGGGCATTTTTGTTCAATTTCTTTTGGCGCTTTTTATTTTTCCCTGATAAGCCTTCCCATTGGGGCTCCTGATTTTTATTGTTGCTTGCCTCTGGGCATAATTGATGACTTTCTCTATGTTTATCCTTCTGGTGAGATGTGGCTTTCGCTGCTTCTTCTACATCCATAAAACAATTGGAACCACTGTCTCTTCTTGTGTCATAGGATACGTTGTGGTCATCCAAACTGAAGTCTTGGCCTATTTCAGAATGGTTAGATTATAATTTTGGTTCTCATTAACCCTAGGGGCCCTATCTTCCTGGGAGTAAATGTATTGTTCAGTCCTAAGGAGTTTCCTTGGGTCTAAGTGGCTTTTCTGTTTTGGTTCTCTCTTTTCTTACCCTAGAGATGGCTGCAGCATCCTCCCTTAAGTCCATGATCAACGTGACCATAACTTCTGCTAATTTAGCGATCTTTTTAACAATTGGGTCACATTGGCAGTGGACAGCTTTATCCTTGGCGAAATCTTAGGCCAGGTTTATTAGCTGATCGAATCACTCCTGTTTGGTGACAATTCCATGGTGAAAGATGCTAGTGTTTGTGGCACGTTAATTTGTAAATCCAGTTTTTCTGCATGGTGCCTGCTAGCATATGTAAAAGCTGATAGAGTTCTTATTAGGGCATCACCATCGCTCTTTGGTGAGTTTTCTACCTCATCCATTTTATGCGCATGTGGAGATTCTGTGCTGTTTTTCTTTTTAGCTCTTCTGAGATAGTGTTATTTTTCAATCAAGGCTTGTTCCTCATTAGGATGACCAGGGATATGGGTACTGCTGGCAGAGTTTGGCAAGGCCCTTCATTTTCGTCTTGCAGGCCCATGTCACCTTCATCCTGGATGCGAATCTTCCCACATTCACTGATCTCTTCCCCCAACAACTCACCCAATCAAGAACAGGGAGTTTTGACTCCTTGAGCGACTCATGGATGATGCATGTGTATATATGGTCTCTCAGGACTGTGCTCAATCAGAGTTCTCTTATTATCTCCTCCCATCTCTTTCGTGTAAACATTATTTCCCCCCTTTGTATCATGGATAGGCATAAAAAAACTCTTATGGAGTTACTGCCTTGTTTTGAAGGGGTTTAAAACAATCTTCACCCCTGAATATACTGTTTGCTTCCTGTGGGGGGTGCTTGGAATAAGGGGATAGAACTTTACCACTTTTGGGGTCTTTGTGCTTGTCTTACTACTCGGCTATCCACCTGTGATGCACGTTTTCATCCCTCTTGTTAGTGTTCAATGAACTAGAAATGTTAAGGTTTTAGAGATAGTAGAAGTCGTAGCTTAGTTCAATCAGTATCTTTCACTATGCTTTCATTTGCCCACTAGCCCACTTCCCTCTTCAGGCTCCCCCCACTAGGCCAACTGATTTGATTAGTAAGGGATATGAGAGTAGGGAAAAGCCTTGCTATCTGCTGGCAGTGTTGCTTTCGAGAAAGGTAGGGCGCCGGTGTGATTGGGCACTGACGGCATGGGGGAAAAGGTGCAACAGTAGCGGGGAATGGGTGAATTAGGGGCTCAGGGATTTCAAATAGCAGACTACTCTTCGACCATTCAAGGACTCTCCCTTACTCTCCTGTAAAACCAAGTCAACTAGCCCACTGGTTCGCTGAAGCCCGAGCAGAGCGGGTGGGATAGCAGTAACAGCAAACGGCACCGAGGCATGGCCCAACCTCATCTGCAGGATGCTGGATGCTGCCAGCCCCCTGTGGCCTCCCCTGCGGCTAACCTGCTGAGGGGCCTCACCCCCCTCGGTCACCTCCGTTCACCTCAAATCCTCAGCTCGCCTTTGCTCACCATGCCTCTGCCTGTGCCTGATGTCAGACGCATGCTACCAATGCTGCTGTCCCCTCCTGGCAAGAACAGACTCCACAGCAGGCGCTTGAGAGGCAGTCAAAGATGGTGAAAGGAGGTGGTAAAGATGGTAGAGTGGACCACAGTTTCCAGCATCTCCCTGTTTTCCACTTCGCTCTGTTATACTCATTTGCAGGGAAATGACGTCCTCTCTCCCACACATGCCCTGTCATTGTACCCAACGAGATTTAATGAATGAGAGGATGAGGGGCAAGTACGTCAGACAAGTTGCACAGCATATGTAACAGGTAAAACAACACCCAAATTGGGAATTGCTAGCAAGACTAATAGGGTTGAAGAGGCCAAATGTAAGTAAACAATTAAAGGTTTGCTTTTGGAACGCAAGAGGAACGTCAGAGGAATATGATAAAAAAAAGCGACTTAAACAAACTAAGGGTGAATGATATCATATGCCTGCAAGAGACCGGGCTGCAGGAGGAGTAGCCTCTTCAAAACTACATGGAATTTTCTGCCCCAGCTTTGCCATCTCTTCGAGAAAGCCACCCAAGCAGTGGTGTGTTGATACAAATAAAAACTTGATTGGGCAGTTAATGCCTCGAAACTTGGGCCTTCAATGACAATGCCATAGTAGTCAAAATTGCTGCTGATTCCCTTCAGGAATATGTGGCAAATGCTGATTGTTGGAAATGTATATTCACACCCATCACAAACACTAAAACGTGAGACCACTAGGATCTTTGTTAAAAAATAGAGAGTATTCAATCAGAATATCCCAATGAGTTGCTTCTGATTGCTGAAAATTTTAATGCTAACTTACTCTGGCGCAATACTTATGAAAAACGAAAAAACATAGAAGACGCATACTGGGATATCCCAGTGGTGACCATGCAACCACAGAAAAAAGAGGCCTTTGGTAAACTTTTAGCAAATATATTGGAAACATTGGGGATGTGATGCCTAAATGGTAGGTCCGAAATTTATAGAGCTGCAGTCTTCACTCACATCTACCTTTTCAGACTAGCAACTCTATAATATTTATGGGTCTCCATACAACAATTCCACAACATCCATGACTTCCATATGATCCCGAAAATCTCAAATGATCATGTAGTGCTGTCGTGCAAGATTGGTATTACTTTTCAGCAATGGCAAAAAATCCCGTTGTTGGGCAAACATAGTGACATGGCTCCTCTTAACCATATTGCGTGGAAGTAGGGAGAACCCCCCAGAAGAAAAAAGGAAAGAGCAAGCAATATAAATAAGTTGGGACATGATTTTACACAGGATTAACAAAGAAATAGCAATCCAATTGAGGGCAGGTACAATTTATTAAATGCCTTGCAACATATAACTGAGGACAGAAACAAAATGGAAAGAGCCCCCAGAGTAGAATCCCAACCTATCTGGGGTCAGGATGTCTGGGGAATAAGGAAACTGGTAAATAAAGCCCTACCAAGTTATAGTAACAAGCCATTTGCAACCAAAAAGCTGAAAGAAAAAATTAAAGCTTTGAGGCGAGCTCACAGAAAGCAAAAATGGGCTAATAAGAGAATGAAGGGTGATCTAAACTAGGCTAAACTTCACACAGCCCAAAAAATTAAAGACCCACGGAAATTCTGGGGCCTCGCAAATAAGCTTTGTCGAAGGGAAAAACCTTCAACTTGCATCATCTCCACAAAGTAGTAGACTGAAAACATACAAGGCTATATCATTAGGAAGAAGCATCTCCTGAAGCAGGTCCTACAGTATAAAATGACAGAAGGACTGAGTGAGACAGGGGATTTCATGAATGTTAACAACACCCACTCTGGTGAAAGATCTAAATGCAGCCAATGGCAAAAGGACCTGCAGTACCCAAAGAGGTGGCAGCTGCCCCTGAAAAAGCGATGGTACACTCATAGCCAGCTGGAAGGCCACAAGTCGACATACCAAAAAGCCAGCAGGTTCAGCATGATTGACTTGAAGTTTTGACTTTTCTTAACAAAATAAGGGTAGGCAAAAAGCTAAGTAAGTTAAGAGTGGCTGGAGCCTCTGGACCTAACAGCCTACCGGCAGTACTTCTGAAATTTGACCACTCATTATGGATGCAAATTTTTATTACAGTTTTTGATGACTGCTTTTGCTCCTGTGTGGTCCCTCATAGCTAGTGAGGGTAAGTCCTTATTCCAGTACCTAAGAAAGAAAGCCAGCACCTGTTGGGAAACTACAGAATGATAGTGATTCTAGATGTTGATGGAAAGTGCTATGCCAGATATCTAAATGAGTAGTTGGAAGTTGGTCACAGAGAAACAGCTGATCCCATGGTTTCAATCCAGTTTCCACTGAAATCTCAACATCGAGAATAATCTGTTAATCCCCTTTTAAGTAATAGATGAAGCTTCCCGATCCAAGTCACTGCCTCTTAGGGTGGCTTTTATAGACTTTACAAATGCTCTTGATAATGTTTCAAGAGGCATGCTGTGGCAAATCCCCTTTTATTATTGAAATCAATTGAGTAACCTGGCCGTTGGACATGGATAAATATTGAGATTGCATTGAATCGGACAAACTCATAAAAAGATTGCCTCAAATAAAGGCCTAAAACAAGGTTGTATTTTATCCCTGATTCTTTTTAACCTATATAAGGCAGCCTTGGAAAGCAATCTTGACTCCCAGAGGACCTGTCCCCCAAGGCTAGCTGATCCAAAAATTATAATCCTTAAATATGCTGACAATATGGTCCTGTTAGGTTGCACCTGATTGGGTCTTGAGAGGTCCCTTACCACCCTGCCTGCCATTGCACTGATAATGCTATCATTATAACTTTAAGTAAAACAAAAACAATGATTTTTGGAAGGAAATTGATGAAACAGGGAGCTTGGCTTAGAAAGAGTGAAAAGCCTCAAATATCTATGTGTGCATCTAGATGATAGGGGTGGCAAAGGGATGCAAGGGGTAGCCATGAGACAATGGCCAAGCTTTTGATGTGTGCACTGTAGTCCGCAGGGCTCCTGGACACCTGCTGCTCCCACCACCCCATCATGAGGTTGGCATAGCTGGTAGCAAAATAGATGCCCATTGTGGTGCCCTGTATCTGTTTGAAGCTGTTGTAGTTAAATATGAAAAAAATATTTCAAGGCAGCATTTGATCATAGAGATAAGCATCTCAGTGTGATGGGGATAGGCAATAGGGGAAGACTTAAAAAACTGTCTGCAGGCCAGTACACCATCTGTCTGATGCTGGTGTACAAGCTGCACACATCCAGCGTAATCAAAAGAAAATCATCCACCCATTTTATGTAAAACGTCTTTGCTATCTTGTCTGTAGGAAGGTATGGCCAACACTTATGGATGCAGGAACAAATCAATGTATTTTGATGTATGTTCTAGTAGGGACCCAATAGAGGAGACAATAGGTCTCCCAGGTGGCCTCTCTCTGTTCTCATGTAGTTTGGGAAATAAGTGAAGTACCGCTATTTTGGGAAATCAATTGAGTAAAAAAGTATATTTATCCCGCTCAATGAGTCCCTGCTTGTGCCATTCAGCCAACATTGTGTGATAACAGGTGATAGACTTTTCAATGGTTTTTTAGAAACCTTTTCATAGCATTCTTCATTGTTCAATTGACTCATGCCTTATTTAAGAAAATCCTGTACTTCTTGTACCACAACATTGCCACCTATATCAGACTGTCGGATGACAATGCTGTGGTCCTCCTGTAGTCCCCTAAGGGCTAATCTCTCTTTTTTAGACACATTATCAGCTCCCCACTTGGTTTTCCTCGCCATGTGCTTCAAATCCCCAGTATCCAGAGTTTCAAAAGTATCAATAGTAAATGTGGGAAGGGTGGAATTAAAAGTTGATTTGGGTTTAAAATAATTCTGGCAGCTCTCTCCTAGATCAAACCCTAATGATTCCAAATCTACAACTTCCTAGAAAGAGTGAGTAAGGTATCAATATCACCAACTGCTAGATTACTAGTTCTGGTCTTTCTCCTAACGAGGGGGGCAGAAGGATAACCCAAATTGCAAAACCTTAGTCTCTATGGATGAAAGGGGACTGGTAGGAAGATTTACCACATTGTTCAATGTTTTTGTCCCTTCTTTTGTCCCCTTGTCTCCATTCCCATGGGGGTTCAGTTTGTTCTTGCTCCATCCTCCTCTCCTGGTTTTCTTGTAGATGTTGTTACTCTTTCTTCATTTGCTTTTCCTTTGCCCCTTTCTCCTCACCCTCTTCCTCTGACTTGACCGCAGTCCTTCTGCCAATACTGCTGCTTCTTTCCTTGGTTCAGTAATTGAAATTCCTCCGAAAAATGTCCTGCACAAGATATATCTCTGTCTGATTGACCACCTGTACCATCTTCTGATACATTGCTTTCACTCACATCACTTCTTGAGTCTTCCACCGCACCAGATTGCAGGTATTCCAAGTTTTGAGATTTTTTTGTCTTTCTTCTAAGATCATCCAATATCCGGCTCAATGTTAAAATTCTGCCCCCTTGATAATCACGTTTATATCTGTAATTCATTTCAGTGGATGATTTGATGACACATGTGGCATATTGATTCACTGTGCCCTATCATTTCTTTATTATTCTTTATTATTTATTATCGGGTTATAATCTGAAAATGGGTTTATATCCATACCATCACTTAAGTAGTACCTCCATCATTGGGAGCACATTATTCAAGTGCCTTCAGCATACGCCCACTGGAACTTGATTGGTGGTGTCCGGACCTTGTTTTAAATTTGATCTGTTCTTATCTGGGATTTCGTCAGGAACTGTCATTTTAGTATCTTGGCAGGAGCCCACTGGGGCTTGATTAGCAGTATGTCCTTCCTAATCCTGTGTGTGACTTTGAGAATTATATATGCAGTGTATCTCTATAAGTTGTCCCATTTGGAGACATAGTAATAATTATTAGTTTGTCATTACCATTTATGTTGCTTCAATATGTTTAAGGAGATCATGAGATTATGTGGCATAATGATTAGGAATTGAACGTTTTTAGTTTTAGAGAAGTGTTATGGTTTTATCATGTATATGGTTGATTGTATAATTTAATTATATATATCTCATTATTATTTACACCGTTATATCCATTGCTACATGACATGTTCATACAGTGTATCTCCAATACTGTCACATATATTCATTTAGACATGTTACGATGGCTGCCACTCTTTCAGCCATACTATGCCAACTGTGGTAATGTCCGTCCAGTCGACTATGTCAATGTATTGCTCTTTAAAATTGTGCAGTAACAAGCCTATGCTGCCCGTGATCAAGACGTGTTATATGCCGAAACCCGTTGGGTTGTTCCGTATTTGCATTAAACCCTTTCTTATGGATTAATATCACACTGGAGACCCTTCTTTGCATGAAGTGTGAGTGTGCATCCCATGCGTGTTTGAGCTACTCTCACCAGTGCCGGTTCTGGGGCCCGGTTATATTAGGATATGAGTATGTCCATGGTTTTTTAGGTCGAGCCTATAGCGGCAGCGCGCATGGGATGCTCGCTTTGCGAGGCATGCAGTATTCAGTACGGAGTGGAAGCTTTGTGGAAGCTCCGCCCACTCTCCGCCCATTGGCTTGTGTCTTTGTCCTCCGTAAATGCTGTCTTCTGATTCATTTTGAGGCTTGTTAGTCCCTCCTTATGACAGCTATGTCGTCATTTGTCACCTCCCATGGCTACTGGCCCCTTTACTTCGAGTGTTACACAGTACGTGGACTGTGAGCACTCCTTTGTGCCCCCTTCTCCCCCCGCCAGAATTCCCGTTGTCCGTGCCCGTGCCCCCACCCTCCCACCCATTGTCCGTGATGCAATATGCAATAGGTCTCGGGTAAATGCGAGTCCTATTGCATTGCAAATGCTTGTTTTAGGTGGCTGTTCGTCCCGTTGTTTTAGTTGATGTGAACAAGAAATACAAATCCCATGATGCTGTTGGTCAGCAATGGACAGCCCAGACTGGAAAATCGTGCCCCTGATTCCATGGAGTCATTTGGTAATCTTACTCTTGGGTGAGACAGTCGGGAATGGGGTCACTAACAGGGCAATCTCAAACATTTGCTACAAGTACTTTACTGTCCCATCAAAACTAGATAGCCTGACAAAACGTCTGCTTCACTAGTGCTTGTGAAGCATGCACAGGGCTGCTGGGAAATGAATGTTGCCTCATCAGTGAGCCATCTTTTATTTTGATTTTTGTGGCGAGAGGAATGGCTGCTATTCGGAGAGTCCCTGCTCTATTCAAGGCTGTGAGACACGGCGTGGTCTGTAGAATGAGCGAGGGGAGCACGTGCGTCTCTTGCTAATCATTAAAGAGGGCCGCGCCGTTAAGTGTATCACATAAACATTCTTGGTGAAGCGCAGGAGCAAGGTCTAGAGACGGCCACCTCTGTTATAGAGGAGCTGCACCAGCGGGGACAGGAACACTCTCCGTTACTATGGACCTGCTAGCCCGGCACAAACTTCGTTTCTTTGCAGAGTGACACTTCAGTGACCTGGAAATAAAAGAAAGACAACCTGTGTTCTGTTATTTGTCTACCCTGCTTCTTAAGATCAAGTGCATCCTGGGCTTGCACGTGGGTCTTCCGAGACTCTCCCTCTGCAGCGGGATTATTGCACCAACCAGAAGCCACAGGAGGCCCAGCAATGGCTGCCCAGGAAAGGATTTTAATCCAAGGCGGGAGAGTAGTGAACGATGACAGCTCGCAGTTTGTGGATGTCTACATTGAGGGAGGCCTGGTGAAGGAAGTCGGAGCCAGCCTGCTGCCTGGTACCCCCGAGGGGGTGAGGGTGATTGACGCTACCGACAAGCTGGTGATGCCGGGAGTAATCGACACACAGACACACTTCCAGCTGGAGTTCATGGGCACCCAATCCGTGGATGACTTCTACGTAGGAAAGAAGGTAACCATGAACACGTGCCTGGGAGCCTCGCTCCTTATTCTTATCCTGTTTTGCATGAACATAGTGGACACATTGTTTTGTTTTGTAATTGGTTGTTGATTAACACCACAGGCCTCATTTGATTTCCATGAAACGACAAACAGCATGATGGCGCGGTGCATTCTATGGCTGCTGCTTTCATATGTGGTGACAGATTAATCAACACTTTACCCCAGTTCAGAGTCACAAAAAGTGACACAAACTGAAGCACAGTGTTGATAAACTGTTCACAAAACTTTATTTGCCCCGGAAACTAGCCGGTAAAGTAACACAAATAGCTCTTATCACTACTTATCACTACTTTGCGCTGAGGGGGCACCCCACATGGTGTTCCCACTCTACCGCTTATGATTCTTGATGCAAAGCCTTATCTACGAACATTAGTAGACATGGCTTGGCACCAAACAAAATAATGGCTCCTTAAATCTCATTGCATGTCTGCTGAACTGTACAGCACACATCCAACATGCAGGGCAGTCCCCCGGGGGGGCCCGACCGGAGGCCTAGGAGGCTGTCTCTTCCAGCTCCTGGGGGGTAACTGAAGCAGGCAGGGAGGCTTCAGGGGGGAGAGGGTAGAGAGGGAGGAAAGAAGGGGAGAGAGAGATGGTGGAAAGAGAGAGAAAGAGGAGGGGGATAGTAGAGAGAGATGAGAGAGGTAGGAGGGGAGGTAGAGCGGGAGGGGAGAGAGATGGAGGGGAGAGAGATGGAGGGACGGACGGATGGATGAATGGACGTATGGACGTATAGATGGATGGAGGGACGGATGGATGGAGGGAAGGACGGATAGATGAATGGACGTATGGATAGATGGATAGATGAATGGACTGACGGTTGGATGGATGCATGGAAAGAGAGAGATTGCACGAGGTAGTGAAGGGAGCTGGGCTGGTTTAGACATTTTTTCCAGGGCAGCTTTTGATTCCCCCAGTCCGGCCCTGCCAATATGTGAAAAGTTTTAAGCTTGGTCTCCGCATATTATTTTGCATTGGAAGGCGGGCCGTATAGTATAAAATGAGAGACCTATAGACTTTGCCAATTCTTGTTTAGTAAATGTGCCCGTGGTCTTTGGAGGTCATGAGTTCGAATTTCAGCACAACAAACTCAGCCATCTATTATTTGAGTTTTTTAAATCGAGTACCATCCTTTGGATAATAGTGACATATGGTATTTTCCATGCTTAGAAACGGAAGGAATGTGAAATGAAGCGCTATATTAAAAACAATTTTAAAAAACGTTTTTTTACGAGCATAGCAGACCAACAATGCTATCCAGGATTTGACGAGTCTAGTGCCAAGTAATATTTTGCTGCTGTGCCAGGCTTGCTTAATAGTCCTGCCTCGTACCACACTGTAGTAAAGTCAGGCGAGATAGGAATACAAGCCCTGGCATTTAGGAAGAGCGGCGCTGCATGTTAGACACGTCACACGCTTCTGTCAGCGCTTTCTGTTTCCTGAGCTGAGGAGATGCACGCATTCTCACAACTTTATGCCATAGCACTTTAATGGTTAATGTGAAGTGTAACACAGGTCTATTTAATCCCCAAAACTGCATTAGCGATACATGAGCCTCGGTTGATAATACAATAATTCTATCATATACGACTTTTAACTGGGGCTGAAGATGAATCTGTTGCTGGCGGGGGCAGCTGCAGGTCGGTGACAGCCAGAGGCGCAACTAGAGCCAAATTTCGGGGGGGCTAAGAAAAAATTTCGGGGGGGGCTGACTCTTCCAGCAATAGGCTGAGTAGGGGAAGCAGGGGCTCTAAAAAGGGGTGAAAAACAACAGAGCCTCATTTACAAGCAAATGGTCTTTTAAAGACCTGTGAAGTACTAGGGTGCGGCTGTGTGTGTGCCTGGGAAGCTGTCTCAGCCCGGGCTGCCACACACGACGGGGGGTGGGGGCTGAATCCCTTTGAGCCCAATGGGCGTTGCGCGCCTGGTGACAGCCAATGTGTTTGCGCGCTAGTCTCGCCTCCCACGGTTATTTTATGCCATTTCGGATATAGCCTTTCAGGTTTTATGTTTCATGTGTGCAGACTAATATGTTTCACAAGTAGTTATTAATATGCCTTTCCACATCCTTTCTCCTCCGCTGTGCTCCGTCCCTCTCCTGTGCCCTTCTTATCTCTCGATGACTTTCACCCCTTCATTGCTCCCTTCTCAGTACCCTCTGGCTTCCCTGCACATCGCTCTGCATAGCTGTCACGTGGTTCAGTGTCACACGGGACACCTTCAGGCAGGTCTGACTATTTCATCCGCTCTTTGCATTCTGGAACTTGTTGTTCTGCTTTGCTCGTTTTAAATACAGGCTTCTGAATCTCACCATGCACTCTTTAGTTGGCTGGAAAGCCAGGACTTTGTTGAGAGTGTCACGCATGGAATGGGGTCACGTTGTCCTCCCTCTCTCTCCTCCATGCTCCACACTATGTCTCTCACCTTGTCCTGGTCCTGTCCCATGCCACTGTCCATTTGTACACACTTAGTATATCTCTGCTATCCAGGTCCAAACATAACAATACGCACAGTCAATGAAAGCATGAGCTCTTTGCCTCCCGGTGCCATGTAGGTGCCCATTTATCACCACTTCTTGCTATGGGTGCTTACAATATTCATGGCACTTAACCCGCCAGGCGTGCAGCTATGGCTTCCCGCACATTACTGCACTTTGCTGCTTTTTCCAGCCCTCCATCAAACTTGCAGTGAGACTGGCCTTACAGGGCTTCCAACACTGACCTCCTTATGGACTGGTGTCCAATCGAGTCCTCAAGCCAATGTTCTGCTGTGGACACTACTGGGTTAAATCCAGTTTGCTTTCTGAAACAGAGCTACACAAACCTGGTGACAGGGCATTCCAGGGTCTAATTTGGTCAATCAGACAGCTCTAATTATGCCCATATTGCAATGAAAACATTTTTTGAAGTGAAGGGTCTTTAATATTTTAGTTGGTGGCAAACTTTTTATTCCTTTCATAATTCAATTTGTCAGCAAGAAACGAATGTCCTAAAACTATCAAGATCCCTGTATCTGTTCTTCTATCAGGATGGAAATTTGTATTTATATTTTGAATATTCAGAAAAAACAGATGAGGTATAACTTCACATATCGCCTACCTTCACAATTTTCGCTATGCCCCAACTTTTTAAGAGGTGCATGGAATTCTTCATCTTCAAAGCAAGATTTCCAATAGTCAATCCTCCTTACTCGCAGTTAAAGAGTCTTTGCTACATTTCAACCATTTATTATATGTTGTGCTGGTAACAGCTACTGCAGAAGGAACCATTGCACTTTTTTTTTTCTCTCTCGATTTTTTCCACTAAAATAAACGATTTTAGAGTGTTTGTTTCTGCAGCTTTTTAGGTCGAGCCTAGCGGCAGTGAGCATGCGCTGCTCGGTCTGCGAGACTGCTGTAGGAGAGTATGGGAGAGAAGCCGCACCCACTCTCCTCCCATATTTGTCATTAGCTTGTGTCATTGTCTTTCGTAAATGCTGCCTTCGGATCCGTTAATAGGCTTGTTAGTCCCTCCTTAGTACGGCCTTGTCTTCATTTGTACCTTCCCATGGCGACTGGCCCTTTTACTTCAGTTGTTACATGGGACCTGTTATTTAGTCTGTAAGCACTATTTCCTTTATTGAGTTTCTTTTACTACAGGCCGGACATGAAAGTGCTTGTGTTTTTTTGTGCAGCACGGCTGCCCCCATAACAGGGACGCCTGCTTTCAATCACTTTAACCCGGCATTATCTCGTGTCGGTTTCAACCCCTCAAGTAAAATGGATTTAGAAATGATTAGTGAAGTTAGTCATGTGAATTCCAGGTAGCACATAATCCTGTGTTAATGGGCTGAAGCTGACAACAGCACATCTGTGTTACACATCATCTGTACTAAAGCCACCTGACGGGTTGTTTTCAAAAGCCTGATTTATTAACAACAACACCACCACCACAAATACCACCACCACCACCAATATTACCACCAATACCACCACCACCGCCAATACCACCACCACCAATACAACCACCACCACCATCGACACCACCAATACCACTACCACCACCACCAATACCACCATCACCATCATCAATAGGGTCGTGGTGGTGTCCGGTCGGTCGGGCGGATCGGGGATCCCCACAAGATAAGAGCCCGGTTCTCTTGGCTGCCCCGCCCGTCTGATCGGGCGACTCCTCGTCTAGTGGTCACCGGCCAGGGTCCTGAGAAGGCGGAACCTTGGATTTGACCGTTTGGTCCGAAGAATCGGCAGTGGAGAATAATATTGCTCGACCTGAGTGCACCAGGTGAGTGACTTGAATTCTTGGAAAATGTGGCGCCATGGTTGAACGGCACGAGCCTACGGGCTGTGTCTGGTACAGTCTCCGGACTGTCTTGTCTTGAATTTGGTGGGTTTGCGGACCCTTGAAAAGACACAGCGTGTTTGTGAACGGTCTACCAGGCCAACTGGAAATTCGGCCCATTCTTGAAAAGGTTTGGGGCTGTTTGCGAACAATCTGCCAGGACAACTGGAAATTCGGCTTATTCTTGAAAAGGTCTGGGGCTAGAGCCTGTCTTCTTGTCTTGGTACAGTCTGTGGACTGCCTTGTCTTGGTACAGTTTGCGGACTGTCATGTGCGGTTTTGGACCGCTTTGATTTGGTTTTTGGACCATTTGTTGGTTGGTGTTCTATTTGTCATTTGGGGACAGTATATGTGTCTTATATTAAGATGCCTTGTCTAAGTAAGTTAGGGTGTTTTGGATATGGTGTTGTTCCACTGAAGCTCGATTGGAAGAAAGGCAGCCGGCGCCTCCGGAGGGTACCCCAAATTTTGATGTATACGTCAAGCATGGCATTGGCCCTATTATGTTTAGCACGTTGTGGAATAAATATACGAGGGACAATGTTGAGTTACAGTGGCCACTTACTGGCACATTTGATGAACAAAAGTTGAATTAGTTGCAGGACAAATTGTTCGCCAAAAAGAGCAGGCAGTCGATGTTTGATTCTCTGAGGACATGGCAGAAGGAAGCGAAGCAACGACGTATGAGGGCAGAGAAGCAAGCTCGGAGGGAACAGACGCAAACGATAATGCAGAAAGCAGTAGCGTATGAAAGAGAAAAGATCGAGAAAGGCATAGAGTTTGCAGATAGGAAGTTTTGATTGCAGAGTGATAAATGTTATGTTGCTAGAGAGGAAGGTGATGTTTTCGTTGAGGAGTTATTGGATTCTCGGCCCCCACCTCCTTATGCTCCCGACCGGATATGTCCCATAATCCCAACACCTCAGGCTTCGGCCTCTGGTTCTGCTATTCCTACTCTTCTTGTTTCTGGCCCTACTGCTTCGGCCCCGGCCCCACCTGCTTCTTCCCCACTTTTGCAAGTTACAGGGACGGGAGCCGTAGGTTCCCCTATTCTGTATCCCGACTCTGTCCCTGTGGTCATGCCTCCTCTTTCTCCTGTATCACAGTCTTTGTGCGTGATGGTACCTGTTTCTTACTCTGCTCTTTCCCCTTTGAGTGTGTTACCACAGGCATTGCGAAATGCCGAGACGCCTGTGCGTGGAGTGCATGAAGTGAATTGGGAAGCGGCACATGAACGCATGGATAAAGTGCTGGTGCGTTCTGCTGTAGGTGATGAGGAAAATAGAATGGTGGCTGACCAGGCTGCACAGTGGGCCCGGAATCCGATTTATAGTGTGGAAGATGTGTGGAGCGTGATGAAAGATTATGAGCCGTTTATACAGCAAAATGCTCTTAAGCATATGTCGGCTATGCTGACAGGATTGTGGGAACAGTGTTTCAAGGGTATTGCACCGCAGATAATTTATGACATTCTGGATAGGGTATATACGACAGATATGGCCCCAAATGAGGTTTTCAGTAATGTGACGACATTGGTGGGTTATCGGGGTAGATTGCTCCAGAAGGTCCCGACGACAGTGTCACAGTTCCCCATGAGGGAAGTTCATCCCATTTACCACCCCGAAATACCAGAGTTGCGAGATGGGAATAATATTGAAAGGACAGTTGCCGGACCCTCGGAAAAATCCAACTGCGTACTATAAAGAATTGACGGAGGCGGCCTCCTCCACGGTGATGACATTAGCTGATATAGAGTTGTTTTTCGGTCTGTAGGTGCCGGTAGATATATGGAGACAGGTGCATACGCAGGATCATGCGGTGGAATTGGGTGGAACATGGAATGAGATCAGGGCATGGGATAAGGAGCGCAAGCCCGGTGAGAAACCGAAGGCGGAGTTATTAGCCTTGCCGGGGCGTATTATCACCTACATGCATTCCCTTATCCCGCCGAGACGAGTGGATTGGGACAAGTTGACTACGTGTCGTCAGAAGAAGGATGAAAGTGTGTCCAATTTCTTTACTAGGTTTGAAGGGGTGTTTTTGGATTTTAGTGGCCAGGATCTGTCACTGGAGGGTGGTGTTCGTTTGTTTGTCAAAAGGTTTGTCGCTAATTTGCTTCCCGAGATTGCAGGCTTCGGAAAGTACTTGGACCACCTCCTCCCGGTCAGTAATTTTGAGTATGGCACAGTACTACGAGCATAGAGAGAATGAGGACAAACAGAAGGTGGAGAAAAAGTCAAAGGAGTTGAAGACAAGGGTGTTGATGCAGCAAGTGGCGAGGGGAAGAGAAAGAGGAAGGGGTTTGGGTCCGGCCCAGCGGGGGTCCCGGTCTGACCGGAACAGTACACCGGGTGTGCCCGTGGGGTACAACCAATGTGCGTACTGTAAAAAGGAGGGGCATTGGTGAAGTGAGTGTCTGGAGATACTGCAGAAAGTTGAGGCCCCGAAAGGTAGGGGTTTTAGAGGATGTGGTAGAGGGGGAGGGGGCCGAAGAGAGGGACAGTTTGAGGATACATCGTATGCTCAGCAGAGCAATAACTATTTCGACGAACCCCGGGGAAGGCAGTACTATCATGACGACTATGACATGGACGAAGTGACGGGGATGTCCCATAGCTAGGACAGCCAGGGACAGGGTAAGGGACCGGTTCCGGTGCCTGTGCCTGTAGATCAGCGGGGACCTTATGTCACTGCAGATTTGCAGAGCATGCCCGAGTCGTTCTTACTTGACACAGGTGCTATGAATAGCTCTGTTTCTCGTTTGCTGGTCCCAGGGGCAGCTCTGTCTGGCCAAAATAATGTTTCGGTAGGTTTCTCAGGCATGCCGGTTGTTAGCCCCATTTCCAAACCTCTTGCTCTGACTATTGGTCCCTTTACAGTGGATTCACCGTTTTTGTTAACGAAAAATTGTGGGGAGAATTTGATGGGATTGAATTTGTTGAAGAGATTGCATGCCACCATCTTTTGTTCTCCACATGGTGTTTACATGACCGTCGGGCCACAAATGGCTCATGCTAAACAATGCTTTGCAAAGGACGCACCCCTCCCCGCTGAATTCAAAGAGGTGCCCCGTAGTTTGTGGGCAGCAGGAGACACAGATGTGGGGTTACTTCAGATCCTGCCGGTCTCTACTCAGATCAAAGACAATGCTGTCTTGCCACATATTCCCCAGTACAAGATTTCACAAGCAGGAGAGAAGGCCTTGTTGCAAATAATACAGGATTTGATTAAGTCTGGCGTGGTTGAGGAGACAGTGGCGAATGTGTGCAATAGCCCTATCCTCCCGATTCTGAAGAAGACACCCGTGAACTCTTCTGATGCTCATCCTGATGTTTATCGCTTTTGAGGTCAATAAAATTGTAGTACCCCAATATCCTGTAGTCCCAGACATCACCACGATATTGGCAATGATTCCCCCATCGGCAAAGTTCTTTTCCGTGATTGATCTGAAGAATGCTTTCTTTAGCATTCCTATTCAAACAGATAGCAGATATCTGTTTGGATTCGCCCTAGCCGGCAGGAGCTTTAGATTCTGTCGGGCTCCTCAAGGCTATACAGAGAGTCCTAGTATCTATAGTCAAGCCTTAAAAACTCAATTGGATTCTTTGGTACTTCCCAATGGTAATGTGCTATTGCAGTATGTGGACGACCTGCTTGTGGCCTCTGATACTGAGGATGGCTGTAAAGATGCCACTGTTAAACTGTTGTTACATTTGGCGGGCCATGGCCATAAGGTGTCCCTTTCCAAATTTCAGTATTGTCGACAGGAGGTCACCTACTTAGGTCACCTACTGTCGAAGGAGGGTCGCAGACTAACACCAGAGCGCATAGCTGCTATCACTAATATGCCTGTTCCTAAGACTCAACGTGAAGTACGCGCATTTATTGGTATTACCTAGTATTGTCGACACTGGATCCCCAATTATTCCTTACTAACAAAACCCCTCCTTTACCTGACCACTAAAGAAGTGCATGAACCCCTGCCTTGGACATTCGCATGCCAGCAAGCTTTTGACCAATTAAAGGTTGCGCTTTGCTCTGCTCCTGTGCTTGGTACTCCTGATTACCAGAAGCCTTTTGTGCTCTACATACATGAGGTGGATGGTTGCGCGCTTTCTGTTTTAACACAGGGTTTTGGTGGTAAGCAAAGACCCTGCGCTTATTTTTCTGCTGTGCTGGATAACGTAGCCAGAGTGCTCCCAAGCTGTCTGAGAGCTGCCTCGGCGGTGGCAGTTTCTATTAGACAATCGTCGGGGCTCGTTCTTGATACTGCTCTCATGGTAATGGTACCCCGTGCTGTGGATACGCTTTTGAATAAGACAAAGACACAGCACCTTACTAGTGCACGTCTGACTGGATATGAACTAACTTTGTTTGCTCCGCACATTACCATCAAAAGATGTGCCACTCTGAACCCAGCCACGTTACTACCCCTACCTTCGACGAGTAATGACACAGATGTACATGATTGTGTGTACAGAATGGAAGAGGAGACGAAGGGACGGGTAGACCTGACTGATGTTCCCCTATCTGACCCCCAAGGGGAACTATATGTTGATGGCTCTTGTTTCAAACTACCAGATGGCACCACCACTGCAGTATATACAATTACAACGTTACATACTGTAGTTGAGACATCCCGTGTCCCATATCAATCAGCCCAAGCCGCAGAGCTTGTTGCCCTTCTTCAGGCTTGTGAGTTGAGTGAGGGACTGACTGTCAGTATTTATACTGACAGCTTGTATGCTTTTGGGGTCGCCCATAATTTTGGACGCCTCTGGGGGGGAGAGAGGGTTCTTAACATCACATGGATTACGAATACAGAATGGCCCATTGATACATAGCTCTGACACTTCCCAAAAGGTTAGCAATAATAAAATGTAGTGCCCACAAAGCAATAACAGATGATGTTGGGAGAGGAAATGCGTTTGCAGATCAAATAGCTAAAGAGACAGCGAGATCAAAGATAAAAAAGATGTTTGTGGCAGGTCCTGCTAGGTGGGTCCCGGACAATGGAATGTTCGAGGACACATTAGAAAACGTCAAAGAGATACAAAGCGAGGCGACCCTAGACGAATTGGCAATATGGCAGGAGAGTACAGGGCGTCTGGATGAGGATGGGTGCTGGACTGATAAGTCCGAGAAACAGCGATGGATGTTACCTAATGCCTATGTACTTCCTGTGGTTACCATGGCCCATGGCTCAGTCCACATTAGCGCCAGGGGAATATGTAAGGTGTTGGACCCAGTGTGGCAGAATGACAATATTTCCAAAGCAGCCACTCATTTAGTGAAACACTGTATGATTTGTATGACATATAATCCTGGGAAAGGTACTCCTACAACCTCTGGTAACTTTGCACCGCCTTCCTTCCCTTTCGAGGTTCTCCAGATGGATTTCATCGAAATGGAATGAGTCAACAATTTGAAGTATGTGCTGGTAGTGATTTGTGCATTCCATAAATGGATTGAAGCTTACCCCACTAAAGAGAATACGGCTATGGCGACGGCGATGGCACTCATAAAAGAGTTCTTCCTGCGCTTCGGATTGCCGCGTGTGATCTGGAGTGACAACGGAAGTCACTTCAATTCCAAGGTCATCCAACTAGTGTGCGAAGGTCTGCACATCAAGCAAATGCAGCCAACCACCCCCAGTCAGCAGGTGTGGTTGAGAAATATAATGGCACTCTCAAGCTGAAGTTAGCAAAAATACAGGAAAGCACAGGATTGTGATGGCCAGATGCGTTGCCCCTGGCCTTGTTATCCACCAGGGTGACGGCACACTCTAGGACAGGGTTGTCACTGTATGAGGTAGTGTTTGGTCACCCTGCCAATATCTGGGGCGTTCCAAGGCCAAAGCGCTTCTCTGAGATAGAGCACCCCTTGCTTATAGACTATCTGTATGAGTTAACTAAAGATCTTCGTTCTCTTCATCAACAGATTCAGGAGACACTGCAGCTGGTACCAGAGGGGCCCGGGCATCAGCTACAGCCTGGAGATTATGTCCTCGTCAAGAACTTCCAGAGGAAGAGCTGCCTGGAGCCCCATTGGAAGGGCCCCCTGTTGGTCCTCCTTGCCACAAGAACGGCAGTGAAACTCGACGGCTGGAAAAACGGTGCATGGTACACATTGCAAAAGGGAACCTCTCCCACTTCCCTACAACAAGTGGGTGCTCAACGACATTGCTGACCAGGAAGGGGAAAGGGTGCCCCGCTTCGTTCCTTCCTCTGACGCCCGGCTAAGGTGGGCGCAGACGGAAGCAGAGAGTGACGCCGCCCTACTTGAGGTGGTCCCTCCGGAGATAAGGGCAGCCCCGGTTTCTGCCCCATCTGATCCACTGGCACCTGAGTCCCCATGCCCTTCTGAGCCTGAGTTTCACCCTCTTTTTGTTGATGAAACAGTGCCTGGAGTTGACAGGTATAACTTGCGCCCCCGAAAGAAGGAAAGTGCGCCAGAGGGATAGTCCAGGAGTTAGGGAAGGACTTGAGATTAGGGTGTAGGTACTATGTCTGCAGTGCCTGCATCAGATTAGGGTGCACAACATTGGTGCACTGCCTGAGACACTGGACAGGATCGTTGAGGGTACTTGCCCAGGAGGGAGGGTGCCCTATACTGCAAGAAGAAGGATTTGTTTCCAGCAAGGGCCGTGATCGCCCGGCTCCCTCGAGGGAGTGCTTTGGAGCACCATCGTTGATGAATGATAGGAGCCTGCCAGCGAGGCTCTAAAAGGACGCTGGGTAAACAGTGCCCCTCTGGTCGGTTGTATTCTTGTGGCTCCAGTTCATAAGACTCTTCTCATGTTCCTATTTGGCCGTGCTGTCATGGAAGAAGAACAGCCCCTAGCGGCACCACCACCGGGGCAGAGTAGTCCTGTGTGGTCTAGCTGGTCCACTAGAAGTAAGATAGTGGTGGTAGTGTTCCTTCTCATAGTAATGATAACACTGTTTGGGGTAGTGTGGTATCTAGAAGAACAGCATCCTGTCCACACTTTGATAGGGACTACCCCATCTCCACCTGAGCATCTGTTCATTACGTTGGCCCCACATAAAGAGAGACATAGACAAACATATGTTGAAAATGTTTTCCTGCAAATGCTTCACCAGGTACTTAATACAACAAATTCCACGAATTGTTGGGTGTGTGGGTTACTCCCCTCAGTTATGCATAAGAACGATTTACTGGTGTCCTTACCCCTGTCGTACCTAAGTAGTTGTGAGGCATGGTTCCTGTTGCTTTCCATGGTGTATATGCATTACCATACTGATGCTATGAATATGACGAAGTCTGACTATGAAGCAGTGTTGGAATATATTGTGGTACACCAGGGTTATACACCTGGGACGGGAGGAAAGGAGGGTACCTTACATCCACATGCTTGCATGAATGTTTACGAAGGTAACAAGAATGCCACATGGCTGAAAAATGAAATGTTGTATTTTCAAGGATTCAATGTTACTGAATACTTTAAATGTTTCCACGCACGAAATATCACTGAAGATAAAGCCATGCCCATACCAGTGGTTCATACAGCAGCTAGTTTCTGTGTCGAAGGTTCTGGGAATATTCCAGTGGGACAGAGCAGTTGCAACTACACCTATCAATTAAACACTACTAATAGCCCACCTATGCTCACCCCCCCCAAATGTATACTTTGTTTGTGGGGAGCAGGCTTCTACATGGCTCCCTAGGGGATGGTCTGGCTGGTGTTATGTCTCTTTTCTTTTACCTCCCGTTTATATTGCACCGTCCAACTATCACAAAGACCATAGGCTGCAGCGGAGAGACGTGTACTTGTCCCGAGTAAGGAGAGTTATTGACACAGCAGATATTAATCAAACTGATACTACCCTACAGCAATTCATGGATGCCATGAAGGATATTGTTCCTTTCTGGGGACCTATGTACAACAGTGTTAGCATTCTTCGTCTCACCAGGGTTGTTGAAGGGGTTATCAACACTACAGCAGGCATACTCACTAACATCACGGCTGAGCTCCAGGCTACCAGACTTGTTGCTCTTCAAAATCAGATGGTCTTAGACGTTATCTTTGCAGATAGGGGTGGAGCTTGTCACGTCATAGGCAGCAGTTGCTGTGTTTACATCCCAGACCACGCCCCTAATGTATACTTAGCTATCGAGAAGCTACATAGGCTTGCATCCGATATTCATCAGGATAATGGTTCATGGTCCTTCACAGGGTGGTTTTGGAGTCTGCTATCATCCTGGGGTTGGAAGATACTTCTTTTCCTAGTAGCTATTGCAGGTGTCATTTTCACGTGCTGCCTATGTGTCAATTGCCTTCCAGCATGCTGCCCTTATTGTGTGAGTAAACTCACCCCTACCCCTAAATTGCCAGGACGTAATGATAAAGTCTCTAATATGATGATGCAAGAAATACAGGATATGATGCAGATAGATGAGGGTATTTTTGAGTACTAAAAATATCTTGCTATACATGTGTTGCTTATTTTTCCTTTGATATTAAAGTGACTATGGATTATCTCTTTTCCCTGCTTAGAATTGTAAAGAGCCTACCGGATAGCATCAATAAAGGATTTAACCTCCACTGCTAAAAGGAGGGTCTGTTAGGTTTGAAAATCTCATTCTCGTTATACACTTGTTCTACGTTATATTAGGTTAGCAGTTTGCGGCTAAATTAGACACCATTCGTATTCGCGTTATGCAACCCACTGAGTTATCCCTGCAATGTGCGAGCTTCAGTTAGCGAGTGTGACTCCATTTTGGGTTTCGTAATCCCTATTAGGCTGTGCCTGTACCAGGTCTTATTATTCGTATTGCTTGCCTCAGCAGAACACTGTATTCAGCTATTATTTTCTCTTTTGTTCAAGTTTGCCTTCTGACTTGCTAATGAATAGGCCATTCTGCCCTCGCATACCTATCCTTGTGTGTAGCTCTGCTCCCACATTAGGAGACGCCGAGACCCAGCACGCAACCTTGAGATAGTGATAGCGTGTACCCATCTAGCAGGTGGTAGTCCATCCTTCTGTGCCTCCTTTGTTCATGTTCAGCCTAAGCCGGTAACTTTCCATTGTGGGTGTGGTTGGGAGGCCCTTGGGAGGAATGATTATGCGTTGCAGACTGTTGGGGGGTCAGTCCCTCGGCAGACATCTTAGGGTGCAGGTCAGATTGGACTCCTCTGCAGAATATTGGTAATAAACAATTGTTTTGTATTCTCTACTGTCTAACCGACTCTTCATTTTGTGGAAGGCGATTGGGAGGTTGTAGAAAACCCGGGTGGCCCTTTTCGGGCCACTTCCTTCAACATGGAGTTACACGGAAGGAATTTTCCGAATCATTACAAAAAAAAACAGGGCCTTCAACTAGTGGAAGGTCATTGGGTGGTGTCCTTTGCGGCACAAAAAAGAGGCAGGTTCACCCTGAAAATGAAAAAAGCAGACAGCCTACCTGGTCTCTACATGAGGAGAATGAGGAATTGAATGAGTATGTATTGGATCTTGATTATAATGAGGATCCAGATGAGTTTTTAGATTTGGGAAGTTCAAATAAGGATATTTTAAAGGAGGTTAGAGATCCAATGGGTTAGTGATTGTTCAATCCAGCTCAAATAAGGCACCCAAGGAGTTCTGAGTGGTGGCCTTTGAGTCATGTGGCTGATTACATTAAATTTTGAATAAGACATCCTCTTGAAAGAAATGAACGTAATCTTATGAATGCTCACGTCCTATAATAGATGTCAAGGAGGTCATGACGCCGAATTTGGATCCTGATCTAATAACATATTTGTTTAAGTTGAGTCATGATCCAAGGAAGGGACTTGAGAGGTTACTCAAGCAATGTGAAGACAAACTGCTGGATATTTTAGGTCCAATATCTAGAATTTTCGATATGGTGGAAGAATCTTATGCGACTGGAACAGAGCTGGATATAAATTTACTGCGGGGTTGGAGCCAGAGAGCAATTTGGTTTATTGGTAATGCAAATGCAAGTTTGATTGCCGAAAGGCAAAAAGCAGTATTATTTAGAATAAGTCCAAAATTGGGTGATTTTGCTAAAAAGGAAACGAGTGAGGAGTCAAAGGGATTATTTTTTGGAGAAGGCCTGGTAAAGTCGTTAGGCAGGCATGTTCAAACATTCATAGCTCTTGATAAAGCTCATGCTTCCATGAGGAAGGTTTTTGGCAATGGAGGTTTATATGGAAGGGCCGGAAGGCCAGAAGGCGGGGTCAGAATTTCGGCCGTTCATATGGAAGAGGCCTATTTTATCAAGGAGGAGGAATATTCCAAGGTCGAGGTGAATATAGAGGAACCTCTTATCCGGGAACTCTGTATCCGCAGAGAGGAAGAGGTGGCAGAAGCAGAGCAAGTCGTGGAATAGGGTGTTTCGAAACAGGAAATCAATCAAATCAAGGTGAGTACGAAAAATATAATTGGTTTTACCCAGAGAAACACAGGAGGAAAGTCAAAACACTACATGGAGAAATGGAAAGAGATAACAGAGGATGCATGGATTTCACAAACTACAAGAGAATTTTTGATAGATTTTGTGTCAGAACCGAAACAGGAAAGGGAACTGAGAGTAATATTGTTCGAGGAGCAAATTCAGGAAATTGTGGAACAAGAAATAAAAGATATGTTAGAGAAAGAAGTGATAATAGAGGTACCGGAATGGCAAAAGAGATATGTAAGTACACTTTTTGTAGTGGAAAAGAAGGACCAAGGTTGGACCCCAGTGATAAATTTAAGGGATTTAAATCATTATATGGTTTACAGACATTTCAAGATGGAGGGTATTCATCTACTAAGAGATATTCTGACAGACAGGGACTGGTTGGTGAAATTAGATTTGAAACATGCATATTTTCCAGTCCTGATTGCTCAAGAGAGTCAGCGTTACCTTCAGTTCAAGTGGAAAGGATCTCTTTTCCAGTTTGTATGTCCCCCGTTTAGATTGTCATCAGCCCCTTGGTGTTTTTCGAAGATGATGAGACCAGTTGTAGGTTTTCTGAGAGAAAGAGGAGAACATCTGTTGATCTATTTAGATGACATATTGATAATGAATGGGGGTGTGAAGACATTATTAGTGCACAGCTTTCTTGTACAAGGCGTTTTGAGAAATTTAGGATTTGTAATAAATTTGGAAAAGACCATTTTGGTACCAGCACAGAGAATGGAGTTTTTGGGGATTTGTAGTGGACACAGTGAAGAAGCAGTTGGAGTAACCAGAGAGGAAAATTGGTCTTATAAGACGGGAAGTGCAGTGGTTGTTGAAGAAAAAGGAGGTGAGTTTGAGGCAGTTGGCAAGGGTGATAGGTCTTTTATCCTCTTCGATACAAGCAGTCTTTCCGGGACCGTTACATTACAGTGCTTTGCAAAGGGTGAAGCAGTCAGGTTTGAACAAGGGTCTCTGGTATGGGGACAAGGTGAAGTTGGATGTCGAAGCACTGGAGAAGTTGAATTGGTGGTTGGAAAATCTTCAAGCATGGAATGGGCGTGCAATATTTGGAACAAGCTCAGATTTTGTAATAGAGACAGATTCAAGCATTTAGGTTGGGGTGCGAGACTAGGAGCAGTGGAAGGTAGAATATTGAAGGACAAGTAGAACATATAAGTAGCCTGGAGATGAAAGCACGTGTATTGGCAGTTCACAATTTCAAAGAAAAGATTCAGAAGGCTATAATTTTGTTGAAAATGGACAATTTTTCAGCAGTAACGCACATAAACAGGGCAGCTGATCAAAAGAATTGACAGAATTGGCAAAAGATTTCTGGAAATTGTGTATTGAACACAAGATAAGTGTGTCAGCACAATATCTTCCAGGGAAAGAGAATATGGTTGCCGACTGAAATTCCCGTTATTTGAAGGATTTCAGCGACTGGAAGCTGAATCCGATGGTTTTTCAGAGGATACAGGAGGAACTGGGTCCTTTGGAGGTAGATGTATTCACTTCAAGATAGACAAATCAATTAGAGAGGTATGTGAGTTGGAGGCCAGATCCAGGGGCAATGGCAGTAGATGTGTTCAGCATGAACTGGAGGGGCATGAAAGGTTATGCGTTCCCTCCATTCTCTATGATTCAGAGAGTTTTGAAACAGGTGAGGATTCAGAGTTGCAAAATAATGTTAGTGACTCCTGTCTGGGTGACTCAAGCTTGGAATCCGCCGGTGATGGAATTGGCTATAGAGGATCCATTTTTAGTAAGAGCGAGGAGAGTACTTTTACAAGATTTGGACGGATGGGAACATCCTTTAGTGGAGTCAGGGGTGCTCAACCTACTAGTTTGGTGTATTTCAGGAAATCCGGAGATTCAAGGATTTATCAGAAGAAGCTGCAGAGTTGTTGTGTGAATCCTGGGCCCCAGGGAAAAGGAAAAGATATTCAAGTGCATGGAAAGTTTGGCTACGTTGGTGCGTGGAGAGGGAGATAAGGTTATGATGGCTAATTTTTTAGCTACCTTGTATAAGAAGGGCTTAAGTTACAGGACTGTCAATTGTTATAGATCGGCAATAGCGGCAGGTCACTCTTTGGTTGATGGTATTTCAGTAGAGAAAGGTCAATTCGTTTGTAGGAATATGAAGGGCATTTGTTTAAAAAAAACAGCAGGATCAAGATATTCCTTTGTTTGGGATATTAATGTGATTTGGAAATTGTTTGAAGGATGGCCAGTTAATAGTTTTTGGACATTAAAACAATTGTCATGGAAATTGGCGACCTTGCTTTGTATGATCTCATTTAGGAGATTGTCTGATGTGAAGGCATTGGATATTTCGGGTAGATACTACAATCTAGTAGGAGTGTTGTTTGAAGTAAAGAGAAGAACTAAAACAATGTCTGAAATAATTTTTTATCCTAGATTTATTGATCATCCTACGTTGAGTGTGGAGAAATGCATTAGGGAGTATGAATCTAGGATGAGTGAGTTTAGGTGTGCAGGAGTGGATCAATTGTTAATTTCATATGTGAAACCTCATGGTGCGGTTTCAGTGGCTATTATTGCTAGATGGGTTAAGAGCACGATGAGTGAGGCAGGAGTTAATTTAGAAAAGTTTAAAGCACATTCTGTTTGTGGGCCAATGGCTTCTAAGGCGTATAGTTCAGGAGGAAGTTTAAGTGAGATTCTCAAAGCAGCAGATTGGTCAAATGACAAAGTTTTTAGAGATTTCTATTTCAGACCAGTGGAACATGTTACAGAACAAGCTATAAAGAACTTTAAACATGCATAATGCTAGCCTCCAGTCTTGACATAAAATGTTGTTTCTAAGAGGTTAAGTGCTTTTAGAATCATGATTTTATTGAAGACTAGGAGGCTAGCATTATCCTTTCCACCCTCCCTATTTAGGGAATTGGTGGTGTTAGAGGTTTGAAATGTTGTAATATTTTAACAGCTTGTTAATGTTTTAATTTAAGATTATGTAAGGAGACATTTTTAAAAGAATTTGATTTACAATACAATATTTTTTTTTGTTGCAGATTCACAGTAAACTGGTAAAGGAATATGTGAGGAGGCATTCATGGATAAATATTCACGGAAGAGAGAACAGAAACTAAAGAGGATGATATTTGAATGTTGGGGACTTTTAATATGTTGTATGTTCTAGTGTTGTGTGACTTCATACTGTTCTATTGGAAGCTTTTAAGTGCTGCTCAGAAGTGGTAAAAAAAGGTTATACATAATGCTAGCCTCCTAGTCTTTAATAAAATCACGATTCTCTAAGCAGTTAACCTCTGAGAATAGACATTTTTGCCATTGTGAAGGGAGATTATTATGCTTTGGGTGGGCTCCCACATAATGGAGCACTGCATGATTATGGCTATTAGTGTTATTGATGTGGGATTTCTATTGTGAGCCAGAGGATCTGGTTCCAGCTGATGACATAAATCAAGAATAGTTTGCCTATGGAATCTGTATTTGTTGATGATAATTCATTCTTCCATGGTGACCTGTGTCTGGTGGCTCAGTGGACTAATGCGTCCACTGCAGGGGCCTGTGTTCGACCTCATGGTCACAGGTTTGAATCCCGGGGGGTCCACTCAGCCTTTCATCCATCTGAGGTCGATAAAATGAGTACCGTTGGGTAACAATAAACATCTGTTATTCAGTGCCAAGATACCCAAGGGTGAACGTGCGCTTTACAAATACACGTTATGTTATGATAAGGTCTGGAAATGATCTAAAAACTTGAGGCCGTCGTCTTCTTTCTCTCCCTGGGTCATATGTTGTTATGGTTTTGGAACACTATGACCAACACATCTTTGTTACAATTTAATAAAATACTAGTTTTAGATTTGTGAAGTTTGTTATATTTTTCATATCTTTTCAAATAAGTAAAAACCATTACCTACATGGAATGAATTTATAAATAAACACTCTTTTTTAACTTAACTTTTGAAATGTATGATGGGAGTAAAAAAGTTAAGAGATTGAGAGAAAGAATACCACATCAGTTTTAGAATTTGTTAATTTTAGATTTTATTCAACAAAAACAAACAAATTGAAACAGGATGAAAAGAAAAAAGCAAACACAAATTCATCTAATCAATCATGGTGAATGAAACCTTTGTGGAAAAGCCACAATTGTTTGAAGGTCAATGTATAAAATACAACTGGCATCAGAAAGTTAAATGTGTCCAGAAAATAGTCTACAGAGTGAATGATGGTCACATTCTGGAGGAAGTTGGGTTGGTGGAGGTGTTGTCATTCTCCCCTGCTGATCTGGATGAACACGCCCACCTGCGGGGGTCTGCTGGATCCACAATTGAAGGGACTGAGGTGTGTGAAGGTGTTTCCTCTTGTGACAGGGCCTCCCTTTCTGTGGCTGAGGGAGATGTGGCCAGATGTTGTTGGACCACAGAAAGGGGAAGATGTTGCTGGAAAAGCCCTGCACATATGGGTAAATTTATCATGCAGCCCCCCAGTCAGGGAGCCCATATTGGAGTTGTGATTTTCCAACTGAACATTGAGTTCCATCTGCAACTGCTTCATCTCCCAGAGCTCTGTAATGACCTGGCCCATCATGTCTTGGGACTGAAGGGGTGATGCTAAGACTTGGTTGATGGTGGCCTGGGTGACAGTGAACCCAGTGTCCTCACTTTGCTGGCCCCCAGGTTTCCTCACATGACCCCTACACCCACCACCCTGTGACCTTGACCCAGTGTGCGCCATCCTACTTTTTCCTGGCTGAACTTGAGGTGGTGGTGGTGTTGGAAGACCAGCAGCCAGGACTGAGGGGGCACAAGATCGGTGTGATATTGCTTTGGACATAGGAAATAGAGGTATCCGTAAGCTGAGGTCTTGTAACAGCTGGGGAGGGAGGTGTAGATGTGGGCCGAGGGAGACCAGACCAGGATGACCAGGCCGCTCCTCTTCATCCGGACTTATAGGAGTGGAGTCCTCCCTGGAGGCTTGGTCCTGGTCTGGAGTGGAGGTATCCTGAGTGACAGATGTTTGGCCACATGCTCTGGCTATCAGTCCTATTATGAATAGTAAAATTGTAAAAGTGTGGATTAGACATGCAATGAGTTTTAAGCAAATATGCTGTAGCAGCCTAAAAGGGAAAAGGAATTGAATATCATGGTTTGGGCCTTTCAGTGGAAATGTAATTAAATACACAAACAGTTTATGTTTCAAACAAAACTAATTCAAATAAACAGGTAAGATGTCCTGAACTGAAAAAATAAATTAGCAAGTATACATGAAATGTGCCAGCCATTCAACACAACTCAGTAGAGAGGAGAAATGTCAAATTAGCCATTCCAAGTCCTAGCAGGCTAAAAAACAGACATTTACTCAACCTAGAGAGATGTTTATCATTAGTCTTTTTCAACTTGTGTTGAACTAGTTTTGCTGTGTCTCTTCGGTCCTGCTCCTGCTTCTCTCTATCTTTTTTTTGCTTCTTATTGTGGTAGGGGAGCATATGAGCCTGTATCTCCCACCAGGATTTGTTATCTAAACCAACCACACTGGCCAGCCCTCTCTATCTCGGTGGGTAACCACCTTTTTAAGAATACTGCAGAAAAATGTGACTTGTGGGTCGGTATTGGTTCACGGCTGTCCTGTCTGTTGTCCCCATCGTTCCCTCATTCTATTCAGGAAATAACTTATGCTTTCCTCTGGCTTCATGGTCTGTGCCATTAACCCCCTACATCTGGACGGTCAGAGATATTTCTCTCAGGGCAGTCCATATCCGGTGCCGGTATGAATTAAATGTGATCCCATCATGCTCGGTCACTGTTGGCATTATAGCTGGAATGCAGGCTTGTGCGAACACCATGTTTGTTAGTTCCCCAATTAGGCTGCTTAATGAACTCTTAATGTCATCTACCTCTAGGTTAATACCAGCAGTGTTCTTCTCGAAACATTTCCCTGCCCCATCAAGCAACAACGGTAGCCTCGTTCTTAGTCCCTCTTTGTCCGTCTAGGCCCTTGGCACATATGGAACCCCAGCTGTGCCTTTCCGCAGAAGTTGGCACAGTCTGAAACTGGATGGCCCTACTGGTTAATGCTCAACATAGTGTTCCCACGTTGCAAGGCATTGCTACATGTAGGGGAAGTTCCAGTTGAGATTTCCTCCTTCATGTCTGATGCAATCCTCCGCTACTGCCATGTCCTCAGGCTCAAACAATCCTTCCCTAGGCCAAGACCGGTAATATTGGTCCCTCTCCGCAGTCCAATCTGCTAACAGGTCACAAAACAGGCACACAAAACTCTTGTCTTCCTCTTTTGCTATCATCTCCATGAGGGTAGGTCTATCCTTGCCGTGTACCCGTGTGGAGCAGCACTGAGGTCACCTTTTTTCTATAGCCAGCATGCTAGGAAATGTTGTTTGTCGCTTGGACCTCTGGGAGTAACACAGTCGGTACACTTGTCCCCTGGGTGTGATACAGGGGCGAGGTCTCACCACTTGTACCACTGGGCATGACACAGATAGTAAGCAATAAGCCCTGGTTGTGAGATAGGACCAGCACCTTGATATATTTTTTATCTAAAGGGTTTTCTCAGTACTACTGGTTTCTTGACACTGTTGGTATCTGAAAGGAGTGAGAGGTGTTATTCGCTTTGACCACTGGGCATGATTCAGATGGTACGCATGACCCCTGGGTGTGATATAGGATGTAATTTGGACATTAGGGACCTTAGAGACTAGGTATAGCTTGTGCTTGGCCAATGAGAGCCTGTGGTTGTCAAGTTGTTCCTTGTTTCCATGTAAATTATTGTTATCTGTGTCCCAAAGCAATATTGACAGACTATCGGGTTAACCTAGTCCTGTGTACTGTGCAAAGCCTCCCCAAATCATCGGGTAGCATTCACTAAGGAGTTGGCTAAGGTACTTTTCGACAAAGTCATCATTTTTCCCCGTTTAGTTTTTTGGTTCTCTCTTTCTTCATTTTGGTTAATGATACATTCTTGATGTTGTAGTATTGGTAAGTTGTTGCAATTGCATGTCTTGTCTTGAGTGTTGTGTTCTGTTAATGACTCAATGTGCTTATGAAGGCACCACAAAGTCTTATAATTGTTTTTCCATATCTGCTGTTTTTCTGCTGTATTCACGTTTTGAACTAACAATTGCACTTTCAGTTTGTGACCCTTCATACACATTTTTTGTTTGTGTTTATGAAATGTCTGTTCGAGTCATCCATACAAATAGTATTGAGCTTGTAGAAGTAGCTATAACCAGTAATCCCTGTGCCTTTATTTCCACAATGATCAGAGTAGAATATAATATTATTTGATCCTGAGAAACTAGAGCGTATCAGTTCCTTTAAAAGCTCTCAGATATCATGGAGTTGCCGCTGAAGCACATGCAAACTAGGTTCCCCACACGGATTAGAAAACTTAGCAAGTATTGCCATCACTGGCACGCACACACTAAGGAATACGCGTTCCCCTGGCCAGAGGGGGGAACCTTCGACATTAACATAATCGAATACACAAGATAGCACATTCAGACCAAATATGTAGGACAAAAGAAAACCAGAAGAGAGGCACTGCTAGAACTTTGGGCCATCTTTCAGAAGGCCTTGACCAACAATCCTATCCTAGAACCCACAAGTAAGGTGTCTGCGCCTCCCCCACCGTATGTAGGTACTTTTCCCGATGCCTGCCAACCCCATATTAGGTTATACCAATCCACTGGTCGAGGGAGTCGGAGGGCCCCCCACTGAACAACAAACTAATAGATCAAGATGAGGGAGGCCAACAGGCCACCAGGCCCTAGCAATTCCCCCATCACCCCAGTCCAGTGGCAGAGCTCCCCAAAGCACAACCCCCTGTCTATTGCACTTGACCCATCGAACCCCAGCAACACGGAGAATGTGCACCCCCACTCGTCAGGGTGAAAACACTCAGCTGACCAGGAGATTCATAGCAGTACTGGACATCGATACAACTAGTGGGGATAAAGAAAGGGACCTTAGTCCTCCAGGATCAGACGATGAGGGAGGATCACCAGGGTATGCTCAGACAGCCGAAGGGTGAGTTTGATGGCAAATTCCTACCCAGAAGTATAGTGCCTAGCTCAGAACAAAGGAGGCAGGTATACGTTATAGGAGAGGCATGAATTAAGGATGGAGAGAGAGAGAGCTCTCAACCTAGGAACTCAACGAGAGAACAAATCAGCACGCCCTTCACCTGAGGAGGGTGGGGGTAGGTATAGAGAATCACTCGGCTAGGAGTCTGAGGCAGAACTAGAAGGGAGGCTTCTGCCTAGCGCCAGAGCCTCACCAGATTGTAGGCATAGGAGAGGGGCCAACCAAGTGATAAGGGATCAAGGTAGCCTGATACAGACTCAATTAAGATGCAGGAAACACAAATTGGCACCTTTATATATGTACACAAGGAGAGCAGCGATAAAGATGTCCACTGTTACCCCCGAACGTGCAGTATAGAGAAACTGACCCCAAGGGAGATTGGCACCAGAGAGGAAGGCGAGACCTTCGCTCAACCATTTTTGCCACCTGCTATCCCTTTGGACCAAAAGTGAAGGCCAGTATGATAGTCCCTGGCTGGAGGGAGGATCCTTCGAACCAGAGGACATTGCTATTGCGAAGGACTGGATCAGGCACGGAGAGGGAGATCCCAAGTGGAACTTCCCCTACATGCAAGATTGCCTAAGAAAATGGGAGCTTTACGTTAGATAGAAACCAATAACACTGCCCCAAGACAAAATATGTCTGCTACTGCAGAAGGGCATGTCAGGGACCATCTATGTGCAATTGGCCAAGATGGATAAGGATGGTTCAGAACCAAACTGCCGCCACTGATGGATGGGGAGAGAAAATGAATCTCATGTTTCGAGAAGAACACCACGGGATATACCTAGCAATAACCAATGTCAAAAGTCTGCTAAGTAGTCTCATCAGAGAGCAGACTAACACAGTGTCATCTGATCCCTCATCCCAAATGTCATGCTGACAAACACCGAGCATGAGGGGGCTGCATTCAATTCATGCAGGCAACCAATATGGAAGGCTCTGAGGGAAAAAGGCCCTGTCCACCCAGATGTTAGGGGAATGATGACTTTTAAGACAGAATGAGGGAATGAGGGGGACAAGAGACAGGACAGCCATGGACCAATACGGGCCTCCAGGTCGCATTCTTCTACATCCTCAAAAATGGGCTGCCCACCAAAATACATAGTGGATTGGATAGTGTTGTAGTGTTAGACACAAACCCCTGGCAGAAAATAAAGGCCCGCATAATACATTATTATAGCCTGAAACCTAGGCCTGAGGCTACTGATTGATAGATCACATTTGGGGTGGCACGTAACCAGCAGGACAAACGCGCAGACAGGAAAAACCCAGATTACTCCCACAGATTGGCAGCGACACCTAATGGTCCAGGGAGATTGGCCCCAATTAAACTAACATGGCAGGTAGGGAGCATGTTCCCAAAACACCATAAATTTAGATGCCTCATGAAGTTAGGAACACTCAGCCAATCAGAACACACTACATGCATTGATCACAAGCTCCCCATGCCGGACATCATGACACATTACCCATTGTGTCCATGCAAGGTAGAGACCCACCTGCCTTTGTCATCAGGTGGGAATAATTTACGGCTCCATGACTTGGCCTGTATTCCTCTCTTGAAACAGGATCTGTGAATAGTTTTATGATGCTTCAAAAATGTATATAAAGACTATTAAAATTATTGTACTTTGAGACAGTCCTCCGACCCCGACTCTGTAACTATGCTCCGTGTCGTAGTGTTTGATAAAACCAACTGTTCCTGTTTTGCTAAATGCTTTTCGTCTTTGTTTTTTCAAGGTAAGTTCGTATTTGAGCAACAGTAAGACTGTTGCTTTTAGACTCTTTGAAACTGACCCACAATTCTAATAATGTCTCTCTTTTGTCTCTCTTTTGACCTGCATATTTGTTTTTTATATGTGGTTTAGTGTGCTCAATTATGTTTGTGTCAAACGTTCCCTACTTAGGCCACAGAAATTTGTGTGCCTTTGTGTGCAAATGCCACTCTTGGCAAAACTTATTAAGTCTTTTTATCTGTTTGGGGAACCTAGTTTCAATGTGTTTTAGTCTGGAGTCTATGGCAATTGATGTTTTGGAAATGATGATGATTCCTATGGAAATGATGTTTTCCTAGTTTGGTTTGTCGAATTGTAGGGGCAATTTGTACGTGGTGCACTCCTAAACTTTGCGTACTATGAGCTCAGTGCTTGCAATTTCTTACATGAAACAGTTCGAATGATCATTTCAATAAAACAAGATAATCTGTATACGTATTATTGTAACACAGGGCGAAAATGCAGTATGTTAGAACAAAACCTGCATGAACTCAAAGTTTCACATATTACAGCTTTCAACGACAATCAATCCAGTAACATCACATACATTAATACATTTCAACAATGGTCGACAGAAAACAAATTACTTTGTCAAAAATGGGTACGTTCATCACATATCTTTTAGCAAGAGAAGACATCACATATTATCTTCCAGCACGAGAAGACTAGCGTGGAACACGTTCCTAAGTGAACTGGATAGTCTGCCACTGTCCACTTGGGTAGTAGACACAGACACCAAATGTAATAACTTGAGAATCACCAGCCGTCTTGGCCACACACAAGTTACACCCAGTTTACTGTGTCCAAGCTTTTCCCTAAAGTCCGAAATACACCCTGTGTCACACCCAGAAGTCCAATGACCAACACCTCTCACTCCTTTCAGATACTAACGGTGTTAAGAAATCCTTTTTAGCTAAAAAACTATGGGTCAGATGTACGACCATTTGGAATTGCGACTCGCAAATTGCGAAAAATAGTGAGTCGCAATTTGCAAGTCGCAATTCCAAATATACAACAGTGTCAGAGACACCGTTAGCGATTCCCAATGGAGTCGCAAAATGCGAGGCTCATCAATATTCATGAGGCACTCGCATTTTGTGACCCCTTTGAGAATGGCTGGCCCTCCCAGGGATGGTGGCCTGCTGGGCTTAGCAGACCACCATGTCTGGGACTGCATTTAAAATAAAAAAATGAAACGAAAACGTTTCATTTTTGTAAGGGCAGGCAGTGGTCCCTGGGACCGCTGCCTGCCCTTAAAAAATATTTTCGCGTGCATTTGCAAAGGGGAAGGGGTCCCCTCTTCCCATTTGCAATTGCATTACCACCTATTTGAAGTAGGTGGTAAATTGTGACTGGTTTTGCGGTCGCAAAACAGTCATACATAGGGCTCAGAGTCGCAATTAGGAAGGGACGCCCTTGAAACGCCCCTTCCTAATTGTGAGTCACAAACGCTATTTAGCAAATCGCAAATAAATTACTACTCGCTAAATAGCGTTTGTACATGGCCCTGTAGGGTTTTTGCATGCGTAAACGGGTCGCAGACCCGTTTGCGCATGCAAAAACAGTTCGTACATCTGGCCCCTATGAGACTGAGGTGACAACTTCGCCCAATCAGGATAGCTGTATCACAAAAATAGTGTCCTGGGAGCCATAAAGGGCTATGTAAATTGTAGTAAAGTACCTCTTTTGACATGATTATCCCCCACTTATTTGCCTGGTGTATGATGTTATTTCGAGTTGAAAGTGCACTGGGTAGGGATCAGGTTCACAGGGCCAGATATCTTTCCTAAAACTGTACCACAATTGGCATCACTTCAGCCATCCCTGAAAGTCCTCAGTAAATGGCACCCCTGGTACCTAGGGCATGGGGACTGAAGAGGGTCCACTGGGGCTGCAGCACCAATTGTGCCACCATAGAGACCCCTTACCAAGACCATGCAAAGGCTGTGTGTTTTGATGCAGAGAAAACTAAAGAATTGACATGGCACACATACTTGTGTGCCATGCCCCCATACACTGCATGAAGTATAGGTAAGTCACCCCCCCTGCAGGCCTTACAGCCCTAAGGCAGGGTGCACTATATCCCATGTGTGGAAATACCTGCATGAGCTTATATGACCCTGCAATATCTAGTCCATTCTTGGATATTGTAAGTGGACAGGAAAGCCACAGAGAATACATGGGCTGGATACTTGTTATTATGAGTTTCCTACCTCCATGATAGCTTCCCTGTACCCTAAGATGTTTGGTACCAAACATCTTATCTGAATAAATCCTCACTGATGCCAGTGTTGGATTTATTAATAAATGCACACAGGAGACCCTTTGGAGGGTCCCCTGAAAACCTTTCAAGCACTGTTGTGGTCTCTGACCAGTCCTAGCCAGCCTGCCACCACCAGACATGTTTCTGACCTCATGGGGTGAGGGCCAGCGCTCTCAGAGGCCAGGAACAAAGCTTTATATGGGCTGAGGTGCTTCACATGTCCCCCAGGACAGAATGGACTTCCAAGGTGGGAAGCTTCAAATGTGATGCAGTCTTTGAAATGCAACCCAGGCAGCTCCAGCTAGTGGAGGATGCCAACCCCCCTTTCCTGCTCCACATTTGACAGGAGGACAAGCGGGAAAATTACGTAAATTAGAAGGTGGGTCCCCATTCAGCCAGCACCACCCCTAAGGTCAGGGTAGTTCCCCTTCCCACAGGAATAGGCCCATTGGCTACTACCTGTCTCCCCCTTTAATGCCCCTAAATTTAGTATTTAGGTGGCATCCCTGGACCCTGAACTCAGATTCAATGGACACAGAGAAGAAAAGGATAAAGAAGAGCTGCTGACCCAAGGAATGAAGCGCTGCTGCAGAAAATTGCCACAAGTCCTGCCTGCTGCCTTAAGGACTCAACAAATGTGGTGTGCAACTGTGAGGCCTTCAAAAACCCCGTAGCTCATCCAGCCTTCTACAAATCACCAAAGAACTCTCTTGAAGTGGAGGTACCACTCCCCTGCAACCCGCAGACACCGAACCGCAGAATACGGTTGTACTGACTTGCTGCTCGTTGGCGACTCCAATGCAGAACCCAAACCAAAAGTGGTACACAGGCTCTGAAGTATTAGATCTCTCCCCACCAAGTTTGGAGACACCAGAACATACTGGAGCTGTGCCGCACCAATACCCGGGGTACCAGACCCTCTGCAACATTCAGCCAGAGGAAGAGGCTGGACTCCAACTGCCCAGGAAGCAAGCACCCATCAATGGGCTTGGAGGCCCCTGAGACCCACCTTGTGAGTGCCCCAGCTGTCCCAAAATCACCTCTCCAAACTGCCTGCCCCTGACTGTGAAGACATCTTGACTGACACCACCCGGCTGACTTTTCTACTCTGCACCCAGCCCGCCCAGTTTAGTACCGATGAAACAGCTGTGCACCCATGGTCCTGAGGCCTTTGCAACTTGCATCCTCGAGTGGGACCCCTCGGACTTACCTTTAAGTCCAGTTGTGCAGTGTGTTTTCAGGTGGCCTCTTTCTTCGTAGTGCACCAGCTACCAACGACCTCAGCACCCTGCTCCTGGCCGAATCCCGGATGCTCCTGAGAATTCGCTGGTGGAAGATTGGGCCTGGCTGTGCTATCAACTTAAATTCCGAAAGTGAACCTTGAAATCCAAGTGTGTGATTTTATATGCCTTTTTCCCTTTTCTCCCATTGACTTATATGGTGCGTAATTGCGCACAAAAGTAATTCATTTTGCAAACTTGAAAATTCATAACTTAAAAAGTACTTATTGTAGAACAAAGTTCTTGGTCTGAAAAATTACATAAAAATGTGTGTTCTTTTAATGAATTAGTCTCTGATTTATTCTTGAGTGTGTCTCATTTATTACCTTTGTGAGTACAACAAATGCTTAGCACTACTCTCTGATAAGCCTAACTGCTCGTCCACACTACCACAAATAGAGTATTAGTATTATCTACTTTTTATATGTATATGAGTCTAGGTCTCACTGGACTCTCTGCACAGAGTACTTCATTTTAGTGTCTATATAGAGAGCCAGCATCCTACAGAAATAATCTTTACACTATATTCACCTTAGCTAGTGGTCAGCTATCGAAAAAAGGTGAGTTCCAGAGGAACGCCTACAAGGCCATCTTAAAATAGATTATATGCCAGACCCTGTAATGGCACTCAGGTTATCTTTTTATGCTTCTCCTTAGTTTGCCATAATGCTTTAGAAGATAATGTTCAGGTTTGGATGTAGTCTCTAACCCTCTGTGATGACTGCTTCAGGATGGACCTCTACCCCGTGCATTCAGCAGAACTTCCAATTAATTGCAGTGTCTGCCCACCTTTGTCATTGCACAACATGAATCCGTCTGTGCTGGGTCACCTTCTTTCAGCTGCAGTCGGGTACGAGGTCCCAATCCCTCCTGGCAAGCTCACCAAAATTTTGCTTGGGTTTGAATTCCTTAGAAAAAACAGAGGGCAAGAGGTGTTTGGCAAAACAGGAACACTTTGTTTGATTGAACAGTTTGGCAGGGAGAACAGTTACAGGCACGAGGTCTGAGGACTGTCTCAATTTATCTTGGGTTTTTGCTCTTATATAGAAAATTACAACAAGCAATAGGAGGTATGCCAGAAACTTTTATTGCTTGTTGTAATTTTCTATATAAAAAGAGCACAAACCGAATGTAAATTGAGACAGTCTTCAGACCTCGTGCCTGTAACTGTTCTCCCTGACAAACTGCCTCAATTTACATTCGGTTTGTGCTCTTCTTATATAGAAAATTACAACAAGCAATACAAGTTTTTGGCATACCATATATGGTGAAGAATGTTGGTTGCTGCATAAGAGTCATAAATTAATGGTCAAATGGTTACTACAGGTGGATCTCGACCTTGCGTGGACACAGTGTGGCCAGTGGTGACCGTGTCCAGATGTTTGGCATGGGGAGTTTTGTGATCACTATGTGTGCTATGTCCTGATGAGCTATCTGTTCCTTACTCATGTGACATCTGACTTTATGGAGTTTTCAGAAGAACGAGTACCCCCCTCAGGCCACGTCTGCTTTATTGGGGCAATCTCCCCTGAGTATTGTAATGTTGCTGCGTCTGTGGGACTGATGAAGAGTTTTGTGTTCGAGTGTTTTGCCTGCCAGCTACACACCCTCCCACTAGTGACACATCAATCAGTAATCCCAGGCCTAGGTTGCAGGGCCTGCCTGACTACATACTTGCGTGTCGAGGTAGATGTGGAGTTCAGAACTGGTGATACTATTAATAAGGACAATAGTTCATTTTTTCTCAAAACTGTGTTTATTGGTTTTTTAGCTGAGTATTCAAACAGTCCAAGTACAATGTGAAAGGCTGTCCATTAGGTACATTTCTAATACATTTTACAGTTTGCTAAATATAAACGCCTTATTGTACAAAAGTGTGTCTCCGTATTTTCTCTGAAAAATTAATTTTTCCCCCCTTCCCTTCCCTCCCCCCAAACCCCTTTCAACATAACTGTGGTACATGGATATGATCTATATCATGACTTCTAGCATGTCTTGTGGAGGTCTCTGTGAGGTCACCTAGGTAGGGGGCTATGGTGCTTTCTTCCTTTTCTGAGGGTCTTCCCCCAAATTGCTTTGAGTTAGAAGTGGAACAGGTGTAGGGCTCTGGTGCGCATGGGACATGCGAAAAGTGGCAATCCCGTGGAAAGATAGCCCACTAGGGGACCCCATATATACTCAAACTTTTTGAATGAGTCTGAGGCAATATCTGCCATTTGCCCCATTGTGACCGCCTGCCATAGTCTGGGGTGCCATTGCATAAGCGAGGGTGCTGATGGGCGCTTCCACGCGACCGCCACCGCCATCTTCGCCGCCCCTAAACACAGCCACATCACAGCTTTGCCACTGCTTGTTTGGTAGCGGAGATTGTCGTTGCGCAACCCCAGCAAAATCATCTTAGGATAATTTACTATTGGGTAATCCCACCAGCCTCTCCAACACAGATCTGATGAGTGGGGAAAGATTTTCTTGAGCTTAGTGGGGTACAAGTACCAATCGTACATGAGTTTATAGTGTGCTTCCCTCAATCCCATAGAATGATTACACCGTGGGATGTCTCGCCACAGCCGTGACCAATCCTGGTCTGGAATAGATTCTCCCAGTGTGTGTTCCCAATGCGTTACATGGCGTGGCCTGACCAGTGTCTATGTGGAGAGTAACTGTGCATATAGGAAGGAGATGCAGCCCTTGGCTCCAATGCCCCTCTTAGCAAATTGTTCCAGGGGAGACGGATCCCTGGTTGCGGCCTCCCTTATGGTCGTCTGCATGACCCAATGTTTAAGTTGGGTGCAGCTAAATAGTTCCGTGCCTGACAGTTTAAAGTCACGTTTGCATTGATCAAACGTTTTTATATCCCCAAATGCAGATTTTCCACAGTTTTAATGGGTAGAAAATCATAATTTTATTAAAGGCACGGAGGCTGATATTATGCATATATACCTTTATTGCTCCCCAAACACAGCAGCAACAAACACTTAGAATTAGAATACACTATTACATTCTAGAACGTAGAACATGCATATACTCCTAGGACAGGCAGCCATCTTCCTCTTTAGTAGCTGCGAAAAAACAAATTCCAAAACTCAAATCCAACCGTAGAAACTGTAATCCGAACCGTTCGATCTTCTCCAACCTTCTCCGGCTTACTCCATCTTAACCTAAAAAACAAATTTAATATATTATAAACAGGGCGGGCACAGCGGAGGGATAATATCAGCCTCCGTGCCTTTAATAAAATTATGATTTTCTACCCATTAAAACTGTGGAAAATCTGCATTTTATGTCAAGGCCCGGAGGCCAATATTATGCATGTTCAAAGTTCATCTAAAACTCTCTCCAACACATTTTCACAGGTTTAAAATAAAATCTTTTAAAAGTCGAATCTTTCGACCAATCTGCAGCCCTCAAAATTCCACTCAAACTAAAACCCTTCATAAAGGCCTTACTAGCCATAGCCCCCTAACTAAATGTGCACCAAATACAGTAACATCCACCTCTGCCTTAAGCATTACTCCTCTCACCCACCTTGATAAAGTCGGAGTTGAAACTGCCTTAAAAGGTTTCATATATGAAATCAACAATTGTGTACAACCATCCTGCCTTAACCCTAAAGTCCTCTTCTCATATTCTTTAAGACAGCTAACCACACACAAATTCTTGTTCCCCTCCAAAATTAGGTAAAAAACAGTCCTTGACATAGTCTTTGTCCTTTTCCTAATATCAAAACAAACACCCTCCGGTTGATAACTTCTCGAATTAACCTCCAAAGCTCTTATATCTGAAACCCTTCTAAACGAAACCAAACACAAAAGCATAGCCAACTTCCAAGACAACAGTTTCAAGTCCATACCTGAATTTGCCCCCCAGCTTACCAGCTCTCTCAAAACCATTGATAAATCCCAATGAGAACCATATTTCGCTTTTGGTGGTAGCACAACTCTAACGCTCTTAACCAATCTTTTAACTAGAGCATGTTGTCCAACCGGAGTGCCATTAACTAAAACATGCCCTGCCGAAATTGCGGACCTGATCAAATTTACCGTATTGTACGCTAAACCGCTATTATACCTTTCTGATAGATAATTTACCACCTCCACTACAGGAGCTGATACGGAAGCCAGACCCCTTTCAAAACACCAATCACACCATCTTCTCCATGCAGACCCATAAACCTTTGATGTTCCCTTAGACCATGACTTTGATATGAGCTCCTTAGCTTCCTTTGATAATCCATGCATTTGCCATATTCTCCTGAAATCAACCATGCCACTAACCTCAGTTGACCTGCCAATACCAGATCGTGAACGTTCCCCTGCGCATCTAACAGGATTTCTTTGAAATTCGGTATAACGATCGGGTCCTCTATCAAAAGACTCATCAAATCTGGAAACCACACTTGAGCTCTCCAAAAAGGTGTTACCAAAACCAACTCTGCTTGTTCCCTCCTGACTTTTGTCAACACCCTCTGAATCATTGCAAAAGGAGGAAATGCATAATTCCTCCCTCCTTCCATACCTGAAGGAATGCATCTATTCCCTTTGCTTCCGGATCCGGTCTCCAACTGTAAAAATCTTTCAACTGTGTATTCAGTCTGTCCGCAAACAGATCCACCTGCAAAGGTCCCCACCTCTGCAGTAACCTCACAAAAACCTCTCTGTTCATCCTCCAATTGCTCACATCCCTCATGTATCTTGAATACCAATCCGCTTCTACGTTGCTCAGCCCCGGGATATACTGTGCTTGAACCATAATTTCTTTCTCCAAACAAAACCTCCAAAATTCCTTTGCCAGCTCCGCTAATCCCCTCGACCGAGGACCCCCCAATTTGTTCACATACCGAACTGCCGACATGTTGTCCATTTTCAGCAGAACACAACACTTCACTCGATCCTTTAAAAAACTCTTTATCGCAAAAGACCCTGCTAAAAGTTCCAGGCAATTTATGTGCATCCTTCCTTCTTCCTTTGACCATTGTCCCCTGTCGACACTGTCCCACATCTCGCACCCCATCCGTGCAGACTCGCATCCGATTCTATCTCCATCTCCGGTACCTCCCCGAATATCGCCCTTCCATTCCATGCTTCCAGACTCATCAACCACCAATCCAATTCCTCTTGAGTCTCTTGATTCATCTTTACCCTCTGAGAGTATCTCGTATCCTGTCTCAAATGAAACGCCTTCAATCTCTGCAACGCACGATAATGAAGGGGTGCTGGAAATATTGCCTGAATCGATGCTGACAACAGACCCAACAACCGAGCCAGCTGTCTCAACGTAATCCACTCTGCACTCCTCACTCTTTTCACTTCCTTCCTGATTTTCCTCACTTTCTCCATTTGTAATCTCAACACACATTCCAATGTCTGTATCTGGAAACCTAAGAAATTCATCTCCTGCATCGGTTCTACACATGATTTCTCCCTGTTCACAACAAACCCCAGATCCTCTATCACATTCACCGCAAACTCTGTCTGCTCCCTCGCTAAATTCTCTTCCTCTGCCATTATCAAAACATCGTCCAAGTAAATAATCAATCGAATCCCCCTGGACCTGAGCCAAGCTGCCACTGGCCTCATCACTTTGGTGAAACACCAGGGGGCTGACGTCAATCCGAATGGAAGACTTTTGAACCTCCAACGATTTCCCTTCCACCTGAACTGTAGAAAATCCCTTTGCTCCTGACACATTGGAATGGTCAGATACGCATCTTTCAAATCTAACCTGGTCAACCAATCCCCTTTCCTCAACAAATCCCTTAGCATGTGAATACCCTCCATCTTGAAATGATTGTAACCAACCCAGTCGCTTAACTCCCTTAGGTTTATTACAGGTCTCATTCCTTTCCCTTTCTTTTCCACCAGAAACAGATTGCTCACAAAACAACCAGGCACCGCTCTCGCCAGTTCTATTGCCCCTTTCGCCTCCAAGGCCTCCACTTCCTTTGACACTAAATCTTCCATTTCCTTGTTGAATCTCAAAATGTTGGGAATCCTCCCTTGTACCGGTGTCCTGATAAAATCTATTCTGTAACCTGTCACTGTCTCCAAAACCCATGGGTCCTGCGTAATCTCTCTCCACCTTGAAACAAACAGGGCTAGTCTGCCGCCCAGTTTTACATGTGTAGAAATAGGGTCTTGTAAACAACTTACCTGAGACCCCCCTTGTTCGCCTTTCTGAACGCATGCCTCTTGATCTTCCCCTCTGTCTTTGTGGAAAGAAACTTCCCTGCTCAGTTCTGGTGTAACCATATCCTCCACCATAACCTGCTCCATAGGGTCTGACTCCTCTACCAAAATTACTCCTGGTATAAGTTTGTCCTCGGCCGGGGAACCGACCCCGCGTTCTCCCGGCCAACCCAAAAACTCTTCTGATATCCTTCTGCGCTTTTTGCAGTGAATTAAAAGTCCCTACATATTTCGCCATATCTTTGACGAAATCATCCCCGAAAAGCAAGCCTTCACTCTGCTCCCCTAGCTCTTTGCTTGCCAAGTCTGCTAGTTTCGGGTCAATCTTGAAAAGGATACTCTTCCTCCTTTCCATACATAAAGCCGCATTCGAATTACCTAGAAGGCATATGGCTCTCTGCACCCACTGGCGCATCTCTCCTACATCCACACCAGTGTTGTTCGTATGCGCCTCCTCGCATATATCAAATATTTTTGTTAATGGACCTAAAACATCCAACAGTCTGTCTTGACAGCCTTTCAGCCCTTTGTCTAGACCCCTTCTTGGGTCCCTACCACTCTTATTAAGGAATGCCATCATTTTTTGGTCCAATTCTGGTGTGTAGGCCACCTTACTGTTTAAACTAGGTCTCGGACATTCAGACCTTAACCTTGTTCTGACATCCTTAGGGATCTCTCTCCTGATCCAGTACCTAACGTACTTGGCCACGTGCTCAACTGGGGTCCATTGTGGTGACAAAGGATGTTGTATCAGTAATGGATCGAACATCTCCTCCCCTTGAGGATCCACAAAGTCACCTATCTCAAACTTTATCCCTTTGCCTTCCAACTTCCTTTTCTTATTCGGAATCTCCTCCACATCTGAATCCTCCAAACTAGAACTACACGTAAGCTCCACATCCCCACTTGTTGAGCTCGAGTCACATGCCGCCACGCTATGACTCTTCTTACACGCCTTTATAGCGCATCCTTTTGCCTTTATAGCAACCCCTTTTTGAACCTTACGTTCATTTCCTTTATCCTGCACTCCCTTCTCATTATGCCTCCTTTTATGGGTTTTCTTCAAACCCTGGCTAGACATTCCTGCGACAACCTCAACCTCTTCTGTTGTCCAGAAATCATCATCCTCACCAGACCTGTGTCTGGTCTCTTTTCCTCATACTTTTTTCTAAAGTATTTTCAATCTTCTTATCCAAAGATGCTGACATCTCCCCAAACATCTTTTCCATGTATATTTTCATTCTTTCCTCCATAGAAGCCTCTGCCCCTTCCATTATAAGTTTTCACTAAAAAACACCTCACAGAATTATAAGCCTCTATAATGTTCTTTAACAAATATTTTCCTCCTAAATCCTATATCCACAACAATTCAAACTTTCTAATTTTAATCCACCTCAATGACCTTCTCTCTCCTGTCACCGACTAAACCGTCCTCACGCTGAACTCCCGATCGAAGTCTGACTGAAATTGACCTCGTCTATTCTGTCGTTAAAAATCATCCCAAAAGATGGCCGCCCATCTTCCTATAAGCTTCCTAATACTTTTCCCAATTCCTCAAAATGGCCGCCTCACGTAACGTGACTACGGAGGCCCCTTCATGACACACTTCAATCGATTTCCCCCTCTCGCGCACCTTACATGCCACGAGAGGAGAAAGACGCGCTCAAGCCCACAGATAGACGCGCTCGAGCCCTACTGCCCGAGCGCCTCTTCCTCGCGCCTCAGCTGAGATGCGCTCAAGCGCACAGACGGACGCGCCCTAGCCCTACAGCCCGAGCGCAAATACCTCACGCCTTAGCCTCACCATGACAACGAACTGCCACACGATCGCACTGACCGAAACGGTAACTTTCCCTAATTACGATGATACGCTTTAAAACACACAAGCATACCTAAAAATTAACGCTCATACCTAAACGTTAACTCCTTCAAAAATGTATTCTAAACATTTTTCACCTTCTTTCATTAACTCATTCCCCATTTCGTAAAATAAACACTTTTCCCTCTAAATAACCTTATTATTATTCTATACATTCATTCTACATTCCTATAAATCTTCTTAAAATAAACAATTATCAATTAATACCCATTCAATCTAACACGAGATTTGAATGTACTTATCTTGTGCTTGAGCAGCAACAAAAGAGGAAGATGGCTGCCTGTCCTAGGAGTATATGCATGTTCTACGTTCTAGAATGTAATAGTGTATTCTAATTCTAAGTGTTTGTTGCTGCTGTGTTTGGGGAGCAATAAAGGTATATATGCATAATATTGGCCTCCGGGCCTTGACATAAAATTTAAACATGTCTGCGATTGTTAAGCATTCGCCCTATCGCCATGCCTCATATGGGCCCAATGGATGTGCCGGAGGGAATGCCAGGTTGAAATGAATGGGTGTATGAGGGGAGGGGGATGTGGTCCCAACCTTCTGCCTGTTTATGTCTTCCCAGACTCACAATGTGGTCTGTGTGGGTGTGCTCAAGTACACATTTGTCAGGCGGTCAGTTTTGGGTTTCCAGATTAAGTCCCAGATGTATTTCCCTGCCACCTCCCTATCCATGTGTAACCAATGCTTATCAGATTCCCTTACTGACCATTTCGGTATCACCTGGAGTTGGGCTGCCTTATAGTAAAGTAGGAAGTCTGGTAGTGCGAGGCCCCCCACCGATTTAGGAGCGCCATAATCTTGTAAGGGAGTCGAGCTCTTTGTCCCTGCCAAATAAACCGTATCACCATGGAGCGAAGGTCAGAAAAGAGTCCCCTGTCCAGTGTGATAGGCAAGTCCTGAAACAAGTAAAGAAGCCTAGGCAATACCATCATCTTCACTGCCTGCATTCGCCATCCATGACAGGTACACTGGCGCCATCGTTTCAGGTCAGCTTTCAGTTGTTGTATCAATTATTAAATAGCCCCTCAAGTCTTGGAGTTATTTTTAAGCCCAGATAGGTAATGTCTCTCTTAGCCCATTGGAAGGGGGTGGTCGCCTCCAGGGATTCCTTGTCAGCCTGGGATAGATTTAAATTGTGTATAAAGGATTTCGTTAGATTGATTCGGAAGCCCGCCTCTTTTTCGAACCGCCTCAGTTCTTCCATTAGAGGGGGCAGCGATGTTCGGGGAGAAGTGAAGGCCAGCAGGACGTCGTCCGCAAATAGAGATATTTTATGTTCTGTGGTTCCAAAGTGAATCCCCTTTATCTCCTGTGTGGAGAGTATTTTAGCGGCTAGTGGTTCAATTCTCAGTGCAAATAGGAGAGGTGACAGAGGGCACCCCTGTCTTGTTCCCCACCCCAAGAAGAAGAATTTGGAGCTTACCCCATTGACCAGTTCCTTTGCCATTGGTGCTGCGTAGTTTGCTCAAACCATTTGTATGAATTGGTCTCCGAAGCTGAACCTCCAAAGCGTGGAGAACAGAAAGGCCCAATCTACCCGGTCAAAGACTTTTTCAGCATCTAGACCTACTAAGATCACTGGAATCCCTTTTTTTGTTATCTTTTAAATTAAGTGTATGACCCTTCAGATGTTGTTGTGTGTTTGCCGACCTTTGATAAACCCCGACTGGTCCGGGTGTATTAGTTCGGGGAGTATGGTGTCTAGTCGTGTAGCCTGAAATTTTGAATAAAGTTTGGCATCAAGATTTAAAAGGGCAATGGGTCTATACGAGCCACACTGTTTGGGGTTTTTCCCTTGTTTGGGCAGGACTGAGATTATTGCTTCAGTCATCGTGGGTGTCACCGCTCCTGTGTCCGACATGTGGTTGAACAAGGTCACCAAATGGGGAATGAGCTCCAATCCAAATGTCTTGAAAAAAAGTGGGCTGTCAGCACATCCGGCCCTGGGGCCTTGTGAGGTTTCAGAGTCCTCAGTGCTGCCCGTACCTCCTCCTCTGTGATTGGACTCCCTATCCACTTGTTTTGTGCTTTCATTATTTGGGGTAGTTTGATGTCGTCTAAGTACGCCAGCTGGGCTTGCGCTGTTGGTTGTTCTGCTGTGTATAATGTTTCATAGAAGCTCTCGAAGATTTGTGCCTTGTCAATGTCTGACTCCGTGATCCCTCCCAGGCCATCCTCAATGTCCCCAATGTATTCTTTTTCTCTTTTGACTCGTAGTTGTCGTGCTAGATGACAGCCTACTTTGTTGCCCTGGTCATAGCCTGTCCACTGCAATCTCAGGAGGGAAAGTTCTGCTCGGTTGGTGTATATGGCGTTTAGTTTCCCCCTTAATGCTGTCACCTTGCGTTGGTGGGCTACAGTCGGGGTGTCTTTGTTTTGGTTTTTGGCTGTGGCAAGTTCAGCCTCCAGTGTCTGTCTTTCAGCAGTTCTCTGTTTGTTCAGGGTAGAGTTCAGGGCAATACATTGCCCCCTTATCACCTCTTTGAATGCGTCCCATGTGATAGAGGTAGATGTGTCCCCTGTGTTGGTTTGAAGGAAGTATTCCTTTATTGAGGTGCGGAATTCATCCCTCAGTAATCTGTCTCGAGTCAGTGAATAAGGGAAGTACCAGCGTCTCTAATTTGGGTGGGGGTTGCCCAATCCACAATTGTTTTTTTTAAAGGTGCATGATCTGATAGTGTGAAAGGATGTATGGGTGCAATGTGTATGGCCTGTACCATGGTGTTGCTCACAAAGGTATAGTCTGCACATGAATAGCTTCTGTGCAAGTGTGAGAAGAAGGTGTAGTCCCTGTCCTGCGGATGCTGTGTTCGCCAGGTGTCTACTAGCCCTAGATCCGCAAACTTCTCTATCAGTGTTTTGGAAAAGCTGCCGGTGCTGTGTCTGGTGGCGTGTGTGCTATCAAGACAGGGGTCCCATGTCAGATTAAAGTCTCCCATAAGAATAATTTCCCCTTCTGCAAACCCTCCCAGTGTATCTAAGGACTGTGTGAAGGGGATTTGATTGGTGTTCGTGGCATATATTGTGGCAAATGTGCATACGCGGCCCCTGAGCTGGCCTTTAACCATTACCGTCCGTCCTTCCTTATCTGCTTTATAGCCCATCGGGGAGAACTGCAACAATTTGTGAAACATTAGTGCTACCCCATTATGTTTGGAGGTTGTGGAAGACCTGTATATGAGGGGGTAGTCTCTGTGGCGCAGTCTGTGTTCTTCTGATTTCTTCAGGTGTGTTTCCTGAAGGGACACTATGTCATTTATCCTATCTGTGATGTATTTCCATATTTTTGGGTGTTTTGCTGGGGAATTCAGGCCCTTCACAATCCATGTTAGTGTGGTGATCACCATATTGCTACCCAGTGGTGTGATCGCTCAATATTTGTGTCCCAGCTAAATTGCTTGGTTTCTCTGTCCCTGCCCACTCCCCTGCAAGGTGGAAGTGTTCCCTCCCCCTTGACTCCTCCTCCTTGTCCCTCCCTTTGTGTGTTCCATATACCATTGCGGAACGTTTAACTTTAAACATAACATTACAACATAACTTAACATACTTACATCTCAGTATCATTAATACTGTTCCACTCGGGTCATGGTCTTGCCCAGTTTAGCGTAGTTATAGTTATCTTATGAACCACGGGATATGCATGGAAGAAATACGGTAGAATAATCATAGAGAAGTTACTCTATATGGACTACTAGATCTTAGGTCATTATATAGTCCCATAGTATCCCACCTATGAGTGCCCAGGTGTCCCATTTTGGCTTATCTGAGTAGGTGCCCCGTGGGGGTTCGATGTATTCAAGTGTCTGGAATGTTCTTTGTGCAGTTCATGTAATCACCGCCGGCTAGCTTCCACGCACCTCTGTCATTTTCTTCTGCTGCTTTGTGCGTTTTTGCATTTTCCACTGACGCTTTTCTTTGGCTGTTTCGTGGCACTGGAGGATTCTTCAATGTTGGAAGTTGGTGCCTGTTCTTCTTCTTGAGGGATCCCTAATAATTTTGCTGCTTCTTTAAAGTCAGTAACATGATATGATGTATTGTGCAGCTCAAAGGCTAGGCTGAATGGGTATGTACAACGGTATCTGATCTTTTCTTGCTGCATCTTATCCGTTGCCGGTCTAAATTGTAAGCGTCTGGACAATGTGGCTGGAGCAATGTCCTGAAATAGTGTGCATGGATGTCCCTGAAAGGTGACGGTGTCCGCCTTGCGTGCCGCTTGCAGCATGGCTTCTTTCACCGGGAATGAGTGGAGTTTGACGAGAACATCTCTGGGGCGCTTTTGTAGGCCCTTCTGCCATGGGCCCACGTGGTGTACCCGTTCAATTTTTATTTTCGTTGTTGCATCATTTAGCAGCTCCGAGAACAACCCTATTACAAAGGCCTCCATAGGCGGGTCCTCCACAGATTCCGCCAGATTCCTTATTCGTATGTTGTCTCTACGAGACCTGTTTTCCAGGTCTTTGCACTTTAGGGCGGCTGACTGAAGCTGTGTTCTCATGATGTGAGCCGCTTCTTCCATGTTGTGCACCTGATGCTCCAGTTCTTGCACTTTGGCTTCTAAGTCCATTGTTCTTGTGCCCACTGAGTCCACATTGTTTTGGAGCGACACTATGCGCCCTTAATGTCTGCTTTCAGTTTTCGATGGATGTGTTCATATTCATATGCATCCTCAGTTCCTCCCTTAATTCCCTCTTGAAGTCCTGCTGTGAGACGAGGAGGTCCTCTTTGGTTAGGGCCATGGTTTCTTCTGTGGTCATTGCTTCGCGGTCCTCCGCTAGCGAAAAGTAACTGGACACCCTGTTTTGCTGGGTTTTCTTTGGTGGCATAAGGACGACCCAACGGTGACACATTGACACGCAGGCTGTTAGGCCTAGTGGCATTAGCGCCCTGGCTCCCCCTAGATGGTCTTCGTCGGCTTCCTCCCAAGTTTCTGCGCTGTCTGGTGCGTAGTTTCAGGATGCCATCCAGAGAGGTAGGGAATCACTGTTGTTTGACGCTCTTCGGTTTACTGGGCCCCCTGATTAATGTCTGGCTCTTATCTCCATTTGCACTAGAGTGAGGCCTATATAGCTGGGTTTGCGGTGCAGCCGCCGTATGCCATTATCCCTCCTGTTTTGAAGGTGTCTGCCTGGACTCACCGCTGTTTCCCATCACATTCTCTGTCTTGCCTTGTATTCGTGAGAGCTTCTGAAGCTGTATTTCTCCCTCTCGTCTAGTTCATCATTAGTGTGTCATTAGTCTCGGTGTTCCCCCTGTTTTTAGAGCCCCCGCTCCTGCAGTCCATTATCGTTTGGTTCTTCCCCTTGATTTGTTGTTACCTTCATGCCCACATCGGGCCTTTCCCTTCATAAATGGGGGGGGCCCCGGCCTTCTGTATAATGTTGATCTTCACAGTTTCAAAAGGGCTCAGTATCCCAGATTCTTCCAGGCCCCATGACCGCCGCAGCATGCAGTCCTTTTTATTGGTATGGTGCGTTTTGTGAGCAGATCAATCGCTGCCGCCCGTTCGCCCCCCTTGCCGCCTATTGCTCCATGTGACCCGACCCGGCGCCATCTTAGGGTCAGGCACGGTCGGATTCGGTCTCCCGGTTGATTCCCGGAGGACTTATCCTCCGCTCCTGCAGCCGCTCCCAGACTCTCGCCGCCCCGTTCGCTGTGGACCCACCTTGAAGTAAGTGCGCCTTGGGGGCCAATGATCCGTCTTCTTCATCCGGCAGCTCACGGGCGTCGGCGTCTCCTCTTCCTGCGAGTCCGCGGCGAGGCGTGTAGGCCGTCCCGCCGTTGCACTGGGAAGTTTGTCAGTGTAGGGGGGGCGAGTCTCTGTCGGTCCCGACAGCCGTCCTTAGCTTTTCCTGGATGTCCCCTGCTCTCACTCGCTATTTCTCAGGCTGCTGTCACTTTGGGGCACTGCTCCGTGCACTGTTTTGGCTACAGCCTTCCCTGCCCACGCCGATCTTCACATACTGCTGTATAATCTGGTGGCATCCTGCGATTTCAGACGGGTTTTCTTGCTTCCGACGGCGGCTGCTTCATCTATGTAGCCCTCTGGGTTAGTTTCATTGCATTGTACTTGCTCGCTGTCCATTTTTCCTGTGATTTTATAACTTTCTCTGTGGAGCCCTCGTGGATTACGTCCACTCGGCCAGTTTGGATGGCCACACCCCCAATAGTTCATTTTTATCAATAAACCATATTAACAAGGTTAATTTATGGTGCGTATCTTACTTACCCCGACTAAGATTGTGGTTCTTGCTTGAAAAGGGTGCATATCTCAGTTACTAACAAAAAATCTATAACCAAGGAAATGCTGTTTTTGTAAAAGGTATTTAGGACATTAAATTAATGTTGAGCGATATTCTGGTATCCAACCCAAACTTCCAAAGTAGAAGTTTTTTTTTCTCTAAAGAAAAATAGAGGGTATATTTCATCCCACACACATTGGTCATTCTGCATTTTACTTGCCTGTGTCCACCATGAACCACTTTGACCCAGCGGTCCTGTGCTAGATGGACCATTAAAGTATGAAGTTACCATTTCCGGAGCAAGTGGAGGCTCCACAAACAGTAAAGTAGTAGTTCCCTGGGCTCTGGAGCTGGAGACCCACAGATTTACAATGCTTTGCCCACTCTGCCAGTCCCTAAATGAGGCTCTAAGTCTTGCAATCCTCAATGTTGGCATAGCTTTCTTCTGGAAGAGTTTTTGACTCAACCTTCGGTGTTATAGTATTAGCTCTTCCCAGTTAGGACTAATCATTTGTCTGTCTTTTTTTAAATTACGACCTTCTCTGTGGCTTTAATTTATATTTTAACATTTATGGAATGTTTTATGTTAAGGATGGGTTGTTCTCCGTTTGATGGCGAGCAGTTCCCGTTTTGCTTCAAAATAAATGATGGAAAGTCTGTAAAACTAGTCTGCTGAATTTTTTTGGGTAAGAAAGTCAATCTTTACCTTCAACTATGTTTCTCTTTTCAAATAGATTTTTGTTATGATGTTTGGCCTACCCACTGAAAAAATGGTGTGTGGACTTATATTATGTTTTTTGTACAAATGAGAATTCTATTTAAACAATCCATCTGATGACCTCCAATCCATCTATGTGTCCGGCAGTTCAGTTTGCGCCCCCCCCATAAAAACATTTAAAGCCATTTAGATAGAACGAGGACATAACCAAGAGAATGAATGTGGACCTTCAAATTTTCAGAATTTTTCTAGCAATTGCAAAGGTGTGTGAGTGTCCACAAACTCTAAGGGCATTACATCCCTGTAATGCCACTATTCAAGCTCTGTCCCATAATTGTATTACCTTAAACATCCTTAATTGAGTAAATCCATACATGTGCAAAACCAACTTTCTTGAATTAGGACAATGTTTTTCTCTTAAAAATATGGGGGCATATTATCAACGTGATTATCGCCGCTTTAGCGGGACATTTCCCGCTAAATCAGCGATAATTCAATCGCCCTATTAGCAAGCTGTCGCTAACTGCTGTTAGCGACAGCTTCTAGGCGATAGCGACCGGGTTGGGTGCCGCTTTGCATGCCAGTGATATTTATCGCTAACGGCATGCAAAGTAGGCGTTCCCAACCTAAAAGCAACTGGAAACAGTCGCTAAGGTCGCTATCGCCTATTAGCGAGGCAGGGGAGGTGATTAACGAACCAGCGCTAAACACGTTTAGCGCTTGTTTGTTAACGCCTGGTCCAGACCTGACTTAGCCATGTAATCCAATGGGAGGTGGATTACTTGGCTAAATCCCCTCGCCCTATTAGCAAGCTAACACTGGTCACAGTGCGAATATCGCTTGTTTTCAAGCGATATTCACACTGTTCTCCAGGGTTTCTATCGCTTTGGAGATAAGCGTTGCTGATAGCACGCTATCTCCGTGATAGAAACCTGCGATAGCCGGCGATAATTATCCTAGCGCTAACTGCGCTTAGCGATAATTATCGCCGGTTATTGCTAATAGGCCCCACGATTATTAGCCGTAACGATTTGGAAATATGTGCGCCAATAGCTTTGTGAACTGATCCGTTATTATGTTGATGGAAATTTGTCTCTAAGGGGCATATTAGCAAGACCCACGTTAAAATTATCGCCGTTTTAGCGGCAGGAAACTGCCGCTAAAACGGCGATAATGGGCTTGCTAATATGCGTTATGGAATTCAATAGAAGCCCAGGTTAGATGTCCTGCACATCTAACCTGGGCTTCTATTGAATTCTATAACGCATATTAGCAAGCCCATTATCGCTGTTTTAGCAGCAGTTTCCTGCCGCTAAAACGGCGATAATTTTAACGTGGGTCTTGCTAATATGCCCCCAAGTGTTCACATGACTGCAAAGGCTTGACCCACATCCTGCTATCCTTTTCATGCGTAGGACATCTTTAAGAGTTCAAGCCTGTGAGTTACTGATAGTCAAGTAGCTCCGGGAAGGCAACGTTACTTGTTAGCCGCTCGACGGAATTACCAGAAATCGTCACCATACCCTTGGTGCTGTACATTAGTTATGGAAATACATCAGTTGTAATTCGAGGCTTTTTTGGTCTGACTGAGTTTATTTCTTCTTTCCTTCAGGTAAATGACGACAAACGTAAGTCTGGATGGAAGCAAGCTCGTGGTTGTCACAGAGTTCATTATTGTGGGATTCCCAGGCTCACGAGGAAGACAAATCTTCTTTTTTAGGTCTTGCCTAGCGTTGCAGCACGAATGTGCTGCCATCGCTTTGCGAGGCATGCAGTATACACTATAGGTGAGGGATGCCCCGCCCACTCCCCTGCCTACTTTTTCATTGGCTTGTGGCTTTGTCCTTTCTAAATGCTGCCTTCCGATTGGTTTAGAGGCTGCTAGTACCTCCTTATGACAGCCATGTCTCCTTCCATGGCTATTGGCCCCTTTACTGTGGACTACTTTGTTCCCCTGCCACCCCTCCCACTGTCCGTGCCTTCTCTCCCGCCCCCCACTCCCGTTGTTCGTGCCTTAATCACCCCGCCCACCCGCTCTCCCGTTTTTAAGTCGATCGTCCGTCTCAGCTCCTGTCATTACTGAAATGCTGGAAGCAGCGCGTGCATAATTCCTGAAGCCTCGGTGTGTTTATCTCTCTAAACTGAGCGCTGCAACTGAAACCGGATCCCTAGCAACGCGCTATCCTGGAGGTAGAAGAAAGAGGTGGGAAGCGTCATTTCGTCAAGGCTCGAGATGCTTCTGACAGAAGTTTAAATATTGTTTTGCAACATTGTGATCTATTAGGTCTCGCCTAGGCAGCGCATGCGCTGTCTCGTCGAGAGATGCTGTATACAGTATAGTGGGGGAAGCTCCGCCCACTTTCCGCCCATGGTTTTGATTGGCTCAAGTCTTAAATGCTGCATTCTGATTGGTTGCTGGCTTATTAGTCCCGCCTCCTGACTACCATGACGACATTTTTGTCCTTCCATGGCTATCGGCCCCTTTACTTAAAAAACTGTTTTGTTTCCCTACCTCTCCCTGTTCCCTCCCGTAGTCCGTAACTTCTTAGACCGCCACCCTCCCCCACCCTCTCCCGTTCGTGCCTTCTTTCACGCGCGCATTGCAGTTTAAAATGCAATCGGTCTCGTGGAAATACGAGTCCGATTGCATTTTCAATGCTTGTTTGTAATTTCATTGGTCGGTGAATTGGCACTCTTTGTCTCGCATGCGCGCAATGCCTTACATCCTACGCATGCGTGACAAAACTCCAGGCCGGGTTCGCTAAGGAGAGGAGCCGCGCTGCAGCTGGAGGGGAGCCGGAGGGTCGCCTAGCAACCAAGACTTCTGCGCCCACTATACAGAGCGGAGGGCCGCCCGGAATGAAGTCTCGTCCCTGCCGACTCATTACCGCCGGAGGAGAAGGTTTTCATAACTCAGAATAAGAACTTGAACACACCGAGAGTACCGGTTATCAGTACTGGATCTTCAGGTGACAGCTTAATGCATTCTGGGTATTGTTGTCTTGGGTTGCTTCCCCTGAACTAATTGCAAATGTTTGTTCTAACTCCCTGCCAATGGAAACGAACGGACACTACAGCCTACACAGAGCTCTGTTATTTCTCTCAGATGTTCTCAATGGGAACGTCTCTGCACTGTCTGCAAACTAAGTGGTGTCAGCCCGAGGCTGCCACAGAATGAAAGGAGCTGTGTTTTGACCTTGCACCATTGAAATAAATCACAAGCGCGTGCACACATGCGACAATAAAGCAGCGGGTAGTTACCGGAGGTTAGTGCCCGCATGGCATGCAATGGTATTTTACGTAAGTATGATCCGACAAGGAATGCGGTCACACATTCAGTGGTGCTGCCCCGACTCACGTGAAGTTCGACTGTCTTTGTTTGCAAGTCGAATAGTTTGTAACCTTGGTTACCAGCATTCCGTGCGGGTGTTTATGAAAGAGATGCAGTACGGATATGGGTGAACCGACTGCTAGCGTGATGTGTTTAAAGCACCATTAACGCTGCATGCAAAGGGAGTGTTGTTTATGCGTTTAAATGCAGCAGCTGTGCACAGCCCCAGTACACATTGGCGCATGCCGGTCCGTATGCGCATAGGTGAACGGAGCAGTGTTCTCTGGGTCCAGGTCAACCTGTGAGAAAGCACGGCGGCCCTGGAGCATGGGAAGCTGCCGAGTCCATCACGCTTTACATAGGGTGCAAAATGTGCCCCTTAGCACCCTGGTGCCACGTGGCAGTTACATGCTACAGTGCCGTGAGGGTGTCAAGTGCCTCATCGGCGCTTAAAACGGAAGTTAACATGGCGTCAAATGGCACCTGGCCTTTCAAGGAATCAAGGGTTAATGCGCCATGCTGGCAGCGTGCAGATGTCTTGTATAAGTATAGAATATCATTGTGCTGACTGCTTTTTGGCCTCAGATTCTGCTATGGTATCTGTGCATGACCGCTTTGACTGTCAGATTCAGATCATGGAAATTTCATATATTTAAACTAGACGGCTGTAGATTACTAAACCAATGCTACCACTCAGATCCGAGTCCTTTGACTCAATCTGGATAGACATGCTTCTTGTGTTTACCATCCAGGTCATGTGTGTGGAAGTAGGTTGGATACTAATCCCATAGTCAAACACCTATTTAAGCGCCATATAAAGCATGGTATTTTCAGCAGAAAACGAACTAGCACTATAACACTCTTGTTTTAATTCGTTATTTCATTCAGTGGGTAAAATATAAAATCTAACAAACTACTCACCCAATCTCTTCCTGTATGACTGAAATGCAGTGATAACAGCATAGTAGCCAGGTTCACCAAGTTCATACCTTTCAGCCTTTTGAGTCTCGAAGAACGGTGAAGTCTGTAGGGTCGAGATGGGTCAGAAAATTGGCCCGGGCACTGAAATAATAGTGACCCCAATTTGTGTCATAGATAGCTAAAACAGTGGCACGTTTGCAAATTGGGGCAATTATGAACTTGTAAAGACACTTTGTACAAATGTTTTGCCATGTATGGCGGACTGCTCGGATTTGTGTTTGCTGTAGGCAATGTTTGTTTCAATATTAAGGAAATTAACAGTAAAAACAAGCATTTGCAATGCAATAGGTCTCGCATTTACGCGAGTTTAAGCTATTGGCATTGTAAATAACAATGCCTTTTATTTATGTTTTAAAAACTAAAACTAAAATAAAAGGCATTGTCATTTACAACGCCAATAGCTTAAACTCGCGTAAATGCGAGACCTATTGCATTGCAAATGCTTGTTTTTTAAATAAATGGGCTGAGGAGAGGAGTGAAACAACACAGAGGGCGTAGGATGAAGCAAAGCACAGGCAGGAGGCGAAGCAACACGGCGGGAGGCGAAGCAACACCAGCGAGCGAACAAGGTTGAAAAAGAGAAACACGGAGGTAGGAGAAGCACAGCATCACATGTGCCGGTCAGAGAAGAGAAGCACATGGGCGTGAGAGTAAGTTGGGGGTGGAGAAAGGCACACAATGGAGACAGCTGGAAAACAAATGCACTCTCATGTAGTCGGAGACAGATGGAAAAAAAACTCACTCTCATGTAGTGCTTCAACAAAGAGAAACAAGCATTGGCATAGCCAATAGGTCTCGCTTTTGGGACCTTATAAGTATTTAGTTATGCAGCACAATATCCTTTGTGCAACAACATTAACTGTTACATGGCTAAACACTTATAAGGTCCCAAAGGCGAGACCTATTGGCTATGACAATGCTTGTTGCACTAGGCGTTGCTTTGCACACATCTTGAGACTCCCACATTGCACGGAGACGCGCCAGAACAGGCTTGCAGCAGCAGCTCCTGTTATTACTGAAATGCTGGAAGCAGCGCATGCATAATTCCTGAAGTTTCGGTGTGTTTTGAACTTCAAAGTTAGTTGGAGGGGTGGGTACACTAGCAAGCAAAGTGCTTTCGTTTTTAAACGTTTGTTTACTTTTTGCAGCGTTACGACGTGTGTAAACATAGAAGCTTAAAGCAACTTTACGGGGCTGTTATTTCTGTGCCTACAAAAACAAGCATTGGCATAGCCAATAGGTCTCGCCTTGAGACCTTATAAGTGTTTAGCCAGAGATATTGACTTTGCCTATGTCTTTAAGCTGTGCTGTACAGAAGTCTGCAGCATGCTGAAAAGTTATAATTAAGAAGTGTCAGAAGCATTTGTGTTACCATATATATACCCAAGAAAGCATTATGTACAACTGAACGACCATATTAAAAAAGTATTAACAATAAATAATGTCTTGAGTATTTTTTGTCCTTTCAATGCTGGCATCTTCTATCTGCCTGTCCCAATGGTTGCTTGTTATGGGTTTTTTTCTTATGGGGTGGTCATAAATAACAGTCAGTCAGTCAGTGAGAGTGTCAGTCAGTGAGAGTCAGTCAGTCAGTGAGAGAAAGAGTCAGTCAGTGAGAGTGAGAGAGTCAGTCAGTGAGAAAGAGATAGAGAGAGTGAGTTAGTCAGTCAGTGAGAGAGAGAGAGAGAGAGAGAGAGAGGCAGGCAGTCAGTGAGACAGAGTGAGAGAGTCAGTGAGAGAGAGTCAGTCAGTGAGCGTGAGAGTCAGTCAGTGAGAGAGAGAGTCAGCCAGTGAGACAGAGAGTTAGCCAGTGAGAGGGAGTGTCAGTCAGTGAGAGAGAGTTAGTCAGTGAGAGAGTCAGAGTCAGTCAGTCAGTGAGAGAGTCAGTCAGTTAGTGAGAGTGAGAGTCAGTCAGTCAGTGAGTCAGTCAGTCAGTGAGAGAGTCAGTGAGAGAGAGAGTGAGTGAGAGAGAGAGTGAGTGAGTGAGTCAGTCAGTTAGTGAGAGTCAGTCAGTCGGTGAGAGAGAGTGAGTCAGTCAGTGAGAGAGTCAGTCAGCCAGTTAGTGAGAGTCAGTCAGTGAGAGAGAGTGAGTGAGAGAGTCAGTCAGTCAGTGAGAGAGTCAGTCAGTGAGAGAGTCAGTCAGTCAGTGAGAGTCAGTCAGTCAGAGAGTCAGTGAGAGTCAGTCAGTCAGTGAGAGAGTCAGTCAGTCAGTGAGAGAGAGATTGAGAGAGTGTCAGTCAGTCAGTCAGTCAGTCAGTGAGAGAGAGAGTGAGAGAGTCAGTCAGTGAGTGAGTCAGTCAGTGGCAGAGTTTCACCTCATTTGTACCAGTTTAGCAGCACAGTCCAGCAATGGGCAACTGAAAGGAGACCAGTTAACCTCTATGCAGGGCCTTCCCTGCTCAGCAACAGGTGTCGCTGCATTTATAGTAACTTGTGATCCGTTTGAACTAGAAACGTTTTTTTGTTAAAAATCTGCAAATGATGCAGCAGATGGATTATATGCCGAATCCATAATTATGTGGATAACGCAGAGGCCACGGAATCGCATCATTACAGTGGTCCCGAGGATGAGCAAGAGCTGCACAACGGCAGCAGTGCAAGATTAACTCACACCTGCACAGAAAAGGTAGAACATGAACAGGGGACAGTGCAAGCGCTCCTCGCACGTACCGAAAAGGTACTAAACAGACAGGTCAGCGCCTGTGTTCATCACACACAGAACAGGAAGTGTGCACAGCAACAGAGCAAGGTTTCTCCTCTAAAGAGCAGACAGCACAGGTGGCAGTGCAAGTTACTAAACATAGAAAGAGTACAGCGCCCGAGGTGTTTACTCCATTATATTACTCTTGTGTTTATTCCATCAGCGAAGCAAGCCACTCACTCGTCTACAAACCTTCCATCCTAGCTCTGTCTTGGCCTTCACATTTCACAGGAAGTCATCTTCATATTATTAACCCACTAATGGACACTGCTGAGATACTGCTTTGGGTGGGCTAAATGCAGACCACCATCATGCAAAAGGGGTAGCTCCTCGCGGTGTACGTACAGTTCACTTGTTTGCTTTTGTAGGTTTCAATTAAAAACAAGTTTGAGAAAGGCGCAGAGGGAGCATATGGATGGGTTCATGGCGTCCGCACCGGGATTTTTAAACATCGCGTTTTAAAAACTGTTTATAAGGAAAACAGTGTCATAATGCCAGATAAGCAAACACGTCTGTAAGTACCGCAGCAGAGGAAATAATGTATTTGATAACACCGCAGACCTGCCAACCCCTACCACGCAACAAAAAAAAAACACTCACCATATAATATTAGGGAAACGGGAGGGGAGGGGCTTGATCCCATTACCTCCCCAGCCATGAAAGTAGCGCTGAGTGGGCATGCCCAATGAGTGGAGGTCACTGCACATGCGCAGCTCTGCCCCCGCAAAGAAACAACAAGCGCGCGCGCCTCGCGCTGAAAAGAGGCAGCAGGGGGAGGGGAGTGAGGAGGGGGCCTGCGCCGGTTACCCTTGCAGGAGCGAGCAGGAACCATCTGTTTAATTACAAACAGATGGTTTTAAAGCTCGCTCCCGCAAGGGAATCGCCAAACGTGCACGCGTTGCCATTCAAAGCAATGCAATGCGTGCACTTTTTGGGCAGAAAAAGGGAATCGATTGCTAAAGTTCTCCTATGCAGCGCATGCGCGCTGCGTAGGCGAGACCTAAAAATGCAATAAAAGCGCCGAGATGACGCAGTCGGGCTAAAAACAGATATATAGGAGCTTGTGTAGAGACGTCTTGGATGTGACGAGCCTCGTTTCTGTTACTACGCTCAAAGCGAGTGCCGTGTTAATTAAATACATCTGCGGGCACTATTGTTTTGCTTTCAGTTTCATGGTGAACTGCCCCAGTCAAATTACCGTGTCAAATATGGCTTTGTTTACATGCATCTCGCCATACTTAAATTTCTTTTGGGACGATGTGCGAAGCGGATGCAGTGTATACTGGGATTATATGCTTACAGGAGCAGGCGAGGTTAAAGGTCACAGCAGCTTCACAAATCCGCAGCAGAGCTCATCTGGCGAACATTATAACTGTCCACTGCAAGCCAGGGTCTGAAGCAGCTGGACTGACACCTCGCGTGCACCTCTAACGGTGTACCTTTCGGACTTCATACATTTGATGTAGTGGGGGCAAACTTCGTGAGCGTTTTGTAACTGGATGCTGGTGATATTCTGTAATGCAATTGTACCAGCTTGTAGCATTACAAGCTCTGACTGGATTTGCCACCTAGCAAATGTTTCAAATATGGGCAACCACAGCCCCGTTGTAGTAGCATAAAATGACAGGTGCCAGTCATCTGCGAAAACCAGAGCTTTTGTCTCGTGTATTGGAAGAGTTCATGTGGTGGAGTTAATTTTAGTTTATTTTTATTAATTGCTTTTTGTGCTGGCGCAAGGGTATGGGCATTAATAAGCAATATGAAGCTGTATTTAAAAAATAAAAAAAACTCCATCTGCAGCTTTCTGTAATAAGAGCATTATGGCCGTCCTAAGATTTGAGACACCCTTCAGTCAACGCAGATAGAAATGTGGCCTGCTTTACAGTTATCTGTATAAGAGCTGCCTCGCATATACTGCACACATAAATTCACCGTTGCCAACTTATTAAAATTGTCACATAACCCTGATACTTAGGTATGCAAGCTGATACAATGGGGGGCAAAGTAGCAATCCAGAAACCACAGGAGCACCCAGAGCTGCTAGGCAGATGTAGTGTACCTGGAGCAGGGAAATTCCATGAGTAAATTCAGTTTGGTACCCATCGCTGATGTATGTTGCGTAACAATCTGCTTTCTGCTGTACATTATATGCTGGGTTGTGCAGCACACCTGGTCCTCCCTCCCCTGTGTCTTAAGAAAAGAGTGCCACTCCCCCTTCGCTGCAAACCGTCAAGACTATGCCTTGCCCAACAGATCTGATAAGTGCAGATTAAAGAACACGATCTATTGCACTAACATTTTTGCAAACTTTTCTGGCCAGATAGGCCATAATCAGACCTCAAATCCCAATGTAGCATGTGCTCATGACACGAGCGGCATTCCTAAACTATTAGCAGGGCCACTGGAATTATGCGATTGTGAAGTTGCGGCGATTTTCGCATACTTGTACATTTTGCTGCATTTGCCACATAATCCATCATCTGCTACATAATCTGCAGATTATGGAAAAAGCCTTTTGGGAAGGTTGACTGGTGACCTTTCTGTTGCTTATTGCTACATTTCGGTATTAAACTAGTGAGGTACGTTAATTCATGCTAAGTGCTATTAAGGTCTCCTGTGTTCAACTTTCCACTCACTGCCCATACTACCTACCTCCTCCATGTCCTTCTGCCCACACAGACATTAATCCATAGAAATTGTCTTAAAATCTTGTATTTTAAGTAATGACCACAGAAGGCCCTGATTCTATATTAAAAACACAGCTTTGGACTATACCATTTCCCGCTGAAAGGCAATATTTCTCTCCATGTGTTCCCATACCTGGCGTGTCACGCAGTTTGGTGCTCACTTTCCCTCCATATTAAACAACAGTAGATGTTTCAGCACCCAGGCTAATATACTGCATTGCTAAATACATATAAGGTCCCAAAGGCGAGACCGATGCATTGCAAATGCTTGTTTTTAAAGAGAAATCGAGATTTTAAAAACTACATCCAACAAATAACTTTAAAAAAAATAGACCAACATGATTTTAGACAGTTTTTACCTTTTTCATAATAAAAAACTTCTTTTGTCTCATTCTTAGTCCCGTCATGGAGAAGATGTGTTTTATATATTTCTTATTATAAAAGGGAAGAAAAAAATAGTATGACATCAGTTTCTACAATGTTTATTCTGGTGCAGAAAACATCTTCTTCATTCCCTTTTACATTAACAGCACGAAAGTACAAGTCGTTTTACTTCTTTTACTTTTTTTGTCTCCAGTGTATAGTTTCTGTATTAGATCCTTGAATTTTTGATCTCCTAAGACTTCCATAACCCCAGTATGAGGGTGAGCCTTAATTTGGGAAGGTGCTAACCTCCTCTTACTTGAATTCATATGCAGACTACTAATGTTACGCAGGAACTTGAGAACGCGCCTCATCCTAGGATCTTTCACTTTTCTCTGAGTTCTTGCAGTGCTGTTGAAGCAGCACTGAATGGAGTTTGCACCGTGCATACCGTTGGTGCAAATTCAAGTGCAAGTTGCACTTGAGTGGATAGACCTTTGTCTTGCATAGCGGCTTAACATCAACTCATCAACAGTACATCAATGACAGTGAAGCACATTAGGCCCCACAATAATGACAGAGAGTAGTAGATCTGCAACCAATGAAGGTTTATTAGCAGATTAGTGAAGTTTCAAACTCAAATTGTTGAAATCAGTCATTAATCAAAAACCACCTTATAAAAGCATTGTTCGGTATAATCCAAAGCGATTCAAAATAGCAAATACAAAGGCAAGCAACCAGTCTCAAGAGCATGGGAAGAGGGGTGTCTGCTTTCAAGCAAGTGGGAAATGAGATATGACTCTAACTAGCTAAGCAAGGCACAATTAAATCATACAATTTTCAACAATATGGAGCCCTCCCTATGATTCCCAAGAAGTAGGGACCAATCAGAATCCAGCATTTACTAATAACGTGGGTTTGTCCTTCTTCCCAGACATCGCACAAAGGAAGCTTATAGATGCACTGCCTTTAGGAGATATATTGCAATGGATGATGTATCGTGCTCAGCCCGTTCCCCAGCACAGGTGCGCAGGTGTAGAAAACGGATTATTCAGCTTTCAGTGAAACTTACAAGGGTGAACAATTGTCACAGAAACTAAAACAATTGTAACAATTTACTAAATTGAAGCTGCTGCAGCTCGGCACCTGGAACGAAAGAAAGAGTGAGGGAATCATGAAGGAAAAATACACATTTTCAATGTTAGCATGAATGGGTATTTGGAGGCCTCCATTAACTGTGGCGAACTTAACATGAACACACTTTAACTATGGTTAACTACAATGTCAAAAGCCACTTGGAAAATATGTATATATAATGTGCATTAGTAATTGTGTTAAGCAAAACGAAAAATAGTGACAGAGCATCACCACTGTGAAAGAATTTTGGAGGCCTGCACCCCTACATGAATGAAATAAAGCTGAAACTCAGCAGCCTAGTCAATTTAGGCCCCATCTTTCTACCCTAAGACTCAGCACTCCTGGGGCTACATCAGAGAACCAATGAACACTCTTTCCTAGCTGTGCTGTCTCCTGCTCATGCACTAACATAGAAAAATTCCAATTTCAAATATATCCACTTTACACAATGAAATCACATAGTAAGAGGTGCTCAGCAGGGCTCTGTATGAACACACGTGCTCATGACACTGCACCTACAAGTGTTCCTTTGATGACCTTGGGTGCTGTAAGCCTCAGAACTTCCCAATCATGTGAGGTGGCACTAACAGCGCCAAAGCCGGTGATTCGGTACTGAGATGCCTGACACCACAGTAGGTCCTAGAGTAGTCATAAAAATGGCAGCATCCATTCCTGGAAGTTTGTGGGGACTAATAAAGGTACAGGTGCATGTAAAGTTTGTGAAGAAGGTGCACCTGCATTAAGATACCACCTGTGTGAGTTAAAGATAATCTTTATAATGTATATGTGCATCCTTGTGACACCCACTCGTACTTAGATCCAAGCCAGTTTGGTTTTATGCACAGAAAGTGAACAGGTTCAGCCCTTTTAGGGATGGTATGGCCTAATGTGGACCGTAGATGACGGACGTGCAGCCATCTTGGTTCTGTTGCCCTGCCCATCACATTTGATGCAGCGGGTCATCCCACAATCTGGCTTTGGTTCCCATTAGTGGCCGCTCCACGAGGTCCAACTTGACAGCTGGAATGAGGTGAAAGGGGCAGCTCCAGGGCTTTAAGTGGGAATAAAAAGGCTGGGGTCTCTAAAAGGGGCATGGCTCATGCAAATAAGCGTGTGACCTAAACATGTGAGCTACATTTCTGTGATTCCCATAGTGTGCCACCTGACCAATATTTAGTTCCTCATTGAACTTTCTGTTATTGCATCCAGATACAACAACGGGCACACACCTAAACCCATCTGGGACGATTGGCTTTATCAATGGTTGTTAGGTGTTTAAGATAAATGACTAACAACAATGATTTTGTTGTAAATAATAACTATTTAAAATGTTTCGATTAAGAATTTGTGAGATTGGGAATTAGACATTGCTGGGGACTGTGTAAGTGGTAGTGGTCTTTAGAATGTCTCCATCACTCCTGTTATGTTCACTCGAAGACATGTATGCCCTTTTTCCCCTAACATCTCGCTCACTTGCATATTTTATAACTCATCTCTTTCCTCTTCAGCACCCACTTTTCACTCTATTATATAGGACATTGTATCACATAGGCTGTAAAGAATACCCCAGTATAGAGGGGTGTTTGCACTGTTTGGAAATCAGAAGTGCCGGTTCCTTGGTAAGGCATCTCCACCATACTGTTCCACACTTCATCCAACGGAGGATGTCACCCATCCCACAAGCCAAATCCTCAGTGCTTAATTTGAGCTGGTGCTTTTTGGTGCTGGGCACTGGCATCTAATTGTCAGCACCTGCACTTCTGGCATTCAGCCACATGGTGGCGCTGCTTGTGTAATTTACAGATAAACACAAGTACAGTTATTTATTAACTGAATATACATTAAAAAATAGAAATACCTGCCACCTAAGCCATTCTTATGGTTTTGGGGGCCTGGAATAGTCTGAATTGTCACACGTGTAGGAGTGTGATGGTTAGTAGTTGTGTTGGGACTGTCATTAGCCACGCTGGCAGGGGCAATGGGTGATGCATGCTACAGTGGCCTCCTGAAATGGACCCTGGCACTTATTGTTTTACAAGTTAAGCACTGCAAAGGCTCAAGCCTTTACCACCTTCCACACAATTGTAGCCCTCTATTGACCTCAGTGTGATGGCGCGCCAGTCGCCACAAACATATGACTTCACCCTTCATGGAGAGACTGACTTGAAAGGTTGAGAGAGATACCGCAGGTAAGAAACATTGGGTGGCCCTCACTGTGGCCAGCGCCATAGAAGGGATATTTGGGGACCCGGGTAAAAAATATCTTGTGAACCTGCGCAATGGCAGCCCTATATGTGTCTGGAAGCAAAACACCAGGCACCTGCTCCGGAAATCACAAACAGGCAAGCACGAGGGAAGTGGACAACGAAAGTCCATCAGCATATTCCTCTTGTGACGTCATTAATCCCAACACTTCCTGTTCGGGACACGAGGCCAGGCAGGAAATGCTGCCGGAAGTGAGACAAGCTGTTCAAAAGATAAGGAGCGGCCTTGTTGTTTAGTGCTAAAGAGTTTTATTGAAAAAAGCGCAGTATCGTCCCATTCCTTGATTTTCTGTAAACGACGGCAGTTTGCGGGTTCACCCTCAGTGAAAAGGATGGACAATGGCTCAAGAGAGCCAGAAGGGCACGATCAATGCTATCTGACAGTTTACAAAACAAAATAAATAAAAAATTCTGCAACGTGTGATGCCTGAGGCACTGTTCATTGGGATTGTACAGGGATAAAACTGGCTTTACACACGTGTACGAAAGGCAGGTCCCCTAAGCGTTACGTTTTAAATGACAATATCGAATGCTGAATTATCAAAAGAAGACGTGCAAAATAATTTAAAAGGTGCGTCTACTTTATAAAAGTGTAAAAGCCAGCGTGCTGCCTTGGACGTTGCATCACCAAAATGTCAGGGGTAGCGAAAGTGACATCACACAACCTTAGACCTTAATGACATCACAGGAGGTGACATCATATGACCTTTGATCCCGAACCTTCCAGGAAGTGATCGATGACATCACAATAATTCACCTTCCTGAAGTTCCATAAAACTACAGGGGACGCAGAGGCAAGCCAGGGGTCGCGGGAGTGGCCCCTGGTGACTCCTAAATGACGTCCATATGTAATGCCTGTTGTAGCTCATATCTATTAATGCAAAAAGAACAATTGATGGACAGAATGCAGAACAATGTCATACATTCATCCCAGTACAGAGATCTGGGCCTAAACCTATTGTTTTTTTGCTCACTATGCCACCATGTGTTTGCTTTGTGCACCCTAAGTTGGCAGGGTATGCCCAGACGTGGGCCCCTTGCTCCTTTTGCCACTGGATTCAAGCTAGCCTGGCTGATGAGGGGTGTTACCCCGAAACCGGTCCCAGCATGCTTGTTTCCGGTTCAAGGAAGACCTGGCTTGGCAGTTCGGGCTAGACTGTTCCCATGAGGCACAGGGTCAAGGCTGATTTGCATATAGCTGGGTTAGAACTGAGGTGGCAAAGTGAGCTAAAGAATGATGATGGATTCAACCCAGATATGTGACTGGGGGTGAGTGTCTGAAAAGTTTCAGCGCTCCGTCCATCATCTCCTTGTGTTTGCTTCATATCTATTAAGGCCAGTGGTTGCTCCTCCGCTAAGGCAGAGGAGCGTCGCCCCACAGTTTTTTTTAAGCAGTATAAGAAAACAAGCATTTGCAATGCAATAGGTCTCGCATTATTAAAGTTTGAGCTATTGGCATTGCTAAATAATGCAACACCAATAGCTCAAACTTTAATAATGCGAGAGTTTGAGCTATTTTTATTGTAAATGACATTGCCTTTTATTTATGTTTTGGTTTTTGAAACATAAATAAAAGCCATTGTCTAATTTACAATGCCAATAGGTCAAACTCGCGTAAATGCGAGACCTATTGCATTGCAAATGCTTGTTATAATGTTCCTGCTCCTCTACCTCCTTACAGTAGTAGCTAATGTCACCAGCATTGTATCGGTATGGATGGATCGACGTCTTCACACACCCATGTACTTCTTCCTGGGCAACTATTCCCTCTTAGAGATTGTGTATGTATCAACAGTCGTCCCCAAGCTTCTGGATATATTCTTGTTTGATAACCATACCATTTTATTCCCAGCTTGTATTGCCCAGTTGTATTTATTCACAACCTTGGGCGTCACTGAATATTTCTTCTTAGGGATCATGTCATATGATAGGTATTTAGCCATCTGTTGCCCCCTACGCTATGCCAAGATTATGATGCCCAAAGTCTGCATCTACCTGATTTTAGGTTGCTTCCTTGGGGCTATCCTCTCATCATCATGTCCTCTTTTTTTGATTGCCAACCTACCTTTCTGTGGTCCTAAACATATTGATCACTTTCTATGTGAAGCAGCCCCTTTGTTGAAGCTCTCCTGTACTGATATATCAGCAATCAAAACACTTGTATCAGTCATCGCATGCGTCGAAATGTCCATCTCTATCACGTTTATCACGATATCCTACACTTCAGTCATAATTGCGATCTGCAGGATGCCCTCTACGAGAGGCAGGCAGAAGGTTTTCTCCACATGTTCCTCCCACCTCACCCTGGTCTTCTTATTTTACTTAACAGCCGGTGTGATGTATCTCCAACCCTCAGAGAAGGACGCCATAAGGAATAAAGTTACAGCGCTGTGCTACAGCATCATAACTCCGTGCCTCAACCCCTTTATCTACAGCCTGAGGAACAAGGACATGAAAGAGGCCCTAAGGCATATGGTGAACAGGACCAGAAGTTGGCAGTGAAGTCGAGCATTGGGAAAGCAGAATTCTGTGCATGGAAGAACAGAAGGTGACCAACATTGTGCCACCACATCTTGTAATAATCTGCACACGTCTTTCATCAAATGGGACAGTTTCATGATTGCAGTTAAGGAGTTTTTGATTTTCACATTTATAGGAAGAACTATATCAATTCAGCAAATATGGGCACAACTGAAGTGGCTTGAGTTTGGCATCCCAATTATATTGAAAGTGCTGCATGCATTTAAAGCATCATTATTCCTTCTCTTGTAAAAACGAAGTTGGCCAATACACATTAGATTTGTTATATGGTCTTATGTATACATTTTTCTTTTTGAAAATAGATTTAATCTTACTGGAGAATAATGTAACCTAATGTGGACATTTCTCAAGACCCAGGTGCTTTCAGGTCAGTACCGGGTTCCTTTCCCAGTGTTCATATCCCCGGGGGTCTCTCAGGGTCTGGGTCTTCAATAACATATTTCCGATCGAATGTGTCTCCCACTGCCATGTCTCCCAATTTCCTAGTCCCCCAGACCTCACGTCCTCCCACAGGTCTCTACATCTCAGTTTTATCCTACCCAAGTGTTTTCTTTTCATTGTCCAAGCGTTCATTTTTCACTGATTCTGTTTCACCCATCTTAGTGTCTCTTTATTCCATTGTCTTAGCTTTCCCTGCCCCATTGAGTGTGTGTGTGGGGGTGGGGTGTTTGTGTTACTATCCTTTTGGGGACTTGGGTGTGATAACACACTCATGCTGTGGGGACTTGATTGCACTGTGGGGACCTAAACTCAGGTCCCCACAAGGCAATATCTTCTAAATGATAAAAAATGACTTCAGGAACATCTGTGTCAATTTTTTACAACTTTTTAAAAAATTGCCTTGTGGGGACCTGTGTTTCATTAAGTTTATTTATATTTTTGCTCAGCTCTGCGCCTGTAGACAGGAGGTGGTACTGCAGTTTTAAACACACTGCATTTAAACACACTTTGCTCACTAGAAACGCACATTAGCAGCAGAAAGTACAGGCATTTCAAAGCAAAAGCTACATAGCACTATCTTTATCCAAATATTTATCATTCAAATAAACCTTTTCACTATTTATTAAATTAAGACTTTATTGACATCAAGCTATTGAATTTAGACATATGGGGTCTAAAAATTGTTAGTGTTTTTATAAAAACTCTAAAAGCAATTTGGGTCAGTTTTGAATGTCAGAATGCTTCACTATTGCCATTTTATCCTTATTTGCAATTAAAGAACAATGGTAGAGTAGAGTGGCATAGAGTTGAGCATAGTGGTGAACAGTTGAGAAGTGTGGTGTGGAGTGTACAGTGGTGAGGTGCAAAGTGGAGAGGTGTACTCTGGAATAGCTTAGAGTGAACTGGAGTAGAGTGGAGTGCTGTAAACTGGAATAGCATACAATGCTGTGGCGTATAGGGGAGTGGCATAGAGTGGAGTGCTGTAGAGTGGTATAGCATAGCATGGAGTGACGTAGAATGGAGTGGCTTGGAGTGGAGTTACATAGAGTTGAATAACATAGAGTGGAGTGATGCAGAGTTGAGTGGCGTACAGTAGAGTTACATAGAGTGGAGTGTTGTAGAGTGAAACAGAGTAGAGAGGAGTGACATAGAGTTGAGTGGCATAGAGTGGAATAGGGTAGAGTGGAGTAGCACAGAGTGGATTGACTTAGACAGGAGTGGCGTAGAATAGAGCAGCATAGAGTGGATGGGCATAGAACCAAATAGCATAGAGTAGAATAGAGTAGAGATGAGTGACGTAGAGTGTAGTGGTGTAGAGTGGAGTGGCATGTGGTGTAGTAGAGTCTAGTTTAAACAGACATAGGGAGGAAGTGTTTGAACAGATGTAGAATAAATTTGGCAAGAATATAGAATATTTGGTGGAAAGGTTAATTTTGGCAATAGCTCTAAGTTGCTTAAGTAGTGTTAAAGTTATAAGTCACAAAACATATAGTTGTATGTTGGGCCGTGGTATACCAATGTAACTTCATGGTATACAGCAGGATATGCCAATAACAAGGCAGTATATCACTGGCTAACTGATACCTTTACAAAAGTAAAATACAGCCCCGTAGTTTTCACCCTAATTCGGCTGTGTTCTATGTTAGCGCCTTAGATATCGGTAAGTAGTAGGTTTAATTGGTGTACACTACCTATTTCCACTTTATTAAAAAGATAATAGGTAGGGATATTTATATATATATATATGTATATATATCCAGAGTTACCGTTACCTAAAACGTCTTCTGACAGGAACGGATACGGACCACAAGTAGGTGAAAGTTATTTATTGCTCGTGCAAGTCGCCACGACGCGTTTCAGCCCCTCCGCGGTCGCCAGTAGATAGTTATAGTTAGGACCTATTTTCCATAGGAAATTCACAACATTCTATTTCCAATAACTTTGGCGCCGGTTGATGAATCTTCGCGAAATTTTCAAAACTTTGTGGGGCGCTCCAGTCTGCTCCTATCCTGAAAGTTTCGGGGGTGATTCAGCAAGTGGGGGCCGAGAAAAAAGGGGGTCCCAAAACGTGTTTTCCCCATGCAATTTTCCATAGGAAACTTTAGACATGGCTACAGCCCGAACTGCTGAACGGAATTACACCAAATTTGGCAAAAAGGTAGCCCTTGGTTCAGAAAGAACCCTTTTTGTTAAATGGTGTAAATCCGTTCAGTAGTTGCTGAGAAAATCAAAAGTAAAAACACATATATATCTATGGCCGCGGAGGATCCGCGCACCCTACAAATTAGGGTCCGCGCACCCTGCCAATCACGAGCTGCATTGTAATTGGTTGTGAACACTCTAAACCAGGAACTGTTGGTAGCCATCTTGTGCCTCGGTAGAAGCGAGGCACAAGATGGCAGTAAAATGAAGGCGTAAAGAAGAAGAGGGAGCAGGGTTGAAACACCCTGACCCCGTAGGTCTGCTTAGGGGGTCCTAGAAGGACTTCTAGGGCTAAAAAAAGCATTTTTTTTTTTAAACACTGCGATACGCGTAGGGTGCGCGGGCTCCCGCGCTTCGTTTAATTAAAGCCCCCGGGTGGGCCAGGTCCTGGGGGCATGTGGAAAAAATGTGTGGGGGGGCTCTAATCCCCCCCACACTGCCCCAGGGACCGCCACCCCCGCAGCCCCGGGGACCGCCACCCCCCAGGGCTTTTAAAAAAAAAAATGTTAACCTGTGTGGGGGGGGGGGGCCCACATGCCCCGGGGACCACCACCTACACGGGGCACTAAATATTCAAATATAGGGGGTCCGTTATGGACCCCCAAGCCCCGGGGACCACCACCCCCCGGGGCTTTACATTAAGTGGGAGGGGGGCCACGCGGCCCCCCTCCTGGAGCCAATGATGGCCCTGGGGACCGCCACCCCCAGGGCCGGCTCCTGCAGTGTCATGGGGTGCCCACCCCGGGACACTGCTGCTTGCTATGGCAGGGCGGGAGCCTCGTGGCTCCCGCCCTGCCATAGCAAACTTGGTTTGATTTTGAAAGAGAGAGCAGGAAACCTGCTCTCTCTTTCAAAATGCAAACCAGATTGCTTTCCACACGGGAGCTGCATGTTAGCAGCTCCCCATGTGGAAAAGCAATGCTGGCTCCCGAAGGACGCGGGAGCCGGTGGGACCGTGGGGGCATTGGGGCTCCATCATTATGTATAGGCCCCGGGGGATGGGGTCCCCGGGGAGAATATAAATTAGTGGTAGGAGCTAAATTTATTTGTACGGAAAAATTTGGAGTCGTGACTCCAGCGCGGCGCTCAGCACGGACCCCTGGTGTGAACGCATCGGGTGCGCGACTCCAAACAAAAAAATAATAATATTTTTTAAATATACATTAAGCTTATATGTTTATATATAATATATATATATTCACTGAAAAAACCATAGGTTTCACGCACGTTATAGTTAGAAATTAGCATTTAAAAAACCTTTGAAACCCACTGAAAAACCATAGGTTTCAGGCACGTTATAGTTAGAAATTAGCATTTAAAAACCTTAGAAATTCACTGAAAAAACCATAGGTTTTAGGGAAAGTTATAGTTAGTTGGACATTGCACTCGTACAAAACCATTGAAATTCCCCGTTATAGTTAGTTCAGCTAACATGACCATGTCATGAGTGATGTAATATGTGACGTCATCAGCAGTGCATTGCGGGGCGCGAGTTATAGTTAGCTGAACTAACTATAACGGGGAATTTCAATGGTTTTGTACGAGTGCAATGTCCAACTAACTATAACTTTCCTAAAACCTATGGTTTTTTCAGTGAATATATATATATATACACATATATATATACACAGTGAAAAAAAAAATATATATATACACATATATATATGTATATATATATATATATATATATATTTTTTTTCTCTCTTTCAAGGAAAATAACCACCGGAACGGCAACATCAGCCTTTCTCACGATGCCTGCGCACCCTGCCAATCACGAGCTGCATTGTAATTGGTTGTGAACACTCTAAACCAGGAACTGTTGGTAGCCATCTTGTGCCTCAGTAGAAGCGAGGCACAAGATGGCAGTAAAATGAAGGCGTAAAGAAGAAGAGGGAGCAGGGTTGAAACACCCTGACCCCGTAGGTCTGCTTAGGGGGTCCTAGAAGGACTTCTAGGGCTAAAAAAAGGATTTTTTTTAAAAACGCTGCGATACGCGTAGGGTGCGCGGGCTCCCGCGCTTCATTTAATTAAAGCCCCCGGGTGGGCCAGGTCCTGGGGGCATGTGAAAAAAATGTGTGGGGGGGCTCTAATCCCCCCCACACTGCCCCAGGGACCGCCACCCCCGGGGCAAAGTATGAATATTTGCGGGGGGCACACAGGCCCCCCCCGCAGCCCCGGGGACCGCCACCCCCCAGGGCTTTAAAAAAAAAAAAGAATTTAACCTGTGTGGGGGGCTCGAGCTCCCCACATGCCCCGAGGGCCACCACCTACACGGGGCACTAAATATTCAAATATAGGGGTCCGTCATGGACCCCTAGCCCGGGGACCACCACCCCGGGGCTTTACATTAGTGGGAGGGGCCACGCGGCCCCCTCCTGGAGCCAATGATGGCCCTGGGGACCGCCACCCCCACGGCCGGCTCCTGCAGTGTCATGGGGTGCCCACCCCCGGGACACTGCTGTTTGCTATGGCAGGGCGGGAGCCTCGTGGCTCCCACCCTGCCATAGCAAACTTGGTTTGGATTTTGAAAGAGAGAGCAGGGAAACCTGCTCTCTCTTTCAAAATGCAAACCAGATTGCTTTTCCACATGGGGAGCTGCATGTTAGCAGCTCCCCATGTGGAAAAGCAATGCCGGCTCCCGAAGGACGCGGGGAGCCGGTGGGACCGTGGGGGCATTGGGGCTCCCCCCACGGTCTCCATCATTATGTATAGGCCCCGGGGGATGGGGTCCCCGGGGAGAATATAAATTAGTGGTAGGAGCTAAAAAAAAAATTACGGAAAAATTTGGAGTCGTGACTCCAGCGCGGCGCTCAGCACGGACCCCTGGTGTGAACGCGTCGGGTGCGCGACTCCAAACAAAAAAAATAAAATATTTTTTAAATATACATTAAGCTTATATGTTTATATATAATATATATATTCACTGAAAAAAACATAGGTTTCACGCACGTTATAGTTAGAAATTAGCATTTAAAAAACCTTTGAAACCCACTGAAAAAACCATAGGTTTCAGGCACGTTATAGTTAGAAATTAGCATTTAAAAAACCTTAGAAATTCACTGAAAAAACCATAGGTTTTAGGGAAAGTTATAGTTAGTTGGACATTGCACTCGTACAAAACCATTGAAATTCCCCCGTTATAGTTAGTTCAGCTAACATGACCATGTCATGAGTGATGTAATATGTGACGTCATCAGCAGTGCATTGCGGGGGCGCGAGTTATAGTTAGCTGAACTAACTATAACGGGGGAATTTCAATGGTTTTGTACGAGTGCAATGTCCAACTAACTATAACTTTCCCTAAAACCTATGGTTTTTTCAGTGAATATATATATATATACACAGTGAAAAAAATATATATATATATATACACATATATATATGTATATATATATATATATTTTTTTCTCTCTTTCAAGGAAAATAACCACCGGAACGGCAACATCAGCCTTTCTCACGATGCCTGCGCACAGTGAGGATTCTGAAAGAGGACAGTACGTGTCGCTTTGTTGCAGAGGTCATCTTTTAATATTTTTTTTTAGTGCAAAACTCCGGTATCTCCTCATTTGGCTTGTATATTAAGTTACAATTTCACTTATTGTAAATGGAAAATGAAAGTGGACCATACGTGTCACTCTTGCACAACCACCATCCTTTAACATGTATTCTATGCAAAACTGTAATTCTGCCAAATTGGCCATACGTATTGGATTACGAATTCAAAAACATTTCTCTATTTGTGCCTGTAGAGTCAGTGTCAACATCATAATCAAAAATACATAGAATCAAATGTTAAATAATATTAGACACTTCAGCTCTTTTGCATTCTTGTGACACCGCTCTTATGTACTCCAAAAATATGTGATCCAATGCATCGATTTTGCTTTCCTTTGGCCTATGTAATGTATAAAATACTAATTATGCCCAATTGGGCATATGTATTAGGTTACAAATTAAAGAGCATATCTCCATTTGTGCACATAGAGTCAGTGTCAAAATGAATTATTAAATATTAAACTGTTATGCATTAAACTTGATCATGCCCCATTGGGCACAGTTTACAGAGTCAACAATATTTTTACAACATTTTGGGAATAATCCCAGCTCACATAAATTAAAAATTATTAACTAGTAATATGACCATCATAATAAAAAAGCACAATAAACAATCTTAAATGAAATTTTATATCTTAGCTTTTTTGCATTCCAGTGGCACCGCTCTAGTGCACTCCAAATATTTGGCACTCCAAAGCATTGTTTTTGCAGATAATGGCCCAGTAAATAAACAAATATCAACATTAAAGAATGTATACTAAGAGTCATGAATAGTAAACATCATGAATCACATTCCTTAATACATGCTCCCACTGTGCAAAGTTAAAAAAGAATCTTCAATTTTTTATGAGGGTAAAGGCTGATCCATTCAGTTTTACTTATAAGTATGTATACATCTCTTCATCTACATTCAATCCTGTAGGTTCCATGGTGTTTAGTCATAAAATATACCTACATTCCAGCTGCCTTAATGCCTTTTTCTCTATCCCCTCCCTGGGGAGATTTCTCTATCTGGTCAATCACACTGTATATTATATGTTTCACGTTACAAGATATGTCTCATCCACATCCTTTATGGCCAATATAAAATGCGTCTGTGTACCTGTACAATAGTACTACCAATGTATCTTTTCTTGCAAGGGCATGTCAGCATGTAGAGTGCAAAATCGGACTTGCAATTAAGAGATTTCTCAACTACAATTTTTTTCTCCCAAATCTGTATGAATCGCTATGATATTAGCTCCCTGTGCGCAAGCTTTGCACTTGCTGCATCTCCTGAACCCATTCGGGGATTTCAGACAGGTACTTTGAATGTTGACCTGGCTCTTTACCAAATGTCCCTGATCGATAATGACCTCCTATATGTATTCAATAGTTTTGTTTCAATATCTGCCCCAACAATAGGATCTTTGCTGGATCAGATGACAATGTTTTTGTAAGGCTTGTCTTACTTTGTTGTGTCCTTTGTTGTATGTCATGATGAATCTACAAACCTTTTGTATATCTTTTTCTTTTTCAATTTCTTCTACTTTTTTTGGTTCAGGTTTTTTAAATAGCAGATCAGCTCTGGTTTTCATAGACACCTTTTGTGAGGCTTGTCTAAGATATAGTTCACTGTACCCTCTTTCGCTTAAACTGTTGACCATCTCATCTTCGGTCTGCCTAAAAAGATTCTGTGTACTGCATATCCTCTTTGCTCTTAATAACGTCCCATATAGTATGCCCTTTTTGAGAGCAACTGGATGAGAGCTTGTGGCATGTAGTGTGGCATTGCCTGAAGTTTATTTCCTAAACACTCTTGATGCAATAGTTGAATCTATTGCCTCTACTCTGACATCTAAGCACTCATTTCTACTGTCACTTACACAGCTAGGGAAAGATAAGTTCAGGTCATTGTTGTTTATCTGTGCGACAAATTGTGTTACAGATCTCTGGTCACCTTTCCATAATACAAAAAGGTCATCAATGGGCCTAAGCCACATGATGATGTTAGATGACTAGTCGTGTACTCCAGTGTTGCGGAGCACCTGCTCCTCCTACAAACCCATATGCAAATTCGCACAAATGGGGTGAAGCAGGTGCCCATCGCAGTCCCTTGTGGTTGCTGAAACACACAATGTTTGTGGAGTTTTATACATGACACTCTATGTCTATGAGGCCTCGAACATCCCAATAACAATGCACTATCTCTATGGGGACTTGATTATTCCAGTAACTACACACAAGGGGGCTTATTACGATTTTGGGCATACTTGCGTCCATCCGACACCATTGCAAAAACAGGACTAACTGACCTCCGGTCCCGACCACCTAATTACTATGTGACTGCACATGGTGCAGTCGCATACTCACATTTCCCTATGGGAGCATGTGTTAGGGCCATAAACCTCAGGGTGCCTGCCACACGGTGCAGGAATCAACATGGTGACACTATAGGTGCCCACTCTGCCCTCAACCAGAGGCAGCAAACAGAAGGGGGCCCTGCTAGGGGCCCCAAAAACACGCTTTTTGACAGGCTTTCCATGACGGAAAGCCCGGAATGGAAAGCCTGCCAGAAATCATGCTTCGTAATCCGGACGGTTTAAAACGCTGTCCATATGGATTACGGGCCGGTTTCGACTGGTTGACGGGCTTCTTTAGCCCGTCGTAAGCCATCCAGAATGACTGGCTGGTTTCACTTCTGACTGCCTGAATTGGAATTAGGCGGTTGGAAGTTAAAACGATGATCAAGGTCAGAAAGTGTCCGACCTATGATCAGAGGCTTTCGAACCGAGATCGTAGCCAGCCCCAATATTTGTGGGGACATGAACAGCACTATAATCAAACACTATCTTTGTGGGGACTTGAACATCACTATAATCACGCACAATCTCTTTGGGTGTTTGAACATCACTATAATCACACACTATCTCCGTGGTAACTTGAATATCATTACCTTTACATACTATCACTGCATGGACATGACCATGATGTTCTTCAGACACTCTGTTGGTAGGGACTTGAACACCATTATAATCACACACTACCTGTGTGAATCAGGTCCAATCTGTTTGGAGAGGTTATTTACATGAACTTGAACATGCTTACCTTCCCACACCAGCTCTGTAAGATCTTGAACATCTACATAACCACACACTATCTCTTTTGGCACTTGAACATCCCATGTAACTACACAATATCACTATAGGGACATGAACATTCCGATAATCACACACTATCTCTGTGTGGACTTGAACATTAGTATAATACCACACTATCTCTGTGGGGACTTGAACATCAATATACTAACACACTATCTGTGTGAGGACTTGAATACATGTATCTTTACACACTATGGACATGGCCATGATAATCTCCACCCACTTTGACAGACTTTGAGGGTGTTTGAACATGGCTATAATCACACACTAACTCTGTAATGTCTTGTCTTCACACACTGTCTGTGTGGAGATTTGAACATTATCTTCACACACTATCCTTGAGGGGAAATGAACATGCCTACCTTCAAACACCATCTCTGTGAGGTCTTGAACATCCTAATAACCAAACATTAGCCCAGATACCACACACTATCCCGGAGAGGATATGAACATCCCAGTAACCACACACCATCTCTGAGGGGACCTGAGTATCACTATAATCACACAGTATCTTTGTGGGGAATTCAAAAAGATTACTTCCATACACCATTTTCGTTAGGACTTGAGCATTCTTATAAACATAAACTATATTTATGTTACTTGAACATCATTATCTTCACATGCATCCTCTGTGATGATTTTCATCAAGGTCTTAGACAGTGTCTCTGAAGAGTCTATGATATTTCCAGGATCACATATGGATCAGTGTGCATCATCACACACCATTCCTATGCAAACATTATCATGCAATTGCTAGGGAGATATGGTCTGTTAGCTACTTTGAAATAAATTAAAATAATCACACTAAGTTCTACTAGACAACATTGATGATTCCATCATTTAATTTATCCATGTGTTAATCCCTTATCTCTAGACCTGAGTGAAATCTTCATTACACAGAAAGGTCAGAGTAATTGCAGTAATTTCACATTACTCTGCCCGTTCACGTATTTATGAATAATTTGACACAGAAATCCTGCCCCAGGAGCATGGGAACAATAAATATATAGCGAGCATGAGTGTCTGTGGACGGTGCTGCTCGGGTTCTGTTACATTTAGAACTATTTTCGTAGCTATTTTCTTAGCTCAAAATGGATCCTCAGGTCCATTTTGTGCATTTTGCACTCTGAAAAAAGTGCTAAATGCTTGGATATGCTCCTTGCATAATTCAGCAAAATGTTGCGTAATTTTGCTGTAATTTCATGTAATGATGCTACAGAACAAAATGGGAGGTCCTCCACTCCTACTTATCTCTTAAGACTTTGAGCACTAAGCAAAGATTTACATGCAGGTTTAAATTCCCTTCTATAATCCTGATATGTTAATTTATGGCACTTTATGAACACAATTCATCTATTGTGTACCCATAGAATACATGAAGCATTTGAATTATGAAAAGATTATGATGTTATTTGCATATTTTACTGATAAAATAAACATTTAGCCTTGTGGCCATGACTGTCTTTAATAGCAAATTATAATTATACAGCAAGTCCCCACAAAGATGGTAACACATGTTCAAGTCCCCACAAAGATGGTTCTGGGCGCATGATTAAATAAAAACATATTTGCAAATTTGAAGAGGGATTCTGTATTATGATTTTTTCTTAACATTTTTCCATTACTGGCATATTTTTAAAACATTGTGAAAGGTTAGTCCCCACAAGGCAGGTATCCTCACATAGTCCCCACAAGAATGGTAACACATGTATGTGTGTGTTTGTGCGTGTGCATGTGTGTGTGTATCTTTGTCAGAGAGATGTTATGTTTATATCTGAGTATTTGAGTCATCATATCAGTATGTTTGAGTGATTATCACTTCACCTTGTAATAATATCCGAACAAGCAAGGGATTTTCCAGAGTAGAAAACCATTCAGTGTTCGTGAGTGACCAGCCTGTGAGCTAGTGGAAGCAGATGGACTGCAGGTGTCAATGAGTTGAAGGACCATCCAGGAAAGAGAGAATGTGGCGAAGGTGTAAGAAAGAACCAATGCAATGTATATTCAATGTGGTTGCCATAGCTTACCGATATACTTGTTGGTGGGTGCATGTACAATGGGATGGCAGTACTGGGACTGCTCGCTGGGGACAGTGGTTAGCACAACTGCGCTGTAAGGGTGTTTTGAGAAACATCCTGGCCCAACCAATCAAATTGCATAGCATATTAACACATCATACACCTTCATATGTTATATGATACTCTTTTAGATTGGTAAACCTGGTATTCTCATATTATAGACTATTGGACAAGAGACACTGACCACTGCTGTACATTTTACTGCTCCCCTAACACCCCCCCCCACACTGATGGATGTGAGTGAGGTAATATTTCAGGCTACTGGCATTCCGACTCTAACTTGCTCAAACCAGTCTGTGAAGATAATTATTTCCTCACTGATCCATTGACAATATTGTTGATGTAAATCAGATAACCTACATCTTGGATACATATCTAGAGGCATAAAAGGATAAAAGGAGACAGGGGATTGAATAGATAGGAATGCCTAGCACTTCCTACCATGTTAATCAATCTTCATATTACTATGCACAAGGTAAGCCCTATACTTGGATCTCCATGTCTTAATGAATGCTGTAGTTCCACCGGGGCAAGTGAGTAGTCTCACTCAATAGATAAGGGTACAAGTAAAAGCCCTGTAACATATCCATTATGATAAGCTGACACTAATTCCAGTCAAGTAATGGCCTGGGCAGGTAGACTGTAGTCGAGCATGCTCAAAAGAGAACCACTTTGGTTGGAACTCCCAATTACCTCAGGGAATAGCACTCTCGTGAGTAAACACTAGTGTAATAATTTGTTTTTAAAGATAAAGAAGAGAATAAAAGAACAAAAGATAAAACATAAACAAAAGATGCATACAATTGTATATCATATCATGGAACATCTGTAGAGCAAAAAAGTAAATGCACATATAACACAGATCCACTATATTCATGTATGGACACCCTTGTATAGTAGGCACTCGGAAGCAGGGTCACGTCTGCAATACAAACACAAGGAGATGATGGACTGAGCGCTGAAACTTTTCAGACACTCACCCCCAGTCACAGATCTGGGTTGAATCCATCATCGTTCTTTAGCTCACTTCGCCACCCCAGTTCAGACATAGCTATATGCAAATCAGTCTTGACCCTGTGCCGTCTGCAATAACCTTTAGTGTCTCTCCTGCTCTCAGGCATTTCGGCCAACGTTTTTTATCTCAGCTAGCTGTTAAATCAACATACAAGACAGTCCAGGTGTGTGTTAGTGGTTATCCAGACCCATCAGAGTCCCCAGTCATCCCCCACCCCTGATGGCCAAACTTTCTACAGCAGAGGTAAGAAAGGATTTTGGTCATCTCTGTCCAGCGTTCAATCTTGTCCATTGCTTTGTCATAATTTCTAACAGCTCTCGGGTGCCTCTTCTCAGACATTGTCAATTCAGCCAATCAATCAATCAATCAATCAATCAATATTTGTTAAGCACGACTACTCCCCTGCAAGGGTCTCAAGTCACTGGGGGAGGGACAGAAGGTCCTACTGGGCACTGTTGTTCAGTCAAAGAGCCAGGTCTTGTGATCCTTCCTGAATTGGGTCTGCGATGGGGATAGCCTGAGGTGGAGAGGTAGGGTGTTCCAGGTCTTAGTAGTGAGGTAGGAGAAGGATCTTTCTCCGGTCCTGGTCTTACAGAATCAAGTGATGGCGGCTAGGGCCAGTTTAATGGAGCAGAGGTGTCTGGTGGGTACGTGGAATGAAAGGCAGTGGTTCAGGTATGCTGGTCTGGCATCGCAGAGCGCTTTGTAGGCGTGTGTGAGGAGCTTGCACATGACTGCATTTTTGATTGGGAGCCAGTAGAATCTTTTCAGGTGTTTGGATATATGTCTGTGGCAGGGGATGTGAGGGACAGTCTGGCTGCGGTGTTCTGAATGTTCTGTTGTTTCCTGAGAAGCTTCTACGTGACGCCTGCATAGACTATGTTGCCGTTGTCAAGTCTGCTGCTGAAGAGTGCGTAGGCGACCGTCTTTCTGGCCTCAGTGGGGCTCCATCTGAAGGTCTTTTGAAGCAAGCAAAGAGTGTAGAAGCATGATGAGGAGATGGCATTGATCTGGCAGTTCATCGTGAGCGAGGAGTCCAGTATGATGCCAAGGTTTCGTGTGTGGTCTGTGGGTGTGGGGGGGTTTCTAACATGGCAGGCCACTAGGAGTTTTCCCAAGCAGAGGTGTTGGGCCCAGGATAAGGACTTTGGTCTTGTCCGAGTTGAGCTTCAGGCAGCTGCCTCTCATCCAGGTAGCAATGGCCTTCATCCCATCGAGGAAGTTGTTTCTGGTGATTGGGGGCTCATTGGTAAGGGAGAGGATCAGCTGGGTGTCGTCACCATTGGAGATGATGTTTAGTCCGTGGTTCCTGGCTATGGCTGCAAGCGGGCCATGTAGACATTGAAGAGGGTGGGGCTCAGGGATGAGCCCTGTTGGACTCCGCAGCCGATCTCTGTGGGTTCTGAAAGGAACAGTGGTAGTCTGGCTCGGTGTCTTCTACCGGTGAGGAAGGACCGGATCCAGTCCAGGTCTTTGTCGTGATTGCTGGCTTTGTGGATTCTCATGCTTAGGGTGTGGTGGGAGATGGTGTCCAAGGCGGCCGAGAGGTCCAGGAGGATGAGGGCTGCTTTTTTTCTCCAGTCGAGGAGATAGCAGATGTCATCGGTGGTGGTGAGGAGGGCGGTCTCCGTGCTGTGGTTGCTTCGGAGCTGGATTGAGAGGAGTCCAGGATGTGGTTGGCTTAGATGAACTCAGAAAGTTGGGCATTGATGGCCTTCTCAATGACCTTGGCTGGGAAGTTAAGCAGGGAGATGGGTCTGAAATTCTTGAGGTCTGTCAGGTCGGCGGATGGTTTCTTCAGCAGGGGGTTTATCTCGGCATGCTTCTAGTCATCGATGGAGCAGTTGATGGTGCAGCATAATTCGGGGGCGAAGGAGTTGGTGGCTCTGTGGAAGATATGGTGCAGGCAGGATCCAAGGGGGCTCCGGAGTGAATGCTCTTCATGGTCTTGAGAGTGTCACCCGTGTTGAGCGGGGCACAGTTGAGCATGATCTGTTGGGGGGCAGCGCGGTCAAATGTGGTGATGGCGGGTCTTGGGTGTTGAAACTGTCGTAGATCTGCTTGATCTTGTGGTGGAAGTAGGTGCTGAGTTTGTTGCAGACGTCTTGAGAAGGTGGGACTTCTGTGGTCTCACTTTTGGGTTTGGCGAACTCCTTGACGATGGAAAAGAGTTATTTGCTGTTTTGTGCCCTGGCATTGATTCTGTCTTGGAGGGCCATTTTCTTTGTAGTTTTCAGGAGGAGGTGGTGTGCGGTGACAGTGGCTTTGATGGCTGCCTTGGCTTCTGGGGTTTTGTTGATCCTCCATCTCTTCTCAAGCCTTCTACAAGTGCATCTGGACTCGTGGAGGGTGGCAGTGAAGCATCTGGTTTTCTTGAAGTATTGCTTGCTGGGTGCTTTCTTGAGGGGCGCCAGCACATCAGAACAGTTGGAGATCCATAGGTTGAGGTTGCGTGCTGCGGAATTGGCATCTGTGGATGTCAGCGGTGTGGTTGTGCTGAGGGAGGTGGTGAGATGTTCTTCTGTGACCTTGTTCCTGTTACTGTGGTGGGTGCTGTGGTGTACGGCGGGTTTAGTGAAGGTGAAGTGAACGCAGTGTTGGTCAGTCCAGAGGATTACAGTGGTGTGGCTGTGGGTGATGTTTTTGCTGGCGGAGAAGACGGGGTCGAGCGTGTGACCTGCTGCGTGGGTGAGAGAGGTGACCAGCTGCTTGAGTCTGATGTTGGCGAGGTTCTCCAGAAGGGAGGTGGTGTTCTGGTTGATGGGGTTGTCCAGGTGGAATTGAGGTCTTTGAATAGGATGTATTTGGTAGATGCATATTGTTATGCCCTACATAGTTATTCTATGTTCCACACTTCTCCCTTTCTTCCTGCTGCTCAGACAATGTGCATGTTTACTGTAGAATGTTGGGAATGCAGTGATGCATGGAATGTTGGGTGTCTGTGTGAGTGAGGAATGACAGTTAGAGAGAGAGGGGCTGAGCAGCAGGCAGGCTGCTCCTGGTGGGGTTGCTACTACAAGGGGTTTCCTACTACCTGGAACTAATGGCTTGACTACTGGCTAATCTACATATACTTCACCTGTTACCTGGACTACCTGTCTGATGTACTTACCAACCATCTGGATGTACTTGAACCGACTACAGATAAAAGGTACCTGTTAAATCTACTTGGCTACCAGTGTCTACTTCTGTCACAGGACACAACACATATCTTTCAATCATATCTTTCAGCCAAGCGCATGTGATTATGATTTAAAAATCTTAACATGGAATGAGTGGAGACTTAGTGCTTCTTGTAACTGATGCAATGTACAGGCATACCACAAGTTACAGATGATCCAGGTCATTTTCCTGCAGAAGACACACTTGACCATCGTGGAGGGCCAAGCCCTAAAAAAACAATAGAGATACAAGGTATATAACACGCATGCTCTGCATATGCGAGAGGGGTACTGATATGGATTCAACCGGCGATCCCCTTCCGGCCTCATTTGGAGGCGATGGATGTAGAGGGGCACTACTCACTCCTAGCAGGGTAGCTAGATGTGAAAGACATTGCATTCCTCAAAAGATAGGCTCCTAATGTCGATCAGTACAAGTTCCTAGACACTTTGACCTCTGTTACTGGCCAAAATCATTCATTACTCCATAATGGTTGGAGGGTACTTCAATTGTGTAGATGATACACTCTTTGATAGGTAACATGCCAGCTACACAATGTCACAGTGCACTCGCTGTATGTCCACCTATATAACATGCTATGCAATTCGACTTTACAGGGCAGAGTGCTGACATCAGAATATTTGACCAGAACGCATTCTTAGCACTAAATTGGAATAATCCTATACTCCTGATCCCAACCTGGAGACTGAAAACAGCATTGCTGGAGGACCAGGTTTTCCAGGATACACTGGGGGACACCAAAGACCAGCACTTTATGGAAAATAAGAACACTGCCTCATCCAAGATATTGGAATGGGACGCATTCAAAGTGTTGTTACTGGGGCACTATATGGCAATGGTGAGCAGGGTCCGCACTCAGTTGCACGCAGATATTCAGCTGCTGGAAGACCTCCTTCAGCACTTGGAAAAAGAACTGAGTGGGGACCTTGCTGCCTTAGCAAGATTGAGTGAGGAAACGGAATCTCTCCTAGTGCTGGTAGAGCACCTGAGGGGCTATGACTATCTATCTCATCACTAAAGCTCACGACAAACTTGACTAATCTGGTAGATTACTGGCCTGGCTTGCTAATCCTGAAAGGAGGGGGTCTCAGGTATTAAGCCTCAAAGACAAAAATGAAAAAGTGGTTTACACGCAGACAGCAATTTAAAACAGCACTTAAACTTTTGCAAATGGCTATGTCCACCGGGCGATGCACGTAGAGCACAATTTCTGCATGGCTATGTCCCAAGTCTTAAGTGCTCAATTGGGACACCTATTTATAACATAGGTAGAACCACTGGGGGAGACAATATTAGAATAAGTGGTTAAAGGGGATGTCAAAGCTTTGCTGCAGGGAAACGTACTGAGCACAGATGGTCTCCCATTTGAGTTCTATGTGACTTACATGGACCACTTGATTGCCAGACTGACATCATTGTTTATCGCGGCCAGGGAAGAAAGAGAGCTTACAAGTAGCATACGAGAGGCACTAATATTAGCACTAACAAAATGGGGGCGTGATAAAGAAAGAGGTGTATCATACACACCCTTCTCCTTATTGAATGCTGATTATAAGATACTTAGCCGAATACCGGTTAATGCCCCGCATACAAGGTCTTACTCACACTGACCAAGCCTGGTTTATTCCGACACTTAGCACCTTTCAGAACATTCCACAGTTGATACAGGGGTTGGACCACTCCGTAGAACTCCCTGCAGCAGCCATGGCATTGGCCATTAATTTTGAAAAGGGTTTGACTCCTTGCCCTGGGACCTCCTTTATTTACCAGTGGCATGAGGCTGGGCAATGGATTAAATCACTGGACTAGACTGCTCTATACTACTTTTGTGGCCCGAGTGAAAAGTGGTGGAGTCATCTCAGATAGCTGTAAGGTGGGCAGGGGTACCCGGCAGACCTGCCCACTATCGCCCATGTTGTTCGCCCTGGCCCTTGAACCGCTAGCAAATGTGCTCCAACAGGTATCAAGGACTTAGAATCAATGGAACTCCACTTTATTTATCTATGTATGCAGACGACATGCTGTTATACGTGCAAGGCATTGCTGTGGACAAACCAGGAGCCATTGATGCGTTGGAACAATTTGGGGCTCTCTCTGGGTTGAAGGCTAAATGGGACAAGTCCTGTGCATTCCCCTGACAACCACAGGGGGCCACTCTGGAAGCTCTGAGAGACACCTTATGATGAACACCCACCACAATTAAATATCTAGGGGTCAACATATATCTAATCGTGGATCAACTGCTAGACAGTAATGCTTAGGCAGCAGTGGCATCCTTGCTCCTGGCAGTCAAGTTCTGGCTGACACTTCCCTTATCTGTTATAGGTAGAATAACGCTGACCAAAATGATTATTCTATCAATATTACTGTATTACTTCACTGCCCTACCCATAGTGATCCCTAGGAAGGTTTTCTGAGACATTTAAGCCCTGACCTTGGGTTAATATGGGGCAATGGCTGGAAACAAGTAGCACTGGCAAAAAATGAAGCTTCCCAGAGGGTGGGCTGGCGGTCCCAGATTTTGAATTGTACTACCTGGATGAACAACTGCAGAAGGCACCACTTTGGCAGGAGAATTGCTGTGGTGATCACCAGCAAAACCTGGGTTCTCCTTTAGGAAAACATTAGCAAATTTACTACTGGCACCAATGTGCCCAATTCGCCCATGGGAGGAGGGGATCCTGAAAGTGACTCTCAGATATTTATGGCATTGAGCACAAGAGCACACTAATATACAAAAGTCTTATGCCGGAAAACTCCTGTTGCAAGCATTCTTTGCCCTACCTCATAAGGGCAAGTGGAGGAACTGGTTAGCACTGGACCATACCAGGGTGAGTGATATATATATGAATGAATGATACGCTGGCGGATTTTTAAAGCATGAGAGATCAATATGGGATTCCAACTGGAACCTTTTGCCCCACAGGGCACTCACGGTAGTGATGCAACATTGGTAGTGCACTGGGTTGATTGAACCCATGACCCACATGGGGTTGCAGTGCACCTGCGTGATTTGCTGGGCGGAAGCACACAACCTCACTGCTATATAGGGCACTTCTTAGACAGGCAAAAACTGGTGCTCGGTCAATCCAAGACTGCTGAGAAACATATCTGAGGACTCCATTGATGACTCGGACTGGACCACATATTTGAGTGCACCCCTACGGTTTCACATAATGCACGGCTCAAACTTATACAATATTGCTTCCTCCACAGAGCATATATCACACCCAAAAGAATAAATCTGATGTCACCAGATGAGGATTGAAGTTGTCCCAGATGTAGAGAAGTGGACACTGCCTGTCTCCATATGGTCCAGTGATATCCAGCTATCTCCCCTTACTGGGACAAGGTAATGGAGGTTGTGACAGTGATGATGGAGCACCATTTACCTAAAACACCAAGGCTTGTCTACTAGTCTGGTTCCCCTGACATAAAGCAAATGTAATAACAACTAGATTGATATATCTGGCATTACTTCTTGCTAGACTCCAGCTGGCGATGTCTTGAAAGACCTGAGGGGGCCCCAAATCAAGGAGCTGGCTGGCTGTCTGAATCCCACAAAATAGGTGGGCTGTGAGAGAACAGCATTAAAACGAGAAGCTGACAGGGGGCTGTCCCCTGGGATTTGGGTGGAAACCTGGTTGCAAATACTAGAAGATCTACCTCAACTGTGGAGGGATGAAAAAATAATCCACTGAGTAGCAGTAGAAGGGGGAACTCCTTGATGACTACTGCCCAGTTGGAACCATGCACTATTGAAGGTAATCCATTTAGACTTACTGACATCTCAGCCATTGATGATCAAATCTGAGGAGCTGTAAAGAACTCTCTCAAGGGTACATAACCCACATGAACCCTCGCATGGCACTAGCTGCATTAACACTTCTCTTTCAGGGTTGGTTCAAGGTTGACTATGTTTTTCCTTTTTTTCATGATTGTGTTAAAATGTGAATTGTCATTGTAGCACATGGCTTATAGTTAAAACATGCTAGTGTAAGTGCACCCGCAGATGCTTTACACTTATGGCATACCAAGGTGTTGCTCGCCCTGAACCCTGAGTGGGTTATAGTGCGGGCAAAATATAACTGTATACAATTAACTGTGTTGTGAAAAATCAATAAAATATATATTTTTTAAAAAGTCCCTATCTCTTCCCCTGATAAGGATTTATTTTCAGCAATGTGAATGCATGTAATGCTCTCCTCTGTCAAGTCACCTTTTTTCCCTCCCTCAACTACCCTATCAATCCCATTCCTTCAACCTCCGCCTAGTACCTCACCACCAGCTCATATTTACTTACCCTGGGTGGAAAAATCCGCTCCGCTCACGGAGTTTGCGGATTTTTGGTAACTCCACGTTCCGCGTAGAACGCGGAGTTACTGAAAACTCCGCGCTCCGCAATGGAGTGGAGGTTTTTTTTTGTTCGCGCGTTCAAAATGCGTTTTTGCACGCGCAGGAGCGACTTACCGGGATGCCTGTGTTCACCGACAAGATTTCCTATCTGTTGACGTGCGCCACGAGACTTGGTAGCCGGCCACACCATCAGACTTCCGGCGGACGTTTTGTGAAGATCGCGATGCCGAACACGCAGAATTTGCAAGCTGGAGAAGAATATCTCTCAAGCAGCATAAAACCTTCTCGAAATGATGATTTGGATGAAAAAAACTCCTTAGATTGACATTTGGCTGTACTTTTTTGTGCAACGAGTCCTTCTTCATTTTTTACTTATTTTTTGAAGAGGAAGGAAGTGCCCCAGTGTCTCCAACTTCCTGTTCCTCTCCAGCAGGCTCCTCCCAGTGCTTTGTCCATCTCCTGTTCACTTTTCATTTGGATTTGGAGCTGGAAGGATCCCTTTTTTTGTCTGCTGCATCATATATCATTGGATTTGAGGACTTTTGGATTTCAGATTTCACAAGTAAGTTGGAAAATTGGTGTTGTTTATTTGATTGTGGCATTGCACCTACTTTTTTGTACTTTTCATTGGTTTTTCAATGTATTGTGGTGGGTGGCCTGTAGTTTCAGTAGGGGCCTAGTTGTTTCTTTGTATGTAATTTTTCTTCTAGCTTTCTTTTATAAAGGAAACGTTGCAAAGTTCACTACATTTTCTCCAACTTTTGCAATCAATTTGCAATATTTATTTAATTCACTAACCCAGTAGTCTGCCAATAGGCCTTTTTCAGCTAGTAGGCCCAGAGCTACTCATGTGTGCATGAAACAACTGTTTCTGTGGTGTCTGTTGAATTTAAACAACATTTAGGGCATGGATGGCATTGGATTGAATTGCAAAATGTGTTTTTTTGGCGTATTTCACTTTTTTCATGTGTGTTACATAAATGCCTTTGTTGGATGTGTGTGGTGTGGTTGTTGTATAACTTTCAAACCTTTTTTAGCCCTGTGGTTTTTCGTTTTTGCATTGTTGCATTAAAGCTGTGTTGTTTAGCATGCCTCCTTTGTCTGGCCATATAGGCCTGCTTGAGTTCATTTTTTACAGGCCTCTTGGTTGTTGTTGTGTGAGTGACCAAGTGGCTGGTGGCCATTTTGTGGTGGTAGTTAGTTAGTGTGCTGCTTTTGCCATAGGCCTGAATGTTTTTCCTTTGTTCCTCTTGGCTTACTGCTTCTTGTTGTTGTGGCCTGGCCATGTGGCTGGCGGCCATTTTGTAAAGCCAGCCAGTGCGCTTTTGCCATAGGCCTGCATTGTCTGTCTTCCCTTTCTTGTTGTTGTGGTGGCCTGGCCATGTGGCTGGCGGCCATTTTGTGAAGCCAGCCAGTGTGCTTTGCCATAGGCCTGCATTGTCTAGCATTGTCTGTCTTCCCTTTCTTGTTGTTGTGGTGGCCTGGCCATGTGGCTGGTGGCCATTTTGTGAAGCCAGCCAGTGTGCTTTGCCATAGGCCTGCATTGTCTAGCATTGTCTGTCTTCCCTTTCTTGTTGTTGTGGTGGTGCCCTGGCCATGTGGCTGGTGGCCATTTTGTACAGGCAGCCAGTGTGCTTTTGCCATAGGCCTGCAAGCTTTCTTTGTGGTGGCCATGCCTTGCCCTTGTTGTTGTTTTGCATGCAATTCTTTTCTTTTTACCCAGCAAAAAAATGCAGGACAGTTAACTACATTTTGTAATACATTTGCAATATTATTGATTTGAATTGATTCACTATGTGGCCTAGTCTACCAATATGCCTTTTTCAGCTAGTAGGCCCAGAGCTACTCATGTGTGCATGAAACAACTGTTTATGTGGTGTCTGTTGAATTTAAACATCATTTAGGGCATGGATGGCATTGGATTGAATTGCAAAATGTGTTTTTTTTGGGGTATTTTACTTTTATCGTGTGTGTTATATAAATGCCTTTGTTGGATGTGTGTGGTGTGGTTGTTGTTGTGTAACTTGCATACCTTTTTTAGCCCTGTGGTTTTTCGTTTTTGCATTTGTTGCATTAAAGCTGTGTTGTTTAGCATGCCTCCTTTGTCTGGCCATACAGGCCTGCTTGAGTTCATTGTTTTACAGGCCTCCTGCTTGTTGTTGTGTGAGTGACCTGACCATGTGGCTGGTGACCATTTTGTAGTGGTAGTTAATTAGTGTGCTGCTTTTGCCATAGGCCTGCATGTCTTTCCTTTGTTCCTCTTGGCTTACTGCTTCCATCCCCATTGCCAGCTGCAGCTTCCTGAATGATGCTGCATCCCACGTGATGCACAATCATATTCACAAATCACAATGCCACACAGGTTCCATTACATTTGTATTTTTGTTTTTGTTCTTTCCTATCCTTCCTGAGTGTACATAGTGCACCATGAAAGCCCTTGTTGTCAAAGTCTCACAAATGGCTAAATATTGTTATGTTCTTTTAATAACTGAGTTAATACAATTTATTAATATTAATAATAACACTAACAAGTGTGGTCACTACACACTAATTTATATATTATATTTGTTTGTTTGTACAGTAGTAAATTGAACCACAACAAAATAAATGGCACGTTTCACTCATGTTCTTCTTGCTTCTTTGCATTTAGGCGCACAAAAGAGGAGGAGGCATCATCACCCAATGTACGGCCAAACAGAAGTCCTGCTGCGCACGACGTCACGTGACGTGTGACCACAGATATCTCTTCAACTTGTGCCACTGCGTGCTGCTGACATCTGAAGAAGATGGCCCCAAAGAAAGGTACCAGGTCCACCAGTACCAAGAAAGTTGCCAGTGAGAAGAAGAAGGAAGTGCCACTTACCACCACTTCTGGTGTGCCGACCAAGATCTTTTTTGGGAAACCAAAAATTGCGCCTGCAGCAGCGGTGTCTGGGGATCAAGCTGGGAGCAGCACCCCCGCATCAGTGGAACCACCTCACCAACCTAGGCCTAAGCCCATGACTGTCGCAGAGGCAGCCAGTCTCATCACGACAACGCCAATGAGCAGCGATGTTGAAATTGACTTATCGTTATCGCAAAGTAGTACTCAATCAATGCAGGAAACTCAGATAAGTGGACAACAACAGCCGCAACCACCGCCCACAATAGTAGTTGTTCCTCCCGAAGTAGGGGCAGTTCAGGAAATTGAGCTTCCTGCAGAGGAAGAAGAGCAAGCCACTCTTTCAGAAGATCCATTGTCTTCCAGATCCCCAGTAAGGAAAAGGGGGTTAGTCCATCGAGTTCTTCTGCAAGCCCCCCTTCTGATGATCTAGATGCCACTTGGAAGCCATCACCTCAGTCTGAGAGTGAGAGACGCCATGAGACAAGACTAGGGAGAAGGAAGGTTCCAGAGAGCCTCAGAGTTATGGAGGTAGATGTAGAAGAGGAGGATGAAGACGAGCCAGTCATCATCATGGACATCAGTTCCTCCCCACTGGAGACCGACATTACCCCATCCCAAATTGCTGTGAGGGATGTGGCACAGATACCACCAACACAGGTAACACCAACACTACCTCCAGCTTCCATATTTGAATTTGCAAAGGCCCGGCAGCAACCTACATCCAGCACAACCACCTCAGTAGAAGTAGGTAGTGGTAGTGCACAGAGTCAAATTCCAAGCCCACCCTCCAGTTCATCTGGCATTGCAAGTGGCACCTCCAGCAGCTCCAGAAAGTTCACCTCCCCAGTTTGGGACTTCTTTTCGGTTAGCAGTAAGGAGGAGAACGTTGCTATATGCTCCATTTGTAAACAAGGTGTTAGTCGGGGTAAGCTTGGTACAAACTATGGTACCGGAGGCCAAACAACCCATCTGAAAACACACCACTTGATCAAGTGGGAGGAACACCTTAAAGGCCAAAAAAGTAAAACTGCACCCATTGCTGTTGGTGGTGATGAAGATGTAGAAGATACGATTGTGGTGGAAGGTGAACAAGAGGGAGACATTTTCTCTGGAACACAAAGTAGCCCTGTCCCCAGCAGTGCAGTGGTACCGCCCACATCCTCAGCAACATCTCAGTGGCGCAAGAGTCAGGCTGAGAGTGAGACATCAAGGCAGCAACAGAGTACTGCAATGGAACAAAGGTCGGCGTTGAGCCTAACAACATCTGGCGTCAAGAAGTCACATGCATCAGTGGCACCAGAAAGGAAAAAAATCCAGCCTACCATTCTCAGCATGTTTAGGTCAGAGGGGCAGTATGAACGCAACCACCCAATGGCACGTTTGTACAATGCGAAGCCAGCTCAAATGTTAGCGTTGGACCTTCTCCCTTTTTCTTTTGTGGAAGGGGTGGGTTTTCTTGAATTTGTGAAAGCCATCTGCCCAAAATGGAAGGTTCCCAGTCGGTCCTATTTTGCCAGAGTTGCTGTTCCAGCACTACATCACGACTTGCTGGAATTGCTTGGACTAGCTTTGCGGCAGAGTGCTGTTCACAGTATCCACATGACAACAGACATGTGGACCAGTTGCCAAGCCACTGATTACATGTGCATCACTGCACACTGGATCTCTTTTGTGGGGGTTAGAGAAAAGATATCTGCAGGTGTTAGCACTGCTGAGATTTTTAATGCCACTTGGAAACATGCAACTGTAGCCATGTTCGCCATGGAGAAATCTCATACTGCTGTAAACATTTTGGAAGAGTTTAACAGCAAGGTCTTTGAATGGCTGCACCCAAGAGGGCTTAACATTGGTTTTGTTGCCACGGACAATGGCAGTAATATAGTTAAGGCCACGAACAATGGTGGCTATTTCAGGGTCCTGTGTTTGGCGCACTGCATTAATATCATTGTTCAAGACTTTCTGAAAAAAGAATACAGAGTCAGCAACTTACTGACCACCTGCAGAAGAATATGCACACATTTCAGTCATTCTTTTAAAGCCTGGAAGCAGCTGAGGATCATTCAAATGATTCAATGTGAGTATAGAGTGCCAGTTAAAGCACTCATCCAGGAGGTGCCAACACGTTGGAACTCAACTTATTACATGCTTGACCGTCTGTTTGAGCAGTACAGACCAATCAATGAATATGTCATGCGAAGACTAGGGGATGCTAGTGTGAAAGGCATGACCCTTGAGATGGACCAATGGGGCCTAGTTAAATGCCTGACAGAGATGCTACTTCCTTCACACATGAAGTCAGCAAGGAGGACTGTACTATGGGCCAAGCTATCCCATTGTTGCACATGTTACAGGAACAGCTGAAGGGGGTGTCTGCAATGTACGCAGGTGTGCAGAAAAAAAAGAAGCATATGAGTTGGTGGAGAGCTTATCCCTTCACTTAGCTAGAAAATACAAGGGTGCAAAATAAGATTGTGTCATCCAAACATTACATTTCTGCCACAATTCTGGATCCACGGTACAAATCAGTACTGAACACTAACACATTAATTTCTTTTTCACAAGTGGATGTTGCCAAGTACAAAACTTGGATAGCTGCGGCAGCCAGTGACTTTGAAAAAGACTGGCTGGAAATTAGAGGCCCGCTAATCCAGCCCACAACAAGTACTGCAGGGCAGCCTGCGTCAAGTTCAACTTCAGAGCCTGAGGGCAGTGTGGTTGGCTCACAGCAGTCAAAACCACCAACATCAACAACAGCAAGAACAGGATCATCACCAGCCCCAGTAAAATCGGCACAAGAATGGTATCTACAGCAAGGGCTTGTTAGTTCCAGTGCTGATGCAAATGCAATGGCAAAAGAGTCCAGGCAAAGCGGAGCACCCCTGAGCATTGAGCGGATGGTCCAGGCCTATCTGGATGACCCAACAGAAGTCTACATTGATCAAAACCCATTGCTGTATTGGTATGGGAAAAGTCACCATTGGCCAGTGCTCAGCAGGCTGGCGATAAACTATCTGGCTTGCCCTGTCGCAAGTGTCTCTTCTGAGCGTGTTTTCAGTGTTGCTGGTGCCATTGTAACAGTGAAAAAGACCAGTCACTCGCCCCAAAATGTGGAGAGGTTAACCATGATCAAAATGAATCAGCACTTTATACCACCGAATCACACCATACCTGAAGCACAGCAGGAACAGGAGGACAGTGACTTAGGTGACGAAAGTAGTGTGGTAGATGACCTACTTCTGGGTGAACCACCAGAGTCTGAGGACAAGCTCTACTTCCCTGACAACTAGGCTTTCAACTTGTTACTTTCTTTCCTCCTTATTTACTTTTATTATTTTAGTGTGTCTCTGTTTTTCTGGTTCGAATCACAACAAATCCATCACCACCATCTTGTCTTTTTATTGCCGTATTGGAGTTGCAACTGTGTGCATTTATTAAAGAAGGCCACTCCTCCAAGTCCTGCTCCATCCATCCTGACTCGCCCTAAATCCATTTCCCTCAAGCCAGACATTGGATGGAGAATAGTACAAGAAATGTGTGCCTGCCTCGTCGAGTCCCTCCAAAAGAACATGACTATAGCTATCCTCATTTCTGAGTGGAGAGGGACTGCCCCTTCAGATGAGAACAGGTAATACTAATGATGAATCTGATGGCATGCATTGGACACTGACTCTGAGTTATTGGTGTTTGTGTTGTTGTTGTTGTGCATGAAGTGTACTAGTATTTAATCAACACACTAAAACAGAGTGACTCAAGTCAATGTTTCCCTTCTTGTTGTTTAATAACAAATTGTACTTCTACTAGGCCTGGGCATTGAACTCCGCTCCGTTCGCGGAGTTTGCAGAGTTTTCTGCACTCCGCAGAGCTCGCGGAGTGCAAGAAAACCCCGCTTCGCGTAGTGCAGCGGAGTTTTTTCCCCGCTCGCACTCGCGAACAGTAAGTTCGTGAACGCGAGCTGCTGCTCAGGTAGAATTTCTACCCGAGCTGCAGAAAGACCAGTGCGAACAGCAGTTCACACTACACTCCGCCACTTGCGGAACTTCGTAGAGTTTTTTGTAACTTGGCGAAGTTCCGCGAAGCAAAACTCCACAAACTACGCCCAGGCTTAACTTCTACAGCAGGGCAATCCATTGCATTTTTGAATATGGAATCTGGACTCACTCAGTACAACAGCACTACAGACTGAGTTGGACAACATGATGACGATGATGACCACATACTCTATACTCTTCGCAGTCAGTCAGCAGGATCAGAGATGATTGATGGAATAACTCAGGGCGTTTCATGAAGTGGCATAAAGGTAAACAAGTCAATCAACAACAACCACAGCAGACCTACATGTCTTTGACTGTGTAGTGGTGGAGTCGAGTCAGTGTAGTGGAGTGGTATGACCGACAGCGGTGCATTGATTTAGTTACTTAATTTAGAAAATGCTACGTTGCTGTACATGTATATGTGTGCTCTGTTTGGCTCAGTCAAAATCTAAGCTAACTGGAGTTTTGGTGTGTGCTGTGGGCATGCTCTGTCCTGTTGTTGTTGTAGCGTGGTTAATGCTGGAAACAGAGTAGACATGATGTAGCCATGCCACCTCTGAAACTGTTCTTGTTGCACTGCTCTGTAATTTATGCATATTTTTTCTCCTTGATTTTTCAATATCCCTACACTTACAGGCCGGCCTTTACCCTGTGCTATACAACAACTCACACTTACCTTACCAATTCGCATCCGCCAGGCAGGCAGTGGGGCACCCAAGATTGACAGACGGAGCATCCATGGAAGGGAGGAGACCAAGAGGAATAACGAGATGCAACTTCCCAATTTGAACAGGATAATACAGTAACTTAGTATCATTCATCATCTTTTAATTAATTTGATTCATTTTTTCTTTTCAATCATTACGACTGTGTGTTGTTGTTTATTTGGATTGCTCTTAGTCTTTGCTTATATCCCTACAGCTATTTTTTAATTTTCTTTGCAAGCTTTAAAAGGAAGCCCGGTACAACATAACATAAATATAATGTATGTAATTTGGGTCTCTCTGAGGGCAGACAGGCAATGCAATTGCATAATAATAATTAATAATATACTGCTGCCCTGTCTCTACTAGTCTACTTTAGTAGTTGTACTACTTATCATTAGCCACATCATGCATGCATTTCCTTTTTCTCCCTTAACAGATTTATGAATATGATGGTCGTCTGCCAAGATTGTGTGTTGTCCATGTGTAGTGTTTGTCTTTGTCAAACCTTTCCCTTAAAAACCCTTCCCAACCATTCATCAAACCCTAACCCTCTTCCCCCGGGCTGTGTGATTTATATCGAGGTGTGACTAAATTAAATTAATTTACACCAATAATTGATCACACACTTGCTTGGGCGGATGTGGTGAAAGCAACACTAACTCAAGGCAGGGCGAGGATCTTCTTCTGCTTGCCCACCCATGCTCAGTATTTGCAAGTCAATTTTTTTCCAGAGGAACATAATCCATCATAATTATTTGCCAGCATCGATTCATCATCCTTACACCACTAAAGGTTACGCTTGTTCACTTCATAGGTCAGGTCAACTACAGTTTTGTAACTTGTACTAGGCTATCCCCGCCACCATCATGTTTTATTTTACTTTAGCATTGCTAATCATTATGGTTTCTTGTTTGGCAGTCTTCTTGTGTACTGTACTTCATTCTACTACTCCTTCCTGAGTCTCCCTCAGGCGACTGACTGTCTCATTTTCTTTTTTTGCAAATGCTACTGCCAGTGTCTACTACTACTACCACCACCACAATGGCATCTTGGGAAACCAAACCATCATCACCATACATCCATCGCTTTGCCTAAGTTTAAATAAACATCAATCACAGGTAAGAGAAGAAGTTTTGGGGGAGGCATAATTAATAATGGAAATTAATTCATTAATTCACACACCCACACCCTTCCGAGTCCAGTTGCAGACTGCATAGACTAGGAGGAGAGACTGACAGTACTAGTAGGACAAGTCACTCACAAGGGAGGGTACCACATCTATCTGTTCGTGTGTTACACTATCGGCAGATTATTTAAATCAAAAACTGGCTGCGGCCCTGCAGCAGCAAAGTAAAAGAGTAACCCCCCAACAGAACATTTACATTGTATGTAAAGTTTAAGTATAAATATAATTTATTACCCTAACAAAATAAACTAATGTAAAAATCCCACAACACCTGACCCACCCCTCTCCCTAACCCCAACCAATGTCCAAAGAAAGAGTCCAACCAACGTCCGGTCAATTGTCCATAATAAATAATAAATATATACCCCAACTTTTCCCCAACACCAACGCCCAAGTCCCACCCACCAAAAAAAAGATTGAAAAAGGGGCAATACGATGGAGTTCTCTAGCGGCGGGCTTGCTTGTTGCCCTCCAGGACTTTTATCCGCTCCTCTAGGCGCGCTACTTGGAGGAGCATGCAGCGCTTGAAAGATTTACAATTGCATCCACAGGGGGGCAGCAGTGTTGAATGAAGCATGGCCGGAGGCTGCCATACCACCATGCCATACCACTGGGGGGGGCCTGGCTGGGGCCCGGGGCATTGGAGGAGGCTGCAGCTGCTGCCGCCTCCTCCTCCTCCTCCGCCAGAACCATCAGCCGCCGATATTCCTTGCAGATGGCCTCCAGTTTCTGGCGCCGGGCCATGGCTGCCAACTCCTTCCTGCCTGGTTTTGCTTTTGGTTGGGAAGGAGTAGCTATATCAAGAAAGAAGAAAGACTATTGTAACCAATACTCTTAGCAAAACAGTAACACAAAATTAATTCTACACATAGTGGCACAGTAGCACTAGCAAGCACAGTACATGACATTTGTGGTATCCTCCCACTTCCACGGCCTCTAACATTTGTGGGAGTTTCAGGCATTACTGCTACTAGGCACTATGGAGTAGACCAGTCTTCTTCTTCTCTCTCTTGTTTAGCTAAATTAACCTTGTTGTAGCCGGCATGCCAGCTCAGTCAGCTTGCGCCCTAGACAAACATACTCGTATCGCAGACTCGCGTTATTTTTATTTACTATTGTCTGCAGGTGGGGAAGCTGTAGTCTACAACTACACAATCATCCTATTTTTCTATTATGGGTGGCCATACTCTGTTACATCAAGGGCAACTGCTCAATTTCACTTTCACCCTAACTACTACAACAAGGCAGATGATATCTGATCCAAATGATCATTGATTATATATGGGACGACATGAGGTACTTTTGATTGATGCAGCCGATAGGCCACCCATGGTAGGCTGACACAGTTGAAAATAAATGACATAGGTAGGGAGTGGGCCTCGGAGTCGGAGGGAGGCGCTTGATAACATACATACACAATATATATGCTGTGCTTGCAAACTAATGTGAGTCAAGGGAGTATTTTGAAAATACAACCTTAAATCAAAAACCTTGTATAAAAACAGTCCTGTTGTTTCTCTTTCCAGCAATTTTTCCATTTATCAATCATTGCATTGCTCTTCTAGCCTCATATTTTTTCAATTCTAATCTTCTATTCTCCTTGGCTTTGCTACTCAGGCGCAGTTTATTTTTCTTTTACATTCTCTTAAAAGACTCTTCATCCAGTGACAGTCTCCACCTATGCTATGATGATTGAATACCATCCAGGCATCCATCCATTCAAAGTAAACATGTCTATCATTCTTCTTAATCTCTCAAGAATCCTTAGTTTCACCAACAACATACATTTGTTATTTTTTTTAAACCACCTCCCATGCATCCTTCCTTCCTTGCTTGCCTTTGAGTTTGACCCATGAAACACCCCGGAGGATTCTTCCTATCACCCATACAGTTTCACCCACCCAGGCAGGCATCTTTTCTTTCACCTTCAACCACCCATGCATCTAATTCCTATCAGCCACCTATGCATCCCACGCATCCTTCTCTGCCAGTCATATATTACATCTCGCCCATCCTTCCTCCTTCCATCCTTCTTTCCCTTTTCGTTCAACCCATCAAGGTCGTCTGACTCTTAATCTTCTCCATAAAACTTTCCCAGCTGAGTTGAAGTCAGATAGAAGAGGCCATTAGTTACTCAACTCCCGCTATTGCTCTAATGCAAAGTAAAGGGTGTCTTCTTCTTCAACCATTGTTCACAACAACTTAGTCTCTCTCAACATACAGTGTACACCCTTGCAGCGAGTGTGTAACTATTGTCAATAAGTAAGGAATAGTATAACTTACCACTGCCCGCAACTGCTGCTGGCTCACCCACCCCTGCGGCGGCTGCCGCATCTGCTGCTCCCTCCTGGCTGGCGTTGCCTGCCCCGCCGCTGGCCCCGGCACTGGTGGTTGGTACGCCTAGAAAATACATTACACATTTTTTAGATGCCATATACGCCTCCCCCTATTTATTATTTTTCACTAGCAAGATTGAAAAAATAGTTAAAATACATAGATACACGACATACATTACTAGTACAAATCGGGTACTAGAGTAGGGTAGACAGTAGTAGTATGTCCTATCCTATCAAAAATAGTAAAATATCTGGTTGGGCATTTTGTTGGTGGCAATTGTCGAAAAGCCTCTCAAGAAGATTAAGAAGACTAGACGAGGACAACCCAAAGGAATGGACTCAGTGGCTAGAGCTATTGGTGAATCTGAGTTTTAAAACTATTTTAAAATAAAGAGTGGCCAACTGGGCAAGTTTAGCTACAGACAGACTAATAGTAGCAGTACAGAGTCAGAGCACAGGCAGTTAGAGGCAGGGATAACAAGAATTTAGAAACAGATAGATCGAAGAAGATTTGGTAAAAAATAGAATTAGGAAACGGAAATAATAGTTCAGAAAAAATAAGGTGCAGTAAAAGTTAGGGAAATATAATTATTAATATTAACAACAGGAGGACTTACTGGGGCCAGCAGCAGAGCCCTCGGTAGAGGAGCGGTCCTGGCCCTCGGAGGCATCTTCTCCAGCTCCCGCCTCAGATCCCGTCTTCTTGCCCCTGGGTGCTGATCATGTAAGATATAATAACTAAAGAGACAAACATTGATGATTGGTGTGAAACAAATAAAATATTTTTAAAAAAGCTCAAAAAAACATTTTTGGAAACAACAATTGCAATAAAATTGACCTATCTAATCTGATCGATTAGTAGTATCGCGGGATTCACAGACCGTCTAGTTATTATTTATTAACTAATCCAGTGTTCCATTCTGATTCCAGAATCCTAAACTGAAGTACCACCTGACCTAGCCCACCTGTTCCAAAGACATTGGAAATGAATTGCCAAAAATATATTTGCGTCTTCTAAGTTTAATCTCATTCGAAATCATCAATGAATCAACCCCCTTTGACGGGCCAATTGTTCACTAAGTCTGAATTTCCATTTATTTTAGTCCTCAAAAATGCATAGATGGACGCATGCACAAATTTGCATACACCAAATTGTTGGTTGGTTGCTGCTGATGTGCTGCTGATGACTTAGTTGCTATATCACTCACTCACTAACAAACTACAAAAGGTTCTACTAAGGACTGGAGTCAGCACTCAGCAGCACGTAACGTGACGGAGGATGCGTCAAGCAGACCGCTAAAAAATTACCAACTAATACTAAGTAACTAAACTACCTATCAATCCACCACTATCTTAGTGACAGGAGGACAAAGGAAAGGAATAGAGTCTCTTTAGCATTACCTAACTTAAGTTCTCTAAACTCTCCTACATAATCAGCCCAAGCGAGCGCAAAGTTGCAAACAAGTAAGATTAGTAGCGCCGAGCACCTGTCTAGTGTCTAGAAGAATAACAATCACAGAAGATTTTTAAACGTAACTTACCTGCATGTAAGCAGCAGCATTCTTGCTATTTGGGAAAAAAATAATATTTGCAATAACAGTAACACAGAACAGAACACACAATACTACTATAATTAGCTACTCACCAAGCCCCGCGACCTCAACAACTAGCAGGTCCAGCAGGTCCTGCTCCCGGTCCAAGAGGTCTGACCACCGGTGGGTCAGCTGGTTATGGGTGCACCGGACCCCAGAGCAGCGAAACACTGCCCAGCGCACCCTCGCCCACCGGCGGTGACGCTCCTGGGTAGCGAACCCGGAGCCGGGCCTGCCGCCTGCTGCCAAGGTTAAGGGGAGGCGGCGCTGAACAAAAAAAACAAGGGCGGCCACCTCCTCCTCGGTGAAAAGGGCCCGGTGCTGCACCCCTTCCGGGCTCCGTCTGCCGCAAGGAAGGCGGCTCTTGGGTGCAGGCGCCTTCCCCTTACTGGAGGTACCCTTAGCCATGGTTCTGGGTGGGCGGGGGGCGGAAAAGAAAATTTAGGAGTAAAAAATAAAGTCAGGAGAAGAAGTAGGAGAGTAAAAAAGCAAGTAATATAAAACAGTAGAAAAAAGTCAAAAAAAACGCAGTAAAAGTAGAAATAAAACGCAAAATATACACTTAGGGAGAGAGAGGGATAGATAATAAATAAAAAAGATCAGAAAAACAGTGTAAAAAATGAAGGATTGAAAAGATTAGAGAGGGATAATGAGACAGGCCCCAGAACCATGCAAAGAGTAGGAAAACAAGATGGCCGCGCCCATTGGCGACCGCGTGCTGAAGTTCGCGCGATATTTCCTCCCGAACATGCAATCTGCATTGCCGAACATCAAAAACATATTGCGAGCATGCGCGAGCATACGCGAGCATGCAGAACAAGCAACTCCACATGCTCACGTAACTCCGCTACGTGAACTCCGCCCGGGGTTAATATTTACCACTTGATCATTGCAGATAGTACATGTGAGTGTGGCCGTCCGATGCACCAGTGCTCATGTGCGTCGGACGGCCCCCGGCCATCCTCACACATGGCACAGAGAATCCCTCTGGTTGCGGCACCAGAGGGATTCCCTTTACCCCCCAACAGCCTCTGGAGCTGGGGAAGAGGTTTCCCAGCTCCGGAGGCTGTCTGCTTTGTTTCCCTGAAATGACAATCAGCGCGCACGTCCATGCAGATACCAAAACTTTCCCACACAGAAATTTGAGAAAAATTTGATTTTTTCAGCAAAATTTGAGGTTTGAAGGGAATTCTGGGAGGGGAAATGTTGGCAAATCCACGCAAGCCGTACCTCCCTGAAATTCCCCGGTTCTCTACTTTTCAGAAATGTGTGGGTTTGGTAGGTTTCCCTACATGGCCGCCAAGCCCGGGACCAAAAGCTCATGTGACCCCACTTGCAAAAGCAGATCGTTTTGTGATAGGTAATTTTGATGTCTCCACAATACATTTTGGGCCCTTGCCTGTCACGAGTACTTGAGCCACCCACAAGAGTGAGGTACCATTTTTATAGGGAGACCTGGGGTAACGCCGGGTGGTAGGAAATTTGTCATCCCAGTGATCCTACAACTTTTCCACACAGAAGTTTGAGAAAAATGTGATTTTTTTCATCAAAATTTGAGGTTTGCAGGGGATTCTGGGTAGGGAAACGTTGGGGGATCCACGCAAGCCTTACCTCCCTGGACTCCCCCTGGTCTCTAGTTTTCATAAATGTATGGGTTTGATAGGTTTCCCTAGATGGCCGCCGAGCCCGGGACCAAAAACTCATGTGACCCCCCTTGCAAAAGCAGATGTTTTGTGATAGGTAATTTTGATGTCTCCACAATAAGTTTTGGGCCCTTGCCTGTCGCGGGTACACTCCATAAGGTATAAGGCAGTGACCACACAGCTTTTCAGGAAGCACTAACAAGATACAATGTGAATGCCCACTAACATTATAAGGCCTACAGCAGATCCAAAACAATCCCTGAAGACTTCATTCTGCAACAGGCTATCAGTGTGGAAATAACAAGCATTACTAGATGGTAGTTTCACATGCTCCACCAACACATGTGCACATGTGTGTGCTCACATGTTTGTTGTGTAACCAGCCAGGAGACACCTCCCCGAACTGTGCAGCAGTCACCTCATTTTAAAAGATGGGCACTTGTGGCTACTACTCTCAGTCGATTGAAGGTCTTAGACTTGGGTGAATTGGAAACACGAGACTCGGTAAAGACGAGGGCAAGGTGAGTGAGGCACGTGCTCATACCTGCTCCCTCCTCGGCACCTCAACTTCCTCAGTGCCTCCATCTGATGGCATTGGCAGTGGCCGAGGCCCAGTTCCATCAGTTTTTTAGCTGAGTCAGACCATACCAAAGTGTACGGTGTGCAAGGGGTTGCTGTACAGCCATGCTACACCGGAATCCAAGATCTTCCAGCAGCAAGGCAAGAGGACGGAGAAGTGAGCAGGTGCAGTCATGATCTGTCAGACCCCAGGTCAAGGAGCATGGGGCAGTGAGGCAGCAGGGGGAGAGTGGTGGCAGTTAAAACCACAGTATTTGGCATTTGGTTGAGCCACTTGGTCATGGAAGAGGCCCTACAAGGTTCAGGTGAGGCTTGCAGCCTAAGGTGAGATTCTGCCCCTCTAGTCTCCGAGCTCCTTCTACATCCACCATCCACTATCACCACATGGTTATCGAGGGACACCCACCCCCTAATTTAAATCGCTGGGGGGTATATCCTCAGCAGTTAAGCCCTAAAGCCCTGAAGGCACCAGGAAAGGGGGGGCTACTAAGAAGGACAAAAAGGAAAAGGAAAAGGAAAAGGGAAAACAAAATAAGGGGATAAAGACCATGGTTCAGTTCAGCAGTGCTGTTAATTATAAAGGAGCCCGAGAAGAGGCCCAATTCTCTGTAATGCAAGCATACACACAAGCAGAAGACACAGGAGGAACGGTGGGCAAAGTGGGTGGCACAAAAGTGGCTCACAACGTGCTCCAGAACCACAGCGCCCACTAGCCAGCCCACCATCCAGAGCCACCAACAAGTATGCAACTAATTTAATCAACTATACACCCCTTCCAACATGGCAGTTGGTTGGCCTGCTCATAGACCCCACAGCAAGTTCAATCCCTGTGCACAGCCCCTGGTAGGGACTTAGGAATCATCTGGACTCCACACAAAAGCTTCTTGAGGAGATTCCGGGGAGAATCCATGGGGAAACAGACAGATGCATAAGCACAATATCGCTAAGCCGACCCCTTGCTTTGCGCTGGTTGGAAGGTTGCATACAGGGTATTTCTCTAAAGGAGGTCAGCAGCAATAGTGAAGGTGAGAAAGCAGAAGAATCAAACACGAAACAGAGACCTGAGGAGACAGTGAAGGCAAGGGCGGCATGGACTCAACTGAATCCCTGAACCCTTTAGAAGGGGACAATGTACACCCGAAAGGGACTCCCCCAAATACAACAAACATGGAGACAGGGGTTAGTGTGGAAGCAGTCATACCAGGCAAATGACTCCAAAGTACAGCTTACACGTCAGTGGAGAAAATAACGGGCAAACAAGAGCAGAAGGCTAAGACTCTGACTGAGTACTTCCTTATAATATCAAATGGCGACAAAACCCTCATCATCAGGGGGTACCATCAAGCTTGCCAGCCGCTCCGCATAAGACAGGTTTGGACTTTTGTGAGAATTTAACCTCCAGCACGGCTACCCAGAGTGGAGCAACAAAAGGACAAATCTCCCCAAATTCCAAACAGGAGGAGGCATCTAGCATCATTGAGTTGACCTCCACCTCAATGGACTGCCCTGGCAGCCTTAAAGCACTGTAAACGCTCACCAGCAATACCAGACATTGACAGCCCACAAAAGACAAGGAAGTAAAGGACAATGCCAAAGTCACAGAGGAGGAATCGATGAACAACGCCCCAGCAAACCCAATGGAGTACAAGCTAAAAGGTCAAGACAGAAGCTTGCAGGAATCATGGACAGAGGCACATCGTCAAAGATCAAGTCAGTTTGGCAAGAATTATTTGGCAGATAAGTCATACGATGACTCACAGGAAGACAACTTCGAATCAAGCCATGATTTCAATAAGAACCAAGACAAGCTACTCACATCCATAACCTCTACGCCCACAGTGGTAATAAATGTATTCACTTGGCAAACTCATAAATTAGAGATTCAAATGAACACCATGCAAACAATAGCTCTTGGTATAGCAAATATGGCAAGCAAGAGTGATAATATTGATATAAGACTTACAAGAAAAGAATGCCACTGTACAGAAATAGTGGACAAATTATTAAACTTGCCCGAAGTTCTCACAACAATGATAAGGTAACTAAGAAATATGAAGCCGGCAGGTGTACCAAAAATAGGGATAGATAAAGTTAGTCCGGATGTAAACACGGAAAGGGGACTAAACACATATAGTGGCTCAAACCCAGCCTGGTTCGGGAGAAAAAAACCTACTCTAGAGTCTGTCCATGATATTCCCATAAGCGCAGTTAGCAACATCAAAACTAACTGGACACAAACCAGGAACGTCATAATAACCTCCCCCCCACCCCCAAGAAAAGAAACAGCGCTAAATCTGGACACCAGACCATTAAAAAGACAGACCAAAAAAAGACTAAGAAAAAGGGAAAGGCGCAACATAATGTCAACGTAAGAAGGAGCTGGGGGGCAGCAACCCCATGTTTTGCCACAGGAGAACCAACATCAAAGGCGGAAGTCATAGCAAGCAAAAACTCCTACCCAATATTTAGGAAAAAGACAAACCAAGAAATTGAGGATGGAAGTGCAGAACACCAGGAATTATCCACACAGGACAGTCAAAAACAAAAGGTCAATCTCCAGCTGCTCAAGGTATAATACAATTAAGCCCCAGCGCGGCTTGAAGGGTGGAAGCCTTGAGAAGTTTCCCCCACTTCAAAAGGGGCAACAGGTGTAAAAAGTAGGATACTCAGACCCACTCTTCAGTTCACTACTTGACCTATGGTTGGACTCCCAGGGAACTGTCCTGCTGCCTGTGGCCTGCTATGTACTTCAGAGGACTGTCCTGCTGCACTGAGAGGACTGCCTCGCTGCAAAAAGTCTGCCCTGTGCCCACAGAGGACTGCCATGCTGCTGGAGACCAGCATGAACTGAAGACTTCTAGAGTGACTCCAAGGGTTAGTTGGCTGGCCTCCTGATCAGAGAATCAGGGACAGAAAAGGCTCCAACCATCTTGCACTCATACCTGGACCCAGCCTGAGTGAGTCCTATGTTCCAAGTGGTGCCCACCCACTTTTGGACCCTTGGAAGTGGTGCCCACATAGCCCAAATCCAAAACTGGGAACCTAGGAAATTGTTCTGCTAAAAAGTGTTCTGAGAACCAAGAGGTGACTGGGACTTCCCTCCTCAGTGATCTGCCCAGGGTGCATCACTGGTCAGCCTGACTTTGCGACAGCTCCCTCTATGTTCTGCGGCTACTTGCAGAAGGGGTATCCGGCCTTGTGGAGCCCTTGTCAGCTACATCCTGTAGCTTTGTCCCAGTTCCTGCACGGCATGACCTTTTCAGTCCATGCCATTAAGGAACTGTCTTTGGTGTTCACATTGCAGTGCCCATTTTCAGGGCACCACCGTGGGAACAGAAAAAGCCTGCCAGACACGAGAAACACTCGTAATCTGGTGGGTGGCCGGACCACAGGTTTGGCAGTGGTTGGGCCCTAAGTCTTAACACAGAAATCTTCAACGCAACTTCTTCTTGTGGCTGCTGCTTTGCCTTGCTGAACTTTACCATCTCTGACATTTTTCTTTGAAATTTCTTCTAAGTCCAAAGGTAAGGGGAGGCCAGACCCAATTCACTTTGTGTATCAAACTGTGGTCTATCACGGTCAGCCATAACTTTTGACTTTGCTTTGCCCCGTGTCCTGCATGACTAGATGTCCACAGTTGGCACTTTGATCTTTTAGGTGCCATTTTACACTTTAAACTTCAGAAAATCATAACTCCTGTACTATTGATTGTATTTATGTTGTTTTGGTGTCACATAATTTAATAAAATATTATTATATTTTTCTAAATTTGTGTTGGATTTTTCTTGTGTTGTGTTTTTACTTTATTACTTTTTATAAATTGTTTACTCACGGCCGCTATAAGCGTGCCTGCTTTTGTGCCACGCTACCAGTCGGGTAAGCACGGGTTCATTTAGTGACTTTTTGTGGTTTACCCTGACAAGGACTGCGGCTGTTGCTTGAGTAGGGTTTCACCCCTCAACCAACAACCCAATTTTTGACAGTGGGGAGATGTTTTGAATGCTTGTGTTCAAAATTCAAATTAAAAAAATATTTTGCACCACAAAAATAATAATGCTGCGAGCAGACTCAGTACACTAGGAGTCAGAATACCTACTATCCTTTTTCCAGTGGCTATGCTCCAGCACACACTGATGCTAATGATCACAGGGTACTGTAGCAAGTTGCAGACTGCTATGTATCAGTCATATGCCACTGCAGCTAATAGGAACTTTTCTATATGTGCATGCACTAGAGACAAACAGATATAACTGTGCCATGCAGCTTGAGAAATAGACCTTATTCCAGTGACAATCCTTACCAACAATTGTGGGGAAATGACTGAGGTGTAACAGATCTCCAGGAAGTAGAAGTGACTGAGGAGAAAGTGCATGGGAATATGAAGTGCACGCCAGGCCGTGGAGCTCACCTCAACAAGAGCATTACTTGAGGTGGTACACATGTACATTAAAAGAAACACAATGAATAGACAGACTTGTAGCTTGTCACTTTCAGAAAATCACACAATGAAGCCTTCATTAAGCTTTGTTTGAATTTTCCTTTACATATTTTGCAGCACTTGATATCTAAAAAATGAAATGCACAGAATTGTAAGAAGGAATAACATAGTAAGCACTGTGTGAACATCAAGTAAATAATTCTTAACAGAAAACAATGTTTCATGTAACTATGGCCCCGATTTATTTCTTGGTGGTTGGGCTGTTCATCCTACACGATGGAGGTTTCAATCCATCTGCTGTGCCTGAGTGGCTTCTCCCCCCTCCCCCGATTTATCTGTCATTGCGGGTATATTGCTCACCTGCTAATCTATGGAATCCCCTGAACTTTTATTAATGCACAGTGATGGTAGCAGTTTGATGATTTTTCGTCATAACGTGCACACATTGCATTTTTATTGTAAAGTTCAGATGGAAATTCTAATAATTAAATATATTTTGTGAACTATTTTTGTTGTCAGTTGCCTCCTTGACTGCTTGATAGCAATGCCTCAAATAGAAACCTACGGCAGCTTATTTCAGCAATTTTGATTCACCTTCCCCTTGTTGATTCATTCAACGTTGAGGTAATAAATAATATTATCCTCTTTTTGACTTTTTAAAACCTATCCTGCTCGAGATCTTTTTTTTGTTTATTTACCTTATGGTGTAGCCTAGACTGTAGAGAGTTATTTTTGCTCATCCCTCACTTGTATTTCAGATTTATATGCTGATGGTCTTGATGGAGGTATTTCTGTCTGACCAGCAGTCATCCTCTGTCAATGGTGCACAATCATCTGTTTTCAGACAATACTCCATTGGTGTCAGAGTGGCCGTATACCACCCACCAGATTTATGTATATATGTCAGGTCAGCAGTGTACTCCCGTACAAAATATGTTGCAGACCTGTTTTGGCTGGGCTTATCCATTTGTCTTAAAGACAAATGCGTACGTTCCAAACCTGAGATGAATGGGCAAAGTAATCACAACTACACAGCACAGTATAAAACACACCCCATTCAATACCATGATCCTTTGCCTTTTTCATCTTGGATCAGCAACAAATAGGTTTTTGTTGCCTTCTACTACTTCAGTTTTTGTTGTTGTTTTTTTCCCCTACTTTTCTTGTCATTTTGTAATTAATATTTTTCATTATCTTCACCATATCTGAAAGAAGAAACCCCAGATTCTCAGACACAGAATTGACAGTCATGGTTGATGAGATAATTAGAGTAGAGCCACACTTGTTTGGGGCCCTTGTTCAAAGTGCCCCAATAACCCAGAAAGGACAAATGTGGGAAAGAATTGTCTCAAGAGGTAATGCTGCATCTAACAACAGATGTTCACAGGAGAAAATTAGGAAGCAGTGGAATAATCTGCAGGGGAGAGCAAGCTCCCTGGCCTCTAGAGCCCACCTAGAGGCTCAGCAGATTGATGGGGGTTCTCCCAACCCCATTAACCTCTTGCCCTGAAAGGAGAAGGTGTAGGGGATCCTACACAAATAAAGCTTTGCAGGAATCCCTGGTGGTTTGGAGACTGATAAGTACAACAACTGTACATTAAACAGAAGTGTCTATTCATTATTTTCATAATAATATGTTAATGTGTGTTCTTCATATAAATATATCTGTAAAGATAAATTAGGGATTGAATGTATAAGTTTATTTTAGTTGTTTGTGGAAAGGACCTTCATTCTGAATGTTGAATGGTAAAAAATATATATATATTTTTTTCCTTTTCAGAATGTAATCTGTAAGCCCATATGTATTTTAGAATTATATGTGTTATACACTAGCAGCAAGTTACCATTATGTGTGTTGTTTTACAGAAACGACATTATATGTCATACACTGCATTATGTAATTAGCTTTGTATGGTTCTGGTCAATAACCTGTGCATTTTCAGTGTTCATAATATATTTTCAAGTGTACATTTTGTAGCTAAGGCATTTAAATGTATACATTGTTGCATTCTAAAATACAGTCATCAACTATTTCAACAGTGTTAGTGGCCAATCACTACACCTTCCAGAATGCATAATAATTGAAAACCTATGTGATGTGACACTTTCATCATACTATATATTGAACTGATAAGAGATCTACACCAGTGTGATAGTAATCTAAAATGTTATGTACCAACCTTATGAACTCTTCACACAGAACGTTGTGTTGCCTTCCCTTGTTGTCTCACACTTTCCATTGTAGATGTTTTAACCCTGTGCTCCCTGGGGTCTATAAGGTCATTAACTTTCAGGTGCATTCTCCTATTGTTGTTAGCCTTTTCAAGTCATTCTTGATTTCATACAGATAATAAATAACCAGAAAGAACTTTCCAAAGGAAAAATTGTAATGAGAAAGCTTAACATGATAAAGAAAGCTTAACATGATAAAGGTCATCACTGTTACTTGAAATGACTCACAAGTGTTATGTGATATTGTATTGTATTGTATTGTAATTGCATCTATATAGCGCTTACTACCCCATATGAGGCGTTGAAGCGCTTTTTCAGCGAGTAGCACGCTACTCCGGAACCCATAAAGGATTAGTGGTGAATTAGTATAGTAAAAATAAGAAAGTAATTTGAGTGGTGGATATGTTGGTCAGTTATTTGGATTTGGATTAGAATATTTATCACCTGACTTGGTGGTATGTATGTAATGTTTGTGTTTGTGGACGTTATCTCAGTTATACTGAAAAAGTGTTGATGTAAAGTCGAAACATATTTTATAACGAACATTACATAAACAGTGGGATTTAGAATTGTAACATTGGATGAAGGTTTTAAGTAAAAATGCAGATACTGAAATGCATACAAAGGTGTCATACAAATCATCATTGTCCTTTACATTGTAGGACTCGCACCCAGAGCTGCATTCCAGGAAACCGCACCAAGTACTCCAACCACCAGTACTACTTCTGCAGCAGACATCGGTGGAGAAACAACTCCTGCTGGTCCAGATCCTGATAGGGAGTAGCCTGATCTGTCAACTTTGTCTCTGCAGGCTGCTATGGTCACGCTGCCTAGTATCCCAATACCACTACCACTCCCCAACAGAGAGTGGTTGTAAATGCATCCTGTGACCAACATCTCTTCCAACATGTTTAGTGTGCACCCCAGTTCAGGCTCCTGTATTGCCTACAACAACTGCATCTACAGTTGAGCCAGGGCCAACTGCTCTGGTGCACACAGGGTAGTGCAGTTGGAGAAGGGAAGCATTTGAACAGCGGAGTGAAGCCACTGATGTCCATAGTTTTCAGGAAGCTATGGGTCACATCGTAGGAACAACCACCACACACGAAGACCAGCACAACCAGGTTATCAGGTTCCTCAAAGAGAACAATGAGCTCATGCTGGACCTAAAGCAATTGCAGAGGAAGATCAATGACCTCATGGAGCGGGGGAGATATGTCTTCTGCTCTCTCTCTGGGGTGATGCAGCATGGGTTCAAAAACATATGCAAGGCAAATTGTGTCTCATCTACCCCTTTCTGTGGACCTTCAACAGCAGACAACTCTCCAACATTCTCCGCCACAGAAAGAGAAGGCCCTGCAATCCGAGGAGTCACCTGTCATCAACTTGAAATCTGCAGCTGTCTAGCCATCAATCATCCTCAGGAGGGATCATTCGGCTGGACCAGTGGGACAAGACCACCACCAAGAGACACAAGTCCTACTTTTCTCCTGTGAGGCCATACCATTCATACTTTTTTCCACATATTTCATCTTGTCATCTTTTTGTGTTATACTTGAAAGTGAATTTTAACTTTTAAGTTTAATTTCTCTTTTTATAGTAAAATCTGGGGATCCAGATTTTTGCCCTGGCTGGCTGTTTTTTTCTTGTGATCCTTCATCTTCAAGTATATATAGCGTTCGCTAGAGGGCATTCCATTATATATATATATATATACATATTATCTACTGGCGGTCGCCAGTAGATAGTTATAGTTAGAACCTATTTTCCATAGGAAATTCACAACATTCTATTTCCAATAACTTTGGCGCCGGTTGACGAATCTTCGCGAAATTTTCAAAACTTGTGGGGCGATCCGGTCCGCTCCTATCCTGAAAGTTTCGGGGTGATTCGGCAAGCGGGGGCTGATAAAAAAGGGGGGTCCCAAAACGTGTTTTCCCCATGCAATTTTCCATAGGAAACTTTAGACACGGCTACAGCCCGAACTGCTGAACGGAATTACACCAAATTTGGCAAAGTGGTAGTTCTTGGTTCAGAAAGAACCCTTTTTGTTAAATGGTGTAAATCCGTTCAGTAGTTGCCGAGAAAATCAAAAGTAAAAACACATATATATCTATGGCCGCGGAGGATCCGTGCACCCTCCCGATCACGAGCTGTATGCTAATTGGCTGTCAACACTCCAAACCAGGAAGTGTTGGCAGCCATCTTGTGCCTCGGTAGAACCGAGGCACAAGAAATCAGAGAAACAAGTGCGCAAAACGCAAAAAGGGGGCAGGGTAGAAACACCCTGACCCCCTAGGCCTGCTTAGGGGGTCCCACAAGGACCCCCAGGGCCAAAAAAAGCATTAAAAAAAAAAAAACCGGCGAGATTCGCGCACCCAGCGCGAATTTCGGCCGAAATTCATATTCAAAAAGCCCCCGGGTGGGCCAAGTCCCGGGGGCACTGGAAAAATGTGCGGGGGGCCCCAATTCACCCCACACTGCCCCGGGGACCGCCACCTCCCCAGGGCTTGATTTATGAGTTGCAGGGGGGGCATGCAGCCCCCCCGCAGCCCCGGGGACCTCCACCCCCCAGGGCTTTCATTAATTATTTGCAGCGGCACACGGCCCCCCCGCAGCCCCGGGGACCGCCACCCCCCGGGGCTTCTTTTAAAAAAAAAAATAAACCTGTGTGGGGGGGGGGGGGGGGTTCGAGCCACCCCACATGCCCCGGGGACTGCCACCTCCCCGGGGCACTAAAAATGTAAATTTGGGGGTCCGTTACGGACCCCCGAGCCCCGGGGACCACCACCTCCCCGGGGCTGTGCACACGATGGGAGGGGGCCGCGCGGCCCCCTCCTGGAGCCTGTGATGGCCCTGGGGACCGCCACCCCCAGGGCCGGCTCCTGCAGTGTCCCGGGGTGCCCACCCCGGGACACTGCTGTTTGCAATGACAGGGCGGGAGCCTCGCGGCTCCTGCCCTGTCATTGCAAACTGCTTTGCTTCATTGAAGCGAGAGCAGGTTTGCTCTCTCTTCAATGAAGCAAAGCAGATTGCTTTTCCACATGGGGAGCTGCATGTTAGCAGCTCCCCATGTGGAAAAGCAATGCCGGCTCCCGCAGGACGCGGGGAGCCGGCGGGACCGTGAGGGCATTGGGGCTCCCCCCACGGTCCCCAATGAGAGGCCAGGCCCTGGGGGATGGGGTCCGGGAGGGGGGCTCCCCTTCCCAAAAAAATAAATAAATAAAGGCCGGCCCCGGGGGATGGGGTCCCCAGGGCCAATAGAGGCCTCAGGAGGGGGGCCACGCAGCCCCCCTCCTTTACAAATAATAAAAATAGGTGGCCATGCCCCGGGGGATGGGGTCTTCGGGGCCGGAATTGGCCACGGGAGGGGGGCCCACGCGGCCCCCTTCCCGTTCACATCTTTTAGTTTTTTTGTTAAAAAGGGGTTAGGCCCTGGGGGATGGGGTCCCCAGGGCCCAAAAAAGGAAAAAGAAGGGGGGTCACACAGCCCCCCTTCTAAAAAAAAAAAAAAAAAAAAGACGCGATCGTGCCTGAGGCCCCGCCCCTCCCTTCACCACTCTGCAAACGCGCCACAGGGGAATTAATACAATACTGGGGGTCCTTGGGGGCCAACTAGCCCACCAGGTACCTCCAGTAAGTGCCACAGGGCTGAGTTGCAGAGAGGTGGTCCAGGCCACGCCCCTTTTTACACCTCTCTGCAACGCAGCTCTGTGGCGCTTACTGGAGGTACCTGGTGGGCTAGTTGGCCCCCAGGGACCCTCAGGACTCAAGGGGAATTAATCCCACAATTTACAACGCACCACGTGGCGCGTTTGCACAGTGGTGCAGGGAGGGGGCGGGGCATGAGGTGACATGTGTGCAAACACGCTCTGTGGTGTGTTTTAAGTTGGGGGATTTAGTCCCCTTGAATCCTGAGGGTCCCTGGGGTCCAACTAGCCCACCAGGTAACTCCAGTAAGCGCCACAGAGCTGCGTTGCAGAGAGGTGTAAAAAGGGGCATGGCCTCAGACCACCTCTCTGCAACGCAGGCCTGTGGCGCTTACTGGAAGTACCTGGTGGGCTAGTTGGGCCCCAGGGACCCTCAGGATTCAAGGTGACCTAATCCCCCAACTTAAAACGCGCCACAGGGTGCGTTTGCACAGTAATGAAGGGAGGGGGCGGGGCCTGAGGTGACATGTGTGCAAACACGCCCTGTGGCGTGTTTTAAGTTGGGGGATTAAGTCCCCTTGAATCCTGAGGGACCCTGGGGGCCAACTAGCCCACCAGGTACCTTCAGTAAGCACAACAGAGTTGCGTTGCAGAGAGGTGAAAAAAGGTGCGTGGCCTCGGACCGCCTCTCTGCAACTCAGCTCTGTGGTGCTAACTGTAGGTACCTGGTGGGCTAGTTGGGCCCCAGGGACCCTCAGGATTCAAGGGGACTTAATCCCCCAACTTAAAATGCACCACGGGGCGCGTTTGCACACATGTCACCTCAGGCCCCCCCCTCCCTTCACCACTGTTTTGAGAATGGTAGTCTGTAATTTAGAGTGGGTGTATCAAAAGTTATATTAGAGTGTGAGAAGATGCATGAAATTTTCACATGGATGATATCATCAGTGATGTCATCAGTGATGTCATTTGAGATGTCATCAGTGATGTCACTGACCATGTCATGAGTGATGTAATATGTGACGTCATCAGCAGTGCATTGCGGGGGCGCGAGTTATAGTTAGCTGAACTAACTATAACGGGGGAATTTCACGGGTTTTGTACGAGTGAAATGTCCAAACAACTATAACGCCCCTGAAACCTATGGTTTTTTCAGTGAATTTCTAAGGTTTTTTAAATGCTAATTTCTAATTATAACGTGCCTGAAACCTATGGTTTTTTCAGTGAATATATATATATATATATATATATATATATATATATATATATATATATATATATATATATATATATATATATATATATATATATAGCCAAACTGAAGAAGTTGCCCTCGAACGAAGATGCACTCATGGCAGGTTTTCCAATGAAGACTGAAAGCCAGCAACTGGCATCTGATCTCTTTAAATGACAGGCCTAACCCATTTTGGGATACTCAGCCCTTGCTCACAGGCCAAAGAAGAGCAAACAACAAACTGATTGCAACCACATGGTACACTTAAGTAGAGGTTCCGCCCACAGTGGGCCTTGATGTAAGTTGCAATGCATCCTGGTGTTTGTGGTGCATACAGATCCAATTTTACCCAAGTGGGTTTGTTGTTGCTCCGCCAGTGAATAAAAGTTCAACACCTATTTACCCGTTGTACCATGTGGTTGCAATCAGTTTGTTGTTTGCTCTTCTTTGGCCTGTGAGCAAGGGCTGAGTAGCCCTAAACACGTTAGGCCTGTTATTTAAAGAGATCAGATGTCATCTGATGGAGTAAGTTCTGATCCGCAAGAGGTGCTCCCCTGGTCTGAGGCCTTTGGCTGGCATCAGTGAGATGTTTTGGGCTCCTCACAAAGTGACTTCTTTGATCCGAGTATCGACTGCCGACAACAATCGCTACAGCTCCAGAGGGATCTGCTCTTCACACCTATAGCGATTGTCTGTGATGTGTGACAGTGCAAGGTCTGCTCTTCACACTGATAATGACTGATCACACCATGCCAAACAATACACGTGATGCTCAAGCAATGACTAGATCTTCGAGCTACAGCAAAGACGATCTGCAACACTTAACCTGCGCCTTGCACCAACATCCTCCTCCTTTTTGCACCCTTCGTGCCAGACTTGAGATGTAACTCTTCAGCAGGTCTAACCTAGTTCCTATATCTGACCCGTTTTCCATTGTGGTCCGCCTCCGCTTGTGATTTAGCATGACCTAATAACTGCGAGTGGATTTGTGCTTCTTAGTGCTATTTTCACCTGGAACTTTAAAAACCCTTATATCAGGTTCTACGGATTGCATGTTTGTTATTTTGGTGTCATTTTATTAATTAAAATGTACCCAATTGTTCTTGTGTTGTGTATTCACTATATTACTATTTGTGTACTGCATAACACTTTACTCACTGTATCTAAGTTAAGCCTGAATGCCTTGTGCCACGCTACCAGAGGGTTAAGCAGAGGTTAATTTAGTAACTTGGTAGATCACCCTGTCAAATACTGTGTTTATTATTTAAGTGGGGCTTCCACCTCTCTCAACTAATAACCCAATTTCTTACAACTTACCTCTTTGATATTTGTCTTTTGATATTGTGGTCACTATATTGTGACCCTCTGAAAGTCTGCCTTCGAGATTTTCTAGTGCAATCCTCTAGTACCTTTAAACTGTAGTAACCTGTATTGTATTTATTGTGTTACTTTCTCCTTAGCTGCTCAGCCACTGTGAATGTGATCCATGGAATGTTGGTGTGATGGACATGAATGGAATGTTTGGGTGCCTGGATACTTACGGTGAGAGTTGGAGTATGGGCTGACTGCTCCTGGTGGAGTTGCTTCACATCAACTGTACAACATGTAACTGAAGCTCAATAAATCTACCTAAAGTACATCTTGGCTACCGGACTTTATTACTACATATTTTTAGTGACGATCTGAAGACAAACTCATGCCCTACATGTCCTCTCAAGGAAGGTAAAAATGACATGCCAGAAATGTCTTCATTGTAGAAGGAGCCTACGGAAATGGCTGTCGCAAACAGCACACTTTGCAGTTCCTGGAGGAAGTGGTTTACAAATTACCACACTGGCAGAGCGAGTACATTCCTAAGAGGAAGTGTGGACACAAAAGAAACACGTTCTACAAGTATCAAGTTGTACACGAATCAAGTGTCACTTGTGCAGCATGCCTCACAGCCCCACCAGTGTCCTTCACACCGGATAGCCCCAGCACAGGTGGGCTGTGTTCACCGACATCTCCCAACATCAAGCTCAACAAAATACAGGTTGCTTGTGTCATCCTATGCACATTCAGCTTTGTTGTCGAGGGATCTCTCACCTATGGCTGCAGTGTTTGGTCTTGTGGCACTGCTCAAACTGTAACAGGCTCAATGGCTTGAGTTTCCAAATTAATCTACAGCCATCGGTGTGTGCTTGAAATGGAATCGTTTGTGGAGAGTGTCAACACATGCTTTGGTTTGGTTCTTGCGACGTCTAAGGCATGTTTTCTTGTTCCTTCTGCATCTATTTGAAATGGTTTGACACTCGTTTGGAAATTAGCCCAGATGCCGGTGGCCAGAGCAAGACATTTGGTGAGACAATTTTTGACTTTTATTTGTATTTTCTTTCCCACTTGAGGCCCTCCCAGGAGGTTTGGCAGTTAAACTGCTGTGTTGCGGATTAAAAACAGAGGCACAAGTCACTTGTTCCGTGTGCAACCTTACCTTCATCTTGAAATCGCGTGGAGACATTGCTGTGATGTTTTCGTTGCTATGCAGCTCGGCGAGCTGTTGTGGGACACTTTGCTGCACGGAGGCGCCGTGAGCCACCCAGCGAGTGTCACCATTGCATGCTACCATTTTTGGTTTCCTGGCTCCACGCAAGCTTCTAGACTGGAGCAAGTGCGCAGCTCCCTCTCCATTTCCTAAGAAACCCTGTGGTGATGCTGAGGTGCCGTTCGGCATGCAGACAGCACGCGCCACCTTTGGTGATGTCTTCACTTTCGTGGGGGTATGGCAGCTGTCAGCTTTTCAGCACAAAGCGCTACTTTGATTTATAACTATGCGAAAACTTTGTGCCTCCCTGTACGCTGACACGCACACCACTTATGTGGCAAACGGAGCGTGTCATCTTTCCTGTGAATCTACCTATCTTCTGTAACTGTCGTTTTTCTTTATTACGGTGACACGCACAATCGATTGTGTCTTTTACACGTTTATTGGGGTCTGGCGTGTTGTAGTCTAGGTGGCACACAAACACACGTGATTGTATTATGGGATTTTTCAAAGTTGAAGGGGGAACTACACTGTATAATGTCTCTTCCTTTTGTTGATGTGGCCACATGTTTATCATCTTATGTTCATACTATTGTCTGATTAGGACGTGATTCCTACATCATACTCTTGTTCTGAGCTTATGTTACCACTTGGCATGTTACTTGTCCTACACAGTATTGTTGTTGAGTGTTGTGTGCCCATCCTTCGCATGTTGTATGTCTGAAAATTTGACCCTCAGGAGGGTGGGTTTTTTGGTTCATGGGTGTTGGTCACTCATTCTTGAGGTTGGTTTTACCACACTTTTTTGAAGCAATGTTTTAGGTGGTTTTGGCTTGTTTTTTCTTTTCTAGTCTGTATCCCTTTCTTCAGGGATGGGAATGGGATTTAGTCCCACTTCCACGCTGTAGGCCACTTATCCCTTACACAAGGGGTGGCTTAAGGGGTGTCTCTCCCTTTTTCACAGTTAATGGGTTGTAGTCCCATTCAACGCAGTTAGTCATTTCCCTTACAGGAGGGGTGGCTTCGTGGGGTCTATCCCCTTACACAGTTTTACGACTTACAAGAGGGGTGACTAAATGGGTGTTAGTCCCATTTTCACAGTTTGTCATATGGGTCACATTCCCATGTGACTTAATGGGTGTTAGTCCCATTCACACAACTTGTCATATGGGTTATAGTCCCATCTCTACAAGTTCACGCTACCTACCTCTACATAGGGGTGTTCTATGGGTATGAGTCCCATTTATGCAAATTGTTTGTTCACGCTACCAACCTCTACATAGGGGTGTCCTATGGGTACGAGTCCCAGTTATCCAAATTTGTTTTTGCATACCCTTCGTTGTGGGATATTTTGGGTGTGTAATTCACCCAGGGTTACAGGTATACCTTTATTTCTTAAACGTTGTGTATGTCACCTTGTGCTGCACGTTTGTTGTTTGGTGTGTAAGCCACCCTCTGCTGCACATTTGGTGTGTGGTGTGTTTGTCACCATCTGCCACATGTGCTGTTTTTTGCCCCTAGGTCATAGTGGATGCAGTCGTGGCTCCTGGAGGGAGTGCTGCGGGGAGGTGGGGAGGGGTGAGGGTAGTAAACTCCGGCATATGGCCGAACGGAGGTAAGTACATAAATAAATAAATAAAATGAATTACATTGCGCATGCCGCATCGCCAAATGGCTAAATTTGAGGTTTGCATGGGATTCTGGGTTAAAAATTCCCTGGTGAGAACCACGCAAATCCTGCACCCCTGTACTTCCCTGTTTGTCTACTTTCCAAAAATGTGCAGGTTTGCCTATGTGATGGCTGAGCTAGGGCACAAAATCCACAGCTACCCATAATGACAAAAAAAGATTTAAAGGCCATCTTACTACCACAAATAAAGATCTGGCATTCATTTGTTAAAGTTAATCCACCACTTACACTGGCTGGTTTTCGTACCTCCGGAAATACTGGCTTCAAAGCACAAATACTAAAACCAAGCCCTCAGAAAGTGAGCCATAAAGCCACTTCACTGCACCAAACTCTTTATGGTCCATTCACATGCCATTCACGCACCTGACACAAGACTTTCATACCGCTGGCCATGGGTTCAAAGCAATAGATCAGTGCACTCGCATCAACATACTACTGCCATCCAAGGGCCCATCACATTCATACGCCACAGGACGGAATCAATTTGACTACATTTTACCACCTGTCAAGTAACCGCCTCCTTCTTTCAGAACATTACCGAATGCATGCCTAGTGAACCTTTACTTATTCACATGAGACTCAGGAAGACATGTCTTTCATGCACTTTTAGTGCCCTCACTGTGCTAAATCCATCTCCTTCCAGTTTGTGAATACAAGTTGGGGGGGTGTCCGAGTATGCCCCATGGCCAATTCCTTGAACTGAGTGAGCATATCTACCTTTGAAAATAAAGCAAACTTGTTGGGGAATTTTCGGAAGTTTGCTAAAGAGAACATCATGAACTATGAAGAATGGTAGTTTTTGAAACCGTTATGTGTAGTGCTATGACTGTGATACACTTATCATACAGCAAATTGAATATCTACTATGTTCTGATTGAGGATGAACATGGCAAGCAGGTCAAGCTTTGAACCATACGTACCGTAGTAATTCAATGCGAGTGCAACTCCAATGGGTTTATGTTCATAGGCAAAGATTAAGTAATGACGTGTATCTGTACTGCCTTTACTATCTACCTTCTCCTTATGGCCTGCTCATCACCTTTATCTGCCCAGAGACATGGTAGGTATTCTGTTATCTGATTGACAAGTGCTTTACAGTCCCCACACTGCATATACTGGGGGACAGAACATAAGCCATGTTGTCACAGAGTACCCTGTTTGTCAAAATGTTAAAGGCTTAACTGGATTTTGATGTGCTTGTTAGTGTACTTATGTATAATATACAAGAACCACCCTGATTGCCATAGAGAACCAGAGTAAGCATAATAAGTCAAACAAAAGTCCTGTGAGACTTAGGCACCAACATTTCTACTTGCTTTGAAAGTGTGCAAACATAATTAGTAACTTGTATCATAACTATGTTATTAAAAACCTTTAGTATAAGATGTGAAAACAATCATCATACAAGATATTGGGTCCTGTACCCTTTTTCAATAACATTGGGTATGATACAAGTTAGTAATTAAGGGGCCGATTCACAGAACTAATCTGAGACAAAATCCTAAACTTACTACTTCTGGTATTCAGAGAAGGCACTTACGATTTTTGGTATTCACAGACACTACATCATAACCCAGAAAAGTTTGCTCCTTTGCATCATGGTTCAATTTGCTCTTCCCTCAGTGTTGACTGTAGTGTCAACACCACAGTCAACACTAAGGGCGCTCCCCTTAGTGTTGACTGTAGTGTTGACACCACAGTCAACACTGAGGGGAGCGCAAATTGTGCACTGCATGTACCATGATGCAAAGGAGCAAACTTTTCTGGGTTATGATGTAGTGTCTGGCCATACCCTTTTCCCTGCCTAAACTATTTTTCATGACCTCCTCTACGATTTATCACACATTCCTAATGTTCCTTTTTGTAAAATTTGCATTGCAGCCCATTTATTACACTTCATCCTGCCCGAACCGGAGATTACGGCTCAAGCCGGAGAGTACGGCCCTAGCCAGAGAGTACGGTCCGGGTGCGGAGATTCCGGCCCGACTGCGGTTGTAAAGATAGGAGTCGTAAGTGATTTCTGTTAATACAAAAAATCGTAAGTGCCTTCTGTGAATACCAGAAGTAGTAAGTTTAGTATATTGTCTCAGATTAGTTTTGTGAATCGGCCACTAAGTTTTCACACTGTCAAAGTAAAAGTAAAAGTGTCAGTGAGTGAGTCCCACAGAACATTTGTTTGGCTTATTACTTTAGAGAACTTAGGCAATATCCCCCAGCATGCTTACCTTAGGTCACTGGTAGATATGCTTGCTCAGTTCAAGGAACAGGCCTCCCAGGGCATCCTCAGGGACCCCAAACTTGCATCAACAAACTGGAAGGATTTGGATTGAGCATAGTAAGTGTGTTGATGGAGCATGACACGTTTTCTCGAGCTTTAAGTTGATATGGACGGAAGGCATTAGTATAGGTTCATTTGAAAGTTATACAGGATTAGTCAGGACTCTGATTTGGGCAGAGACATGAATGGGTAAGAAAAGCTTACAGTCGGTGTGGTTTCCCAGGGACATTGCATAGGGAGGAGGCAGATAGTAAAGGCAGTACAGATACACGTTTTTACTTCATCTTCACCTATGAATATAAACCCATTGGTGTTGCGCTCGCATTGAATTACTATGGCACGTATGGTTCATTCCTTGACCTGCACTCACGCCTACAAATCCCTCCACAACACTGGACCCAAATACCTCAACGAAAAAGTCTCCTTCCACGTACCCAAAAGGGACCTCCACTCTGCCGACCTTGCCCTAGCAGAAACCCCACGCCTACACAGAACCAGAGCGGGCGGAAGAGCCTTCTCCTACATCGCGGCCACAGCCTGGAATGAGCTCCCAGTCAACATCAGAAGCTCCCCTACACTACACACCTTCAGGAAGAGTCTCAAGACCTGGCTCTTCAGCTGAACCGGAGCTGCACCCCCCTAGTACCTTGAGATCCTCACGTGTGAGTAGCGCGCTTTAAACCCCCTGATTGATTGGTTGATTGATATGGAAGTCCATGATTTCCTGAAGTAGAGGAACTAAAATTCTGTGACTCCTTACCAAGCAAGGTAGTGACCCATTGACAGTAGGTATCCACTCACAGTCATTGAATGATTTACCTAGTGGCAGCTCCACCTCAGTCAATTTACCAGTATTTGCTTTAATATGATACATTATAATGCAAATAGGAAAACACAAGCCTGACTGAGATGGGCACTGGGTACAGTAAACACAACTCTCCTGCCTCTTTCTCTGCATCGTCTTTACAATGACAGCATGGTCACTCCTGTTTGGGTGTTGCAGGAATGCGATCAGCAAAGTGTCACTCATGCAGCCTTACCAAGTTCTCCGGAACATATGAAGTGGAGTCTGCTGCTTCTGTAGCAGTGAGACTTTCAATCATGGACAACTGAAATATAGAAATTGCCCACATAGAGGTTACATCCTTTGTGAAGGAGTGCCTGTATACTCTCTCAAGCTGTACACATAGCCAGCCGAGCTCTCACATAGTATGTACAGCTTGATACCATAGTGAGCTCATTTACTTACAATGTACTGCCTGAACAGCAGCCATCCTTCGTACAGGAGCAAGGACTCATCGATGGCTATATTCTCTCCAGGAGTATAAACCTCTTGAAACCTGGCAGACAAATGTTCCATGACAGGCCAAATTTGGAACAACCTGTCATGGCCTGGATGGTCCAAGGGCAATGCAGCTGACTTGTCATTGAAATGTGTCATGCACTGCAATAGCAAAAAACGATCTCTGCTCATGTATGGTGCGAAGACGGGGGTTATCCTAACCGTGCGAGTAGTCCAGTAGAACAGCAAGGTTGGTTTAGGCAATGCTCCCATTTTGAGCGTAAGGCCCAAAAATGTCTTCAACTCACCTAATGAAGTGGGACTCAGCATGTGTGCCCTAGAATGAGGCCCAAGAGTGCCATCATGCTCCCTCAGAAATTGTTTGGTGCTCAAATTTGTTTGCTGCACAAATTTCTCAAGGAAGTCAACATCCAAAAAGAGATGGACGTAGTCAACTGGCAAAAAATTTACCATATCAACTTTACATTCAGCATCGCCAGTGAAAGGTACAATTTGGGGCTGAACTAAATTAGTAGACTGCCAAGAGAGCACTCTATCTGTACTTGCCGCCGCATGTGACTGCACTCGGGGTTGGTCGAACCTGCTACTGTTGCCCCACTACACAGATTGTGCTTGAGAACGGATAGCACAACTGTCATCATCACCTCCCTCAGAATCGCTGGAAGATGAGTCATTGGATGTAACAGCGCCAACTGAAAAATCACTCCCAGTTTCTGCTCCATTGTCCTCTTACTCAGATTCTGCTTCAGTATCTGCTATCTCAGTTTCTGATCCTGCCTCCAATGAGACTCCATCTCTGCTAGTGCCTAAAACCGTACTTCTAAACCACTATCCTACGTAGACAGCAGATAGGTTGTTGATTTGAAACAGTAGGTAGGTGTGTGCATGAGTGATGTGTGCAAAAGTAAATAATGACAAAGTCACTTTACTTTGCCTTCTTTCCAAAATAATCAGGTTGTCCAAAGACACTAAAAAAAAGCATTACTTCACCTTGCAACATACTTATCATCACAACCTTTAGCGCTTGTGGCACCCAGTGTGACAATCATTTCAGTACTTTCCCTCCCATGACTTTCAACAAACATCTGCGATTCAGCGCCAAGATGCCCACAGGTAAAAGTGTACGTTACAAATACTTGTTATGTTATGATCTCTTCCTTGGATTCCCTCGCTACCACCCAACAAACTTCCCCCTTCATCTCTCCATAGCCCCTCTCTCACATACATTTCATTTGTTTAAAAGAGTTGGTAATGCCTGGCTTTACTAATCCACTCAAATATCTACATAAAATACAGATCTGTTCTTTTCAGCAGGCTATCTGTGCTAGTTTATGATGTCAAAACTGCCACTAGACAAAAGTCCCATCTCCCTCTAGCAGGAACATAATCACAAGTGTTATCTTGAAATTAATTATTGCTGCCTGAAAGCTGTACATATATAAGACAGTCGCCAGTCGGTAGTTATAGATAGGACCTAGTTTCCTTAGGAAGAACATTTTTTCATTTGCCAATATCTTTGGCGTTGTTTGACGAATGTTCGCAAAATTTTTAAAACTAATACACCACTCACTTTAGCTGCTGTGTTGGAAGTTTCAGGGTGATTCGTCAAGCGGGGGATGGGAAAAAGGGGGGTCCCAAAACACTTTGTCTCTATGATAATTTCCATAGAAAACTTTAGACACGGCTACAGCCCGAACTGCTGAATGGAATTACACCAAATTTGGTAAAAAGGTAGCTCTTGGTCCAGAAAGCACTCTTTTTGTTAAATAGTGTAAATCCATTCAGTAGTTCCTGAGAAATGTAAGGATTTCTCAGATATACAACTGTGGCCATGGTGCATCCGATAACCCTCCCGATCTCATGCCTGAGATCTGATTGGCTGCCAACACTTCAAACCAGAAAGTGTTGACAGCCAAAATGTTAAAAAACGAGAAAAGGGGGCAGCGTAGAAACACCCTGACGCCATAGGCCTGTTCAGGGGGTCCCACAGGGACCCACAGGGCCAAAAAAAAGCAGTTATGTTTTTATTTTTCAGCGGCATTAACGGTGGATCCGCGAATCCGGCAGCAAATTTGCCTCTCATGCGTCATTTACTTTAGTGCCCCGGGTGGGCCAGGTCCTGGGGGCAATACCAGATAAAGATGATGGGACCGTCAACTCCCCGGGGCTAATAGTTTGAAGTGCAGGGAGCCCATGCACCCCCCCACAGACCCAGGGACCTCCACCTCCCTGGGGCTATATTTTATTGTAATGCATGGGGTGCTCCAGTCCCCCCACTTCAGCCCTGTGAACCGCCACCTCCCTAGGGCTAATTTTTTAAATGCAGGGGGCAAGCAGCCCCGCTGCAGCCCCGGGGACTGCAACCTCCCCAGAGCCAGTATACAAAAATGTGGGGGGCCACACACACCCCCACTGCCCTGGGGACCACCACCTGCCCGGGGCAATTTTAAAAATGGGAGTGGGGCCGCCCCTCCTGGTGCCGTAAATTGCCCTGGATGCCGGCACCCCCCAGGGCTGACTCCAGCAATGTCCTGTGGTGCCCATTCTGGGACATTGCAGTTTGCTATTGGATGGTGGGTGCACTGCTCCCGCCATCCCGTAGCAAACAAGTGCTCCAGTTTGAACAAGCAAGAGAATTAGCAGCTCCATGGGGGTAAAAAGCAATGCCAGCTTGCGCAGGAGGCGGGAGTCGGACGGAACCGCGGGGGCTTCATGCACCCCCCACGGTCCCCAAGGAGATGGCCATTGTTGGACCTGGCCCTTTTTGCAGGGTCATCCCAGAACTTTTTGCCATCCTCCTGTATTTTTTCTGACCTGTTGTTGGCGGTTTTATAACTCTGGGCACTTCACCACTGCTGATCAGTGCTAAAGTGCACATGCTCTCCCTGTAAATTGTTGTTATGAATTGGTGTTTCCATGATTGGCATATTTGATTTTCTAGTCAGACCCTAGTACAGTGCACTGTGTGTGCCCAGGGCCTGTAAATCAAATGCTGCTAGTGGTCTGCAGCACTGATTGTGCCACCCACAGAAGCAGCCTGTAAAATGTAACTCTGGCCTGCCATTGCAGATCCTGTGTGCAGTCTGGTACTGCCATGTCGACTTGGCAGGTGCACCCACTTGCCAGGCCCTAACCTTCCCCCTTTTCTAACATATCAGTCACCCCTAAGGTAGGCCCAAGGTACCCCTGTGGGCAGGGTGCAGTGTATATGAAAGGTAGGACATGCCCTGATGTGTGTGGCATGACCTGATAGTGAATTACTGCCAATTTCGTTTTTCACTATTGCAAGGTTATCTGTTCCCATAGGACAGATTGGGGAGTTTGTTTATAATAGCTTATAAACATAACTACCCCTGGGAACAAGGTAGGAAAATAAAGTTTGATATGCCTGAACTACAATGCATCTTTTAGTGAGGGTGATTTTTACATTCTGTGTTTGAAAATACCACTTTTAGAAAGTAGGTAGTTTTTTGCTTAGCCATCCAGTATGCCTCTGCTAGGTTTCTGTATTGCAAGTCTGGCTTTGGAGTGTCAGGGGCTGGGGAGGAACAGTGGCTCCAGAGAGCCCAATAAGTCAGGGCTGGGCTGAATAGGCCTGGTCTGCAATTGGAGTGGTGGTAGGAGTAGCACCTGCACCTGAATAGGGCTGTGCCTGCCTTCCACAATGATGGCTCAGCCCCCCTGTTGTGTGTCTGGAGCCAAGGCTCACACTGACAATGAAGGTTGTTGTGCACTTGCAAAGTGCCCCACAGAACTGGTTTTGGCTGGGTACAGACACTCTCTGCCTTCAGAGAACAAAGGACTTTTGGGTATAAAAAGAGGGGCCCAGACCCCACACTTTTAGATCACTTCTGGAAAATCAAGATGAGCCTTTGCCAAGGAGAAGAGCCGGAGAAGCTGGGGAGGAATACTGCTCCTGTGCTGTTTGCTGTCTGGGGTTGGCCTGCAGTGGCTACTTGCTGCCAAGGAAAGGAGAAAAAGACTTTGCTGTCTGCTGTGTCCCCTGCTTGAGGAAGATCTCCAAGGGCTTGAAACTGAGCTTGCCTCCTGTTCTGAAGTCTCAGGGACACAAAGACTTCACCACCAGCTCCCCTGAACTTCCTTGCTGGGAGTTCTGACCTGCAAAGAGGTGCCTGCTGTTGTTTTGGACCTCTAGAGACTGTTTTCTGCTGGGAGCTGTAAGAATCCACGCATCGTCCCGGATCGTCACATCGCATCGAGGCGCCAAGTTTGTCGCATCGTTGGGGGATGCAGTAAGAAACCGATGCATCACATCCCCACGCAGTAAGAAACCGACGCATTACCTCCTCTCCAGTAAGGAACCGACGCATCACCTCCCCTGCGCAGCAGTAAAGAACCGACGCATCACCTCCCCTGGAGCAACAAAATGACGCATCACCTGTCCTGTGTATAAGGAACCGATGCATCACCTTCCCTGCGGCCCGTTTTGTTTGTTTGCGTGACGCATCCCAGGTACTTTGTGTGAAAAGTGTTGCATTTGCAATTTGCTTTGAACTGAACAATTTGTACCATCTGAAAGTCATATTTTTATTACTGTATTGTGGATTCTTGTTGTTTGGTCTTGTTTTGGATTAGATAAAAATTACTTATTTTTCTAAACTGGTGTGTTGTCCATTTGTAGTGTTTTTACTGTATTACTGTGTGTGTTCACAAATGCTTTACACACTGCCTATGAGAAAAGCGTTTCTGCTGGTGCCAAGCTACCAAGGGGGTGAGCAGGTGTTATTTTAGAAGTGTATCCCCCTTACCCTGACTAGAAGCAAGGTCCCTATTTGGATAAAGGTACCTACCTCTGCCAACTAGAGACCCCCATTTCTAACAGCCATGCCCTGGGGGATGGGGTCCCAGGGCTGAAAATGGCCGGGAGTCCCGGGAGGGGGGCTGCTCATGCCATTGGCTGATGCACGCACCAAAGGAGTTAAAATAATTGTCCATACAAGTATGAAGTAAAGTACTAGCTTCTTTATTTGAAGCAATTTCGATAAACCAGGTCCAAGATAACATCAACAAGAATCAGCCAGCCAACACGTTTCGTCCAGATGACTTTCTCATGGCTGAAGAATATTATTGTGGAATTTTCAATTAATTTTAGATATTACACAATTAAGACAGTAATGATCAAATAACAAAACAGTTTAGATTAATTGATTATCACCAATGAACCATGTGAAATAACATTTTAGACTGATAACAGCTAAAATACATTAGTGAAGCAGATTAAGAAAATATGTGATCGCTAATAGGCTGAATGTAAGAATGTGATGAAATACCAACTGAACTTTAAGGTCAAGGAAGAGTCCTCAGTGATGAACGGAGGGAAGAGAAACCATGAACACCCTTTAAAAAGAAAGAAGTGACAAAAGACGATATAGTTGGCCAGAACACCCATGCTTGTAATGTAGAAAAATATTTCAAGGTTGAGAATGTCATATTCAGAAACATTTTGGTTATGTGTTAGCTCCTTTTTAAAAGCCTTCACTGAGCAAGATATGTCATCATTTTAATCACCTGATTTGGGAAGGACAGGATTCGCCATAAACCAAATAAGAATTGTTTTAAGGAGCGGAATGCTGTCTTCTGTAATATCTAAATTCTGAGTTTTACGGTCTCCAACTGTCAAAACCATGATTCATTTTAGGAATTATCTTCATAGGTATTTCTTTAGGAAAGCAGTCAAATTCATTCTCTACGCTCATATTGTTACATGTTCTTATAGCATGAACTGCAGCTAGACCTTTTCATTTAAATATTGTTATTAGAGAAATCTAGTCTATTGAAGTAGAACTTTGATTGCCAACATTCCCCAGTTATAACTGGGTAGTGGAATATGATGCACATTGTAGTCCACCTAATCGCCAGAGACACTTGAGGGTTTTAATCAAATGTCTCATTTAAATCTACACAGCATGAAAATCAATTCTCCTGTAATGTAACCCTTCTCATTACTAACTGCATTAAACTAAAACCAGATAGTGGACAGAGTTTCTCTATATCGAATCTGATGCAATAGCAGGATTGTGATTTGGATGATGGACCCTGTCAAAAATTCAATTAAGGAAAATGTGGTAAATATTTTACCTGTGGTGTTGGGCAAAGCAATTAAATTATGTATACTGAACCCATAATGTGGCCCATTTCATAGCAAGCAATTCTTATAATCTGCAGACAAAATGCAGGAAAATCGTGTAGTCCATATTTAAACTTAGCAGCTCAACATCCCACCTTAACATATTCTGTTACAAAATTCCAATTTGTTAAATATCCCAACCCTAAAATTCCATGGATCTCAGAGACCTAAAAAAGTGTCAGCTCATTACCTGGCCTTCAGGCATTTTTATAACATACATTTGTTTAAAAAATGTCATTTTCTATGATTCAGAACCAAAGCAATTTTGACTACCAAGGATACTTCTATATAATTTAATGTACAGGCGTTAGTTTCCAAGGGGCATATCTACAAGGGCTGGCGATAAAATTATCGCCGCTTTAGCGTCCGTTTTCGGACGAAAAGCGGCGATAATTTTAACGTCCTATTAGCAAGGACACGCTAACGCGTGAATCCATGCTACATCGCCCTTTGCCTATCGCCCAGCTCTGCATCTCTAATGAGATGCAAAGTGGGCGTTCCTCCCCAGGATAACGGGAGAAATGTCGCTAAGCGACATTTCTCCTATTATCAAGCCTCAGGCAAAGAAGCAGAGCGACAAGAAAAGTAGCGATAACCTCTGTTATCGCTACTTTCCTAACGCCTGCTTTGAGACTGACTTAGCCATGATATCCTATGGAAGGTGGATATCATGGCTAAGTATGTCTTGCCCTATCAGCAAGCTATCGCCAAAACTTGTGCGATTATCGCTGTATTTCCAGCGATAATCGCACAATTGGCAGCTTGCGCTCTGAATTTTATCGCTTTGGAGATAAGCGTTGCTGATAGCACGCTATCTCCGCGATAAAATTCAGTTTCGGCCGGCGATAATTATCCTCGCGCTAAGAGCGCTGAGCGATAATTATCGCATGGCCTTGTAGATATGCCCCTAAATTCTAATCATAAAATCCGAAACTGGTCAAAATAACGCCATTAGAAATATCAGTTACATCAAACACTTGTTCAAGCAGCTCCTACGTGGGAAATGTGTTTTTATTCTCAATATATGTAGCCAGAGGATCCAATCTCTTCCTGTTAGCCCCAATATGACATTCATTTTTTTAAGTTAGAGAACCGAAATCACTGTTCAGTCAAGAACTCTTTGCTTATGAAAGCACAGTCAACTACTTGACTACTTAAGCTAATAATTGCTTTGCTATAGTCTTCCTTATGCCTTGACAGTCCTGACAAGTTTCTCCACGTATTCAAAAATGTGTTTTCCTTTCAAACTTTGCTCTCTCAATTTTTCTTCTCGAATTATATAAAGAACGTACTGGTCCTTTAGGTCAACCTCAGTTTGAAGCGACTGATAAATCCTGAAATACAAGTCTCCTGAAAACACCAGTAACTCTTTCGTTGACTCAGGCAAAATCAGCCGAGTCTACCTGCCTGAGCTATAAAGCCCTGGGATATCTGGTTGCACATCCTACCTATAGAAAGTAGCCACATTCTTCCCCAGTGGGAGCTATTTATACCGCCAACCAGTTGTCATTGCTTTCCACATAATATTAAGACACACTTTCCCCCCAAAAAATATTCCACCAATGGGTCTGCCCATACTATGATTTTTCACAGACACTCCAAAAGAATAAACCCTAGAAAATATGCAAGCTCAGTAGGATAGGTATCCAAGAACACTGTAAGGGAATGCTTATAACCTGAAGACAATCATCATTTTCTGTGTGCAGATTGAGATCTGTAATGTTCAGAAGATAAGTCTATTTGCTTGGCTAGAACCAAAAGCAAAGCACGCCACAAGTTATCGCCCTGAGACCAACCAATTCGAAAGGAACACTTAACTGAAGTGATAACGGGAGAAGGAAAGTCTTAATTCAAAGGTTAAGGCCACCCCTCTGAAAATACTTGGTCATAGTGATAATTCGAGTAAGCTAATGGCCTTGGCTTTAAAAAAAAAAAAAAAAGTGAGTTGAAAATGAAATGGAGCTCTCATTGCACAATGCTCTGGAATCTCTATGGGTCCAATTTAGAGTTTGGAGAAGAGGGTACTCCATTGCAATGATGAAAGAGGACACTCTCTGCCAAACTCTTGGATCTGCCTGACAGTTATAGGACTGGTTGTAAGCACGATACTGACAGCAGAGCCTAGCTGGTTCAGCTACTGACATACTCCTTTAAAGGTCCGACGGAGCATGGGTCATCAGAAGAAAGCCCCCGATCATCCTCCCAACTAAGAGTGGGAGGTCGGATGGCTATTTTTTGGGGGGGTTTCCGACACGGCCAAATAAAACCTGCTGGAGAGGGACATTGAAAATGTAAAAATGACGCCTACCCCATCGGGGTAAACTCCCATGGTGTGGGGACCATTCGTTTTACATTTTTCAAAAACAAACTTCCGTTTCGATATTTAATTTTGAAAAATGTAAAACTTTCAAAAGATTGGTGTAGCGTTCTTCACCAATGAGAGACCCACACCAAACGTTTTAATGGCTTTGCATGAACTGCCCCATAGAGTAAACCACCTGGTCAGGGGTGAACTCTCAATGCGGAGGGCAGAGAAAATACATAACGTCCTCCACCACCCTGACTGCCTTTACTCCATACAAACTATGAATCAGGCACTGTGTTTCCTCCAATATGTTAAGAACAACATGGAGATGTTTGTCACAGCTATATTGCCAAAATGAGAGTAGACATAGTAGCATTTTGAAGATAACTGCGTGCCTATACAATGAAGTAAGGGGATTGTGCAGTTGGTGCAGCATGCAGACTGGATCCAGTAGCTCCGAAGATGCCTCATTTGAATGAGTGCTGATTGAAATATTGAGTAAATTTGAAAATATCTTTAGCCAAACTAAAGTGCTTGCTTTTCTTTTTATATAATAAGCCTATATCTTTTTTTCTTATTTGTTTTCTGTCTACACGACAATGTTTTCTAGTGGCTTTGTACCATACATGAAAAGAAATTTTAAAAAATCCAATCGCTCCAATCCATTTTATTCGCTGTGGATGCCTGTATTTTTCAACCTCTGCTGTTGCTGAGTGGCTAGTAATCAGTCATCAGACACATGGCTTTCCATAACTTTCACTCCTGCACTTCATCAGGCTGTGTGCAGACGTCCTTCTCAATTTTACAAAGTAACTATTTGCACCCCTTGAATCCGGAGGTATTGCGCCTTGGTGTGCACCTAGACATATCCACTAGAGAGTACAAACTGATAACATCCCAGATATAACGTTTATTCCCTGAGGGGAAGAAATTCCTTTTTCCTTAAATAACCCTCACCCACCAAAAGGCCCCTTGGTGGCATGCTTCATCATCGGGCTCTTCCCGCCCGCTGCGGGACGGGGCGTGCTGTGCCCGACGGAGACGTGGGAGCACTTTTTGGAAGGTGTGGGTTATATTAATAAAAATCGGAGTGGAAGGGTCAGTGAGATTTGTGAAAAAAAATTCAAAAAAATACCTGACCACTAGGATCCAAAATTTTATTCAAACCTGTGGTTGGTATTGTTAAAAAAGGGGATATTCGGAGGTGCACAATATAATGTATGTGTTTGCTCCAGGTCTACATGTTTCAAGCCTCCCCTGAAGCTTTTCGTCAGGACCAATGGTAATGATCCCTTGGTACCACTCCTGAATTGTGACCGATATAATTACAGTGTCTATTCAAGGTTTTTACATGTGTTCATACAATACCCAGTTGGTATGTTGACTTAGTACTACCTATTTGGTAAGTTGTCTTAATTTTATCTGGAATGAACAAAGCATACAAAACATGGGTTAACTTACCAGCACGTTAAGCATTTGTGAACCGTAACACCATCTGGTGAAGGAAACATGTTATACTTTTCTACTGTTTGTGACATTGTCAAAAGTGCACTTATCATATGTGAAAAAATCAACAAACAAGACAGTACATGACATAAAACAGAAAGCACACACTGTATGATGACGTCATGTCTAGGTGCTTAATTTCTTGACTTCGTGCAGATATCTACTCGTTGTATTAGTGCAAGTACTTAGCTGGAGTATCGTACTTTTAATGAGTCTAACATTGCCCTATGAGCTGTGCACGGTAGGGGAGGGACGCTTCTAGTCACACTCTGGGGAGAAAAGATTGATATTTGCAAATTAGGTCAGGTTTGTAACAACGGGCCAAAAGGGATGTTGCCAGTTTCCAGAGAAGCGGCTATGCCATACTTACTGCATCAAAGCTACTCCCTCGCTCAGCATTCGCTGTCTACCCGTGGCTCCGTGGGTGAAGATGTGTGGCTGGACTGTCCATTTTTAAATACCGGTCTGCTCGTGTTCAATTGCCTCGTGTTGCTAAAGCATAGAATGCTAACCTTCCAAAATGGCCGCCATCATACGGCCTCTTCTGATGTCTCATGGGAGTGATATTCTTTCCCCCAGATCGCGTTAAAACATGCTGCTGGTAATTAACAAATTTGTACCAGCGTTACGTGTTTACATTTTCCCCGTTAGTTTTATGTCAGCATTGGTTTCTCAATCGTCAATTCTAATTACTATTACGTGGTTCGCAATGTATTAACCCACGTTAGTATTGCATGGTATGCTAACATTGTATAAAATGGCTGCCGTTAATGGCTAATTCTGATGCCTCTTGGGACAGGTGGCGTTTTAATCGAACCTTATCAGGAAAGTGGGATATAGGTTCTGAATCTGTTTGTCTGGCTATCCCTTGGTTGAAGGATAAGGTCCCCCTTACGGTAGATGCTTACCGTAGTTTCTAGATGTACTCATAGTCATTTTGGAATATGGGGGAAAGGGGAAAGGGGAAAAAGACAAAGACGGGGGGACACGGTCTGACAGACTGCTATCCATGGGGCACCGATTCATAATGAGTGTTAATGGCTAGTAGTATCCAGACCATGTTGTGCATAATGATTTATACGTTAGGTTTGTGCATGGGCATTATATATGATATGGGCCTGGATTGGTTATGTTGGGTTATTTTGAGTCGTGTCTCTTTTTTCCCATGAGGCACCTTCAATTGGTTATGGTGTATGTTAAATACTTGATTATGCAATCACCATACACAACCTTGTTTTTACATGTGGCTGCCACCCTCTCAATGTTAACCGTGTGCATCTGATAGGGTGTAGTCGTGACTTTCTCTCAGATGTAGGACAGAGCAGTGGTCAAGCCCAGTAGTGTGATTTATCTCTTCATAAAACTCTTTGTTTTCTACCCATTGGGAGTCCAGGATTTGTCCATCCTTTCTTTGGGGACAAAGCCTAATCCCTTTTCCAGGACTTCCATCTGGGTTGCAGATAGGTTAAAGTTGGTCAAGTTCACCACTAGGCTACTCGTTTGCTGGTTGATGGTTGGTGGTTCTGGGCGCCCGTCATGCTCCTGGTCGCCATTCTCGTGTCCTCCTCCTCTGTTGCCCAATGTACTTGATTCATTTTCTGTGTTCGACCTCTTCTTTGGCCTTGGCGTGATCCTAAAAAAGGTGGATTTTGTGGATAATATTGGAATTCCTGGGGTGCCAGATTCCAGTGGTTGAATGGCATATGTGGGCCATGTGTCGCCGAAGCCCGTAGTAGAAGGGTACTGGACATGGGTGGACCCTGGTTTTGTCCCCATCCTCTTGGTCCTCTTCTGCCTTGACCCCTTCTTCCTTGGTAATTATTTCTGCTGTCTCTTCTGGAGCCCGAGCTGTTAGACCCGGCATCTGATGTATACACATCAGTGTTAAAGTCATGATGTTTCTCTGACGGTGTGTAATCGTTCCTAATGTAGGGGTACACTCGTTCATGGCTGAATTTCGCTGTATCTTTTTTGAGTTTATTGCATTTGCTCTGTTTCAGAGTAATCTCAAAGTCATTCATAGTCTGGTTTAACTCTTCCAGCCTCTTTTTTAAGGAGCTGACAGACTGATAACTTTTAAGTCTGACTTCGATCGTTTGAATCTCTGTTTTGAGTTCTTGTGAGATTCGGGTGGCTGTTTTTATAATTAAAATCAGCCAATCCCGGGTGCAGTGCCACGAAATGAGTGACCAATCTTTTTTGAAGGTTTTGTCCTGCAAGAAAATAAATGGCTCATTTCTTACTATGAGGCCTTGGGGGGCAGCATTCGCCCTAAAGTATTCTGTCATCATGAGCCCATGTAATGATGTTTTTTATCTGGGTTCTCCTTAAGGTTGCTAGTTCGTCCCAATCCGTGCTGTCTGTGTTACAGTCTGGATTATTCAGACCTTCAAAAGGGCTTATCGTGGCCATTATTCTTTTTACTTCTTCGTTAGAAAACGTAAGACCTGTGATTTCCGTCATGATGGTGGAGTGTGTGTTCTGTTTGTAGGTCCTCAAGATTGAGGCGAGATGTGCACAAAAAACAACAACAAAAAACAAAGAAAGAGAGTTTTTCTCTCCTTGGTTGGGGTAAAAACTCCCACAGCTGTACGCTGTATAAATATTATGGCTTTGAAAAAGCGGTATTAAAGGACATAGAAAGTCTAAAACAGGATGAAACAAAGATATTTCATAATCCTACCAGAGAACAAAAACAGGCGATGAAGGAACTAGGAAACAACAAGGATCTGGTCATAAAGCCAGCGGACAAGGGAGGGGCCATAGTGATACAAACAGCAGTGGCATACCACGTCGAATGTATTAGACTCCAACGAGACCCAAGAAATTATGAAGAACTGACAATAGACCCCACAGAAACTCTGAGGGTACAGATTGGTAGTATAGTAGAAGAGGCATTGACCCACAATTGGATATCAAGGAAAGAAGGGGAGTTTTTGATGAAACAGGACCCCATCACACCATACTTCTACACCATACCAAAAATTCATAAGAACATCTCAGACCCACCAGGACGTCACATAGTATCAGGGATTGGGTCTATTTTGGAGTCACTATCGAAATTCGCTGATGCCTTCTTAAGACCACTGGTCCAAAAAACTGAGACTTACCTACGAGACACTAAAGATGTCCTCCGTATTCTGCAAAATCAGCATTTTGATCCAAATACAGAATTATTGATGAGTCCCAACGTGGAGAGCCTATATACCAGCTTGCCACATGAGGAAACACTAAATATCATTGAGGAAGTTCTATTCAAAATCGACTGGGAGTACCAGACACCGCGCAATGTTGTGATGAAGTGCTGTAGACTCGCCCTCACCAAAAACTTCTTTCAATTTGAAGAAACTCCAGCATGGGGAGTACATTAGCCCCAAGCGTGGCAGGACTATACGTTTACCATTTAGAGAAACGCAAGATCCTGAATGACAATAACAATCCCTTCCTATCTCATATAAGTCTATGGAAAAGATATATAGACAACATCCTGGTAATATGGAAAGGGAACGAAGAAACAGCGCGGAAATTCCTCACATGGCTGAATAATCAAAATGATTTCCTAAAATTTACCAGTACAATATCCAAGCAAAAACTGGTGTTTCTGGATCTCAACATCCTGTGCCAGGATGGCACTCTGAAAACAACTACTCATATCAAGCCAACAGCAAAAAATTGCCTCCTTGTATATGATAGTTTCTATCTGAGACATTTGAGGAACAACCTACCATTTGGCCAGTTCCTACGACTAAGGAGGAACTGTTCGGATATCAAGGACTTTAAGGATCAAGCAACAGACTTGCAACAGAAACTTGTGAAGAGGAACTATCCCACACAAGTGGTTGAAAAAGCATTAAAACGTGCTCGGAAAAACAACAGGGAAGCCCTATTAGAGATAAGACCGCCAAAACCAAAAGAAGACAGACCCATTTGTATCACTACATACAACACAGCTAGCAATCAGGTTAACAAAATAATCAAGAAACATTGGCGCTTGTTGAATTGTGGTGATCTGGCTTTCCCACAACCCATGTTCTCTCATAAAAGAGGAAAAAACTTCAAAGACCTACTGGTACATACCAGACCGCGTAAGACTGGCAACGAGGGGATACAACAGACTTTCCTCACCCCCCTGACAGGTCATTATCCATGTGGGACATGTAGTGTCTGCAACATCAAACAACAAAGGAGAGAGTAAGGGTATTTGTGTTTGGGAGAATGCTCCCAGTCCCCTAGGGTCAATTTCTCAAAGCAAAAAAGGGAGCATCCCAGGGGCCAAAAAAGGTCCCAGTGACAAGGAAAAATGGAGAAAGACGTAACATAGGAAAATAATCTTCTTATTTAAGAAACCCCTCACTCCCCAACCTGGTTGGTGACATGCTTCATCATCGGGGTCCACCCGAGTAGCCGAGTGCCACTCAGGTGTGCTTCGACGCCTGGAATACAGCGGAGCTGGATTTTTCGTGAAATAGTGTGAAAAAATATGTGTAAGTGAAGTTAAAAATGTCTTTATTGTACTCTCTAACTAGTTTTATTTTTAGAGCAATAAGACAGAGTTAAAATCAAGTGTGATACTGTAAAATTGGTTAGATTGACCAATAAGTATCAGTGATAAGTGAGAAAGTTTTGGTCAACATGTTTCAACCTATCTGTGATAGTATCAGGTATTCGTCAGGACCAAGTAACTGGACCGGGGGTGTGCACACACTACGGTGCACCCGTCCCTGGATCCAACAATTCACCCCACCGTATACTCACGGCAAGGTAACCTTACAGCAATTCTCTTGAAGGGTAAAAATGGGGTTTTCTGAAAAAAACAGAGCAGAGTTATACATACATTACTGCATCAGTTTTTTAAGTCATGTTCTCCATTAATGACGGTGTGAATGTGACTCAATACACACCATGCGTGTCGATATAACGTGGCACATTTCCCATGCATTATAACCACAATATGTTCTGGCTCGGAGTAGTCTCCTACCAATATTTACATACCTATATTCACACGTAATTAAAGATAGGTATCATACGGCTCTATGATTCATGAGCCTATATAATGGTGGTCCAAGTGAATTCACGACCATGTATGTTATGCTCTCATAAAGCGTAGCAGACAAGGATACAAGAACCAGGTTATCCAACACTTACAAGGAAACTAGATTCGGTTTGCCCCATGGAAACCGTGAGGAAAGGGGCTGGCGACTGTTGCATTCTGTGGGAAATTGAAAGTATGTCGAGGAACCGTTAGTCGACACCTCGATCTGGTCAAGGTTATGAAAATCTAAGAAAATAGTAGCAGTGCGCGGTGCCCACCCGCATTGTTAGTACTCACATTCAGTAGCCTCAGCACCCACCATAAAACCTATTCGTCAGCCTGCCCGGGATCCGAAGGATATCGGTGAACTAACCCCGGGGGTTTTTAAGCCGAAATGGCCGTCCAAACACTTCCGTGTACGTGCACGCATGCGCGTGGAAGCGAGGGGCGGAGAAATGTCCTGTGTTAAAGGGATCGAGGATAAATTCTAGCCTGATAACAATGGTAGGGGATCATCTCTACTAGTACTTGGAATGTAATGTCAAAAGCGTAGAGGCGAGGGGTGGAACAGTATCCCAAGCAACGGAATTTAAAGATAAATTCTGGTCAGAAAACAGTGCTGATGGACAGTCTCTACTAATAATTGGCACGCAATATTAGTGCGTAACGGCAGTTATATATCCCTCTGTTTCATAAACAAAGGTAAATGTGAGTGATATAGAAATAACGACGGGGTATATCGGACAGGGGTAACTAACCTCTTCATGTTATTGCCAATGACTCAACATGTGACTGTAAATACGGGGCCATTGTTCTATATCCCTCCCTTTAAAATGGAAAAATGAAAAAAGTGGGCACAGAGGTGATGAAAAATAGCGATGAAATATATCAAAGCAGGCTAACACAAGGTTTCATTATGTCAAATAAATAGTGTTAATTCCCAGAGTAAGATGACTCGAAAGGAGGGAATTTTGGAGGCTGCCCTTAGAATACACCGCAAGAAGGTCCAGATTGATATGGAAAACAGGGGGTGTATCATACATACTTAGTGGTATGAAGGGACATTACAGTACTGGAAAGATAAAATATCGGAAGACAAAAAGGGGGCACTGTCAGTATAGATCTAGGTACTTACTACATCTAGGTTATTTTTTACAAAAAGGACAGGTTACCTCAATTTGACAGTGTTCCATGGAACATTGTCATTCAAACCATTGATATTTGTGGCAAGTCTGTAAACCCATCGTTGTTCCTTCTCAAACAAACGCTGTGTATTTTTTTCTTTGCATTTCACTACTTCTATCACTGTCCATCTCATATCATTGGTGGTGTGATTGTTTTGGAGGAAATGATCTGCCAATTTAGTCGTGACTTTTCTACACCTAATTGTGCTTCGGTGTTCACAGATTCTTAGTTTCACCTTTCTGCCTGTCATGCCTATGTAGCGCAGCCCACAGGGGCATGTTATCATGTACACTACATCTGTGCTGTTGCAATTAGTGTGTGCTCTCTGGGTCCATGTCCTACCTGGTTCCAGATTCAATGTTTTTGTTGAAGATGTTAAATGGCACACACTGCAATTACCGCATGGATAGTGGCCTACTATGTTGGGAAGGCCCCAGGCATTCAGAACAGTTGGTGTTCTCCCATGTTCCTCAGATCTCGGACGGGTATTTACCAATGTATCTCTAATGCTTTTTGCACGTTTAAATGAGAAAGAGGCTTTTCCCATTGTAAATTCCCAGTCCTTAAGATACCCCAATGTTTATTGATGGACCTAGTGATTTGATTGGAGAGGGTGTTATATGTAGTAACACATGTCAGAGGCGGGTCTTTTGTTGGTTTGGGGAGATCCTCCAAGAGAGCTTCACGCGGTTGGTTTCTTGCCCGTTTTTGACATTTCCTCAGTATGTGTTCAGGGTATCCCCTATTAGAGAGCTTGCCAGAAAGTTCCGCTGCCTGTTCACGGTAGTCCGATAATTTACTGCAGTTCCGCCGTAGTCGGAGGTATTGCCCATAGGGTAAATTTTCTTTAAGGGCCCTCGGATGGAAGCTCTCGAACCTCAATAGGTTATTCTTAGCGGTAGGTTTTCGGTAAGTCTTCGTTTCCAATCTTCCTTCTTCTTTGGTGATAACAATGTCAAGAAAGATCATTGTGTCAGAGTCCACCGAATGGGTAAATCTGAGATTGCTGTCACAAGTGTTAATCCAAGCTATGAACTCCATCAGGAGGTTTTTTGGTCCTTGTCAAATGGCAAAGACGTCATCAATGTATCTTTTCCAGAATACAATATATGACAAAAAGGATTGGCATTCCCCAGTATAAATATTTTCTCGAAATCGAACACGTACAGGCCCGCTACACTCGGAGCGAAGGTACTCCCCATGGAAGTACCGCCTGTCTGTAGATATATTTGGCCTTCGTATTCAAAATAATTCCTCTTCAATGCCAAGGTAGCACATTCCAGAATGAATTGTTTGGGGTTTTATACATCCATTCCGTGTCATTGAGAGCTCTACCTAAGACCTCCAGGGTGTCATCTTGGGGAGGCTCGTATATAGGCTTTCAATATCCAAGCTTAATAGAAAGGTAGTTTCATCTGCCTGAAAATCTTTAAGGAGGATGAGTAAACTCTTGGTGTCACGTAAGTAGGTTTCAGTTTGTTGAACCATAGTTTTTAGAAAGAAGTCGCAATATATTGACAGAGGTTCAAGTAGCGACCCAATCCCCGAGACAATTGTTCTTCCAGGTGGAGGGAGCTTATTCTTATGCATTTTTGGTAATACATAGAAATAGGGTACCCTTTCTTCACTGGTAGTGAGAAAGTCAGCTTCGTGCTTTGAAATGTAGTTGCATGACTCTGCTGTATCAACCAAAGATTTTATTTCTTGCTTTAGTTCTTGAGTTGGGTTCTGATTCAGTGGATAGTAATTTCTTCTATCTGCCAAAAGGCGGAGGCATTCAGTTTGGTACATGGTTTTATCCAAAATAACCATTCCACCGCCCTTATCCGCCGGTTTTATTATGATGTTCTCATAGGTTTTTAGTTGTGCAAGAGCCATACTCTCTGCTTTGCTCATATTATAGAAGGGTTTTTTTTCGTCCATTATTTCAATGTCATTGTATACCGCTTGTTCGAATGCCATGACTTCCACTGGGACTGTGTGGGGTGATGGATAAAAGTAGATCTAACACGTAGTCCTGTATCCTTGTCGGTCGAGTTAGTTTGAGAGTTATCTTCTTTGTCAAAAAACGCTTTCAATTTCAGTTTTCTGAAGAAACCTGCTAGTTCACAACGGAGATGGAATTTATCCAATTTAGCCGTGGGAACATATCCAAGGCCTTTATTGAGGACTTTCTGTTCTGTTTCGGTCAGTTCTCTAGACGAGAGATTGGTGACTAGGTCCTGTTGTTGCTCGGGCCGGGCTGGGGTTCCCTAGTTTTGCTCCTTATGTAGTTCACCACGCTGTCCTGCTCCTCCCAGTGTATCTGGTTGTTTCCCTTTCTTCTCCCTCTGCCCCGCCTGCCTCCCCCTAAAAAAGGCAGGAGGGGCAGAGGCAGAAGAAAGGGAAACAACCAGATACACTGGGATACACTGGGAGGAGCAGGACAGCGTAGTGAACTACACAAGGAGCAAAACACGGGAACCCCAGCCCGGCCCGAGCAACAACAGGACCTAGTCACCAATCTCTCGTCTAGAGAACTGACCGAAACAGAACAGAAAGTCCTCAATAAAGGCCTTGGATATGATCCCACGGCTAAATTGGATAAATTCAATCTCCATTGTGAACTAGCAGGTTTCTTCAGAAAACTGAAATTGAAAGCGTTTTTTGACAAAGAAGATAACTCTCAAACTAACTCGACCGACAAGGATACAGGACTACGTGTTAGATCTACTTTTATACCATCACCCACACAATCCCAGTGGAAGTCATGGCATTCGAACAAGCGGTATACAATGACATTGAAATAATGGAAGAAAAAAAACCCTTCTATTATATGAGCAAAGCAGAGAGTATGGCTCTTGCACAACTAAAAACCTATGAGAACATCATAATAAAACCGGCGGATAAGGGCGGTGGAATGGTTATTTTGGATAAAACCATGTACCAAACTGAATGCCTCCGCCTTTTGGCAGATAGAAGAAATTACTATCCACTGAATCAGAACCCAACTCAAGAACTAAAGCAAGAAATAAAATCTTTGGTTGATACAGCGGAGTCATGCAACTACATTTCAAAGCACAAAGCTGACTTTCTCACTACCAGTGAAGAAAGGGTACCCTATTTCTATGTATTACCAAAAATGCATAAGAATAAGCTCCCTCCACCTGGAAGACCAATTGTCTCGGGATTGGGTCGCTACTTGAACCTCTGTCAATATTTTGCAACTTCTTTCTAAAAACTATGGTTCAACAAACTGAAACCTACTTACGTGACACCAAGAGTTTACTCATCCTCCTTAAAGATTTTCAGGCAGATGAAACTACCTTTCTATTAAGCTTGGATATTGAAAGCCTATATACGAGCCTCCCCCAAGATGACACCCTGGAGGTCTTAGGTAGAGCTCTCAATGACACGGAATGGATGTATAAAACCCCCAAACAATTCATTCTGGAATGTGCTACCTTGGCATTGAAGAGGAATTAATTTGAATACGAAGGCCAAATATATCTACAGACAGGCGGTACTTCCATGGGGAGTACCTTCAGCTCCGAGTGTAGCGGGCCTGTACTTGTTCGATTTCGAGAAAAATTTATACTGGGGAATGCCAATCCTTTTTGTCATATATTGTATTCTGGAAAGATACATTGATGACGTCTTTGCCATTTGGCAGGACCAAAACCTCCTGATGGAGTTCATAGCTGGATTAACACTTGTGACAGAAATCTCAGATTTACCCATTCGTGGACTCTGACACAATGATCTTTCTTGACATTGTTATCACCAAAGAAGAAGGAAGATTGGAAACGAAGACATACCGAAAACCTACCGCTAAGAATAACCTATTGAGGTTCGAGAGCTTCCATCCGAGGGCCCGTAAAGAAAATTTACCCTATGGGCAATACCTCCGACTACGGCGGAACTGCAGTAAATTATCGGACTACCGTGAACAGGCAGTGGAACTTTCTGGCAAGCTCGCTAATAGGGGATACCCTGAACACATACTGAGGAAATGTCAAAAACGGGCAAGAAACCAACCGCGTGAAGCTCTCTTGGAGGATCTCCCCAAACCAACAAAAGACCCGCCTCTGACATGTGTTACTACATATAACACCCTCTCCAAACAAATCACTAGGTCCATCAATAAACATTGGGGTATCTTAAGGACTGGGAATTTACAATGGGAAAAGCCTCTTTTCTCATTTAAACGTGCAAAAAGCATTAGAGATACATTGGTAAATACCCGTCCGAGATCAGAGGAACATGGGAGAACACCAACTGTTCTGAATGCCTGGGGCCTTCCCAACATAGTAGGCCACTATCCATGCGGTAATTGCAGTGTGTGCCATTTAACATCTTCAACAAAAACATTGAATCTGGAACCAGGTAGGACATGGACCCAGAGAGCACACACTAATTGCAACAGCACAGATGTAGTGTACATGATAACATGCCCCTGTGGGCTGCGCTACATAGGCATGACAGGCAGAAAGGTGAAACTAAGAATCTGTGAACACCGAAGCACAATTAGGTGTAGAAAAGTCACGACTAAATTGACAGATCATTTCCTCCAAAACAATCACACCACCAATGATATGAGATGGACAGTGATAGAAGTAGTGAAATGCAAAGAAAAATACACAGCGTTTGTTTGAGAAGGAACAACGATGGGTTTACAGACTTGCCACCAATATCAATGGTTTGAATGACAATGTTCCATGGAACACTGTCAAATTGAGGTAACCTGTCCTTTTGTAAAAAATAACCTAGATGTAGTAAGTACCTAGATCTATACTGACAGTGCCCCTTTTTGTCTTCCGATATTTTATCTTTCCAGTACTGTAATGTCCCTTCATACCACTAAGTATGTATGATACACCCCCTGTTTTCCATATCAATCTGGACCTTCTTGCGGTGTATTCTAAGGGGCAGCCCCAAAATTCCCTCCTTTCGAGTCATCTTACTCTGGGAATTAACACTATTTATTTGACATAATTAAACCTTGTGTTAGCCTGCTTTGATATATTTCATCGCTATTTTTCATCACCTCTGTGCCCACTTTTTCATTTTTCCATTTTAAAGGGAGGGATATAGAACAATGGCCCCGTATTTACAGTCACATGTTGAGTCATTGGCAATAACATGAAGAGGTTAGTTACCCCTGTCCGATATACCCCGTAGTTATTTCTATATTACTCACATTTACCTTTGTTTATGAAACAGAGGGATATATAACTGCCGTTACGCACTAATATTGCGTGCCAGTTATTAGTAGAGACTGTCCATCAGCACTGTTTTCTGACCAGAATTTATCTTTAAATTCCATTGCTTGGGATACTGTTCCACCCCTCGCTCTACGCTTTGACATTACATGCCAAGTACTAGTAGAGATGATCCCCTACCATTGTTATCAGGCTAGAATTTATCCTCGATCCCTTTAACATAGGTCATTTCTCCGCCCCTCGCTTCCACGCGCATGCGTGCACGTACACGGAAGTGTTTGGACGGCCATTCCGGCTTAAAAACCACCGGGGTTAGTCCACCGATATCCTTCGGATCCCGTGCAGGCTGACGAATAGGTTTTACGGTGGGTGCTGAGGCTACTGAATGTGAGTACTAACAATGCGGGTGGGCACTGCTACTATTTTCTTAGATTTTCATAACCTTGACCAGATCGAGGTGTCGACTAACGGTTCCTCGACATACTTTCAATTTCCCACAGAATGCAACAGTCGCCAGCCCCTTTCCTCACGGTTTCCATTGGGCAAACCGAATCTAGTTTCCTTGTAAGTGTTGGATAACCTGGTTCTTTTATCCTTGTCTGCTACGCTTTATGAGAGTATAACATACATGGTCGTGAATTCACTTGGACCACCATTATATAGGCTCATGAATCATAGAGCCGTATGATACCTATCTTTAATTACGTGTGAATATAGGTATGTAAATATTGGTAGGAGACTACTCCGAGCCAGAACATATTGTGGTTATAATGCATGGGAAATGTGCCACGTTATATCGACACGCATGGTGTGTATTGAGTCACATTCACACCGTCATTAATGGAGAACATGACTTAAAAAACTGATGCAGTAATGTATGTATAACTCTGCTCTGTTTTTTCAGAAAAACCCCATTTTTACCCTTCAAGAGAATTGCTGTAAGTTACCTTGCCGTGAGTATACGGTGGGGTGAATTGTTGGATCCAGGGACGGGTGCACCGTAGTGTGTGCACACCCCCGGTCCAGTTACTTGGTCCTGACGAATACCTGATACTATCACAGATAGGTTGAAACATGTTGACCAAAACTTTCTCACTTATCACTGATACTTATTGGTCAATCTAACCAATTTTAAAGTATCACACTTGATTTTAACTCTGTCTTATTGCTCTAAAAATAAAACTAGTTAGAGAGTACAATAAAGACATTTTTAACTTCACTTACACATATTTTTTCACACTATTTCACGAAAAATCCAGCACCGCTGTATTCCAGGCGTCGAAGCACACCTGAGTGGCACTCAGCTACTCGGGTGGACCCCGATGATGAAGCATGTCACCAACCAGGTTGGTGAGTGAGGGGTTTCTTAAATAAGAAGATTATTTTCCTATGTTACGTCTTTCTCCATTTTTCCTTGTCACTGGGACCTTTTTTGGCCCCTGGGATGCTCTCTTTTTTGCTTTGAAAATTTGACCCTAGGGGACTGGGACCATTCTCCCAAACACAAATACCCTTACTCTCTCCTTTGTTGTTTGATATTAAGGCAGCGTACAGCTGCGAGAGTTTATCTTTCGATATATTTTGACGAGCAGACATGGGTGAGAACCAAGGTCTATCCTTCACTAATGAAGAGGTGGAGGCTATTTTAGCTGAAACCTCAATCTTTGCTGATGCTTGTATAGCACAAACCATATCACAAACCACAGACTGGGATAAACTATCGGAGATAAAAAGAAATCGAATTAGAACAATTTTACATGGCACTATACTGACGGAGTACTTAAGGAATAACACTGCACCTAAAGGTCTCCTTGTTACTAATGCACCGCGCATCTTTCTTGATGATCCTGTATTCAGGAAAGATTGGGCCCAGATCGCGTGGCATTGCACATGCGATTGGATGGTACTAATAATTAAGACAGCTGTAAGGTTATCGGAGGCCATACTAGTGGAAATCCAGTACACAGAAAATCATATAAAAACCACAATTACTGGATACAAGAAAAGACTTGGGGAACTAAATAAAGAACTTAATGAGTATAAAGAGAATCTCACACAACAGAAAGTGCAAAAATTTCAAAAGATCTCAAACGCTTTTCTTATGTAAAAACGTACTCCTATTCTGATTCTGAGTTTATACCGCCACCCAAAGGGGATAAGAGTTTTGAGACGTCTAGTGACGATTCTTCAGGCAGTAGTGGATCCAGCTCTAACAGTGGGAAATTTAGACAGAGGGGAAGAGGCAGACCACAGACCACATGGCACAACTATAATATTCCACCAATGAGCAATTTCCCTGGTCCTTACAACCCACATCAACATTACCCAGTATATGGGTGGCAACCACCTTTCCCACAGCCACTGTTCCCACATAACACATTTAGGCCACCTTTTTTAGGGGGAGGCAGGAGGGGCAGAGGCAGAAGAAAGGGAAACAACCAGATACACTGGGAGGAGCAGGACAGCGTGGTGAACTACACAAGGAGCAAAACACGGGAACCCCAGCCCGGCCCGAGCAACAACAGGACCTAGTCACCAATCTCTCGTCTAGAGAACTGACCGAAACAGAACAGAAAGTCCTCAATAAAGGCCTTGGATATGTTCCCACGGCTAAATTGGATAAATTCAATCTCCATTGTGAACTAGCAGGTTTCTTCAGAAAACTGAAATTGAAAGCGTTTTTTGACAAAGAAGATAACTCTCAAACTAACTCGACCGACAAGGATACAGGACTACGTGTTAGATCTACTTTTATACCATCACCCCACACAGTCCCAGTGGAAGTCATGGCATTCGAACAAGCGGTATACAATGACATTGAAATAATGGAAGAAAAAAAATCCTTCTATAATATGAGCAAAGCAGAGAGTATGGCTCTTGCACAACTAAAAACCTATGAGAACATCATAATAAAACCGGCGGATAAGGGCGGTGGAATGGTTATTTTGGATAAAACCATGTACCAAACTGCCTCCGCCTTTTGGCAGATAGAAGAAATTACTATCCACTGAATCAGAACCCAACTCAAGAACTAAAGCAAGAAATAAAATCTTTGGTTGATACAGCGGAGTCATGCAACTACATTTCAAAGCACAAAGCTGACTTTCTCACTACCAGTGAAGAAAGGGTACCCTATTTCTATGTATTACCAAAAATGCATAAGAATAAGCTCCCTCCACCTGGAAGACCAATTGTCTCGGGATTGGGTCGCTACTTGAACCTCTGTCAATATTTTACGACTTCTTTCTAAAAACTATGGTTCAACAAACTGAAACCTACTTACGTGACACCAAGAGTTTACTCATCCTCCTTAAAGATTTTCAGGCAGATGAAACTACCTTTCTATTAAGCTTGGATATTGAAAGCCTATATACGAGCCTCCCCCAAGATGACACCCTGGAGGTCTTAGGTAGAGCTCTCAATGACACGGAATGGATGTATAAAACCCCCAAACAATTCATTCTGGAATGTGCTACCTTGGCATTGAAGAGGAATTATTTTGAATACGAAGGCCAAATATATCTACAGACAGGCGGTACTTCGATGGGGAGTACCTTCGCTCCGAGTGTAGCGGGCCTGTATGTGTTCGATTTCGAGAAAAAATTTATACTGGGGAATGCCAATCCTTTTTTGTCATATATTGTATTCTGGAAAAGATACATTGATGACGTCTTTGCCATTTGACAAGGACCAAAAAACCTCCTGATGGAGTTCATAGCTTGGATTAACACTTGTGACAGCAATCTCAGATTTACCCATTCGGTGGACTCTGACACAATGATCTTTCTTGACATTGTTATCACCAAAGAAGAAGGAAGATTGGAAACGAAGACTTACCGAAAACCTACCGCTAAGAATAACCTATTGAGGTTCGAGAGCTTCCATCCGAGGGCCCTTAAAGAAAATTTACCCTATGGGCAATACCTCCGACTACGGCGGAACTGCAGTAAATTATCGGACTACCGTGAACAGGCAGCGGAACTTTCTGGCAAGCTCTCTAATAGGGGATACCCTGAACACATACTGAGGAAATGTCAAAAACGGGCAAGAAACCAACCGCGTGAAGCTCTCTTGGAGGATCTCCCCAAACCAACAAAAGACCCGCCTCTGACATGTGTTACTACATATAACACCCTCTCCAATCAAATCACTAGGTCCATCAATAAACATTGGGGTATCTTAAGGACTGGGAATTTACAATGGGAAAAGCCTCTTTTCTCATTTAAACGTGCAAAAAGCATTAGAGATACATTGGTAAATACCCGTCCGAGATCTGAGGAACATGGGAGAACACCAACTGTTCTGAATGCCTGGGGCCTTCCCAACATAGTAGGCCACTATCCATGCGGTAATTGCAGTGTGTGCCATTTAACATCTTCAACAAAAACATTGAATCTGGAACCAGGTAGGACATGGACCCAGAGAGCACACACTAATTGCAACAGCACAGATGTAGTGTACATGATAACATGCCCCTGTGGGCTGCGCTACATAGGCATGACAGGCAGAAAGGTGAAACTAAGAATCTGTGAACACCGAAGCACAATTAGGTGTAGAAAAGTCACGACTAAATTGGCAGATCATTTCCTCCAAAACAATCACACCACCAATGATATGAGATGGACAGTGATAGAAGTAGTGAAATGCAAAGAAAAAAATACACAGCGTTTGTTTGAGAAGGAACAACGATGGGTTTACAGACTTGCCACAAATATCAATGGTTTGAATGACAATGTTCCATGGAACACTGTCAAATTGAGGTAACCTGTCCTTTTTGTAAAAAATAACCTAGATGTAGTAAGTACCTAGATCTATACTGACAGTGCCCCCTTTTTTGTCTTCCGATATTTTATCTTTCCAGTACTGTAATGTCCCTTCATACCACTAAGTATGTATGATACACCCCCTGTTTTCCATATCAATCTGGACCTTCTTGCGGTGTATTCTAAGGGGCAGCCCCCAAAATTCCCCTCCTTTCGAGTCATCTTACTCTGGGAATTAACACTATTTATTTGACATAATTAAACCTTGTGTTAGCCTGCTTTGATATATTTCCTCGCTATTTTTCATCACCTCTGTGCCCACTTTTTTCATTTTTCCATTTTAAAGGGAGGGATATAGAACAATGGCCCCGTATTTACAGTCACATGTTGAGTCATTGGCAATAACATGAAGAGGTTAGTTACCCCTGTCCGATATACCCCGTAGTTATTTCTATATTACTCACATTTACCTTTGTTTATGAAACAGAGGGATATATAACTGCCGTTACGCACTAATATTGCGTGCCAGTTATTAGTAGAGACTGTCCATCAGCACTGTTTTCTGACCAGAATTTATCTTTAAATTCCGTTGCTTGGGATACTGTTCCACCCCTCGCCTCTACGCTTTTGACATTACATGCCAAGTACTAGTAGAGATGATCCCCTACCATTGTTATCAGGCTAGAATTTATCCTCGATCCCTTTAACACAGGACATTTCTCCGCCCCTCGCTTCCACACGCATGCGTGCACGTACACGGAAGTGTTTGGACGGCCATTCCGGCTTAAAAACCGCCGGGGTTAGTCCACCGATATCCTTCGGATCCCGTGCAGGCTGACGAATAGGTTTTACGGTGGGTGCTAAGGCTACTGAATGTGAGTACTAACAATGCGGGTGGGCACCGCGCACTGCTACTATTTTCTTAGATTTTCATAACCTTGACCAGATCGAGGTGTCGACTAACGGTTCCTCGACATACTTTCAATTTCCCACAGAATGCAACAGTCGCCAGCCCCTTTCCTCACGGTTTCCATGGGGCAAACCGAATCTAGTTTCCTTGTAAGTGTTGGATAACCTGGTTCTTTTATCCTTGTCTGCTACGCTTTATGAGAGTATAACATACATGGTCGTGAATTCACTTGGACCACCATTATATAGGCTCATGAATCATAGAGCCGTATGATACCTATCTTTAATTACGTGTGAATATAGGTATGTAAATATTGGTAGGAGACTACTCCGAGCCAGAACATATTGTGGTTATAATGCATGGGAAATGTGCCACGTTATATCGACACGCATGGTGTGTATTGAGTCACATTCACACCGTCATTAATGGAGAACATGACTTAAAAAAACTGATGCAGTAATGTATGTATAACTCTGCTCTGTTTTTTTCAGAAAAACCCCATTTTTTACCCTTCAAGAGAATTGCTGTAAGGTTACCTTGCCGTGAGTATACGGTGGGGTGAATTGTTGGATCCAGGGACGGGTGCACCGTAGTGTGTGCACACCCCCCGGTCCAGTTACTTGGTCCTGACGAATACCTGATACTATCACAGATAGGTTGAAACATGTTGACCAAAACTTTCTCACTTATCACTGATACTTATTGGTCAATCTAACCAATTTTACAGTATCACACTTGATTTTAACTCTGTCTTATTGCTCTAAAAATAAAACTAGTTAGAGAGTACAATAAAGACATTTTTAACTTCACTTACACATATTTTTTCACACTATTTCACGAAAAATCCAGCTCCGCTGTATTCCAGGCGTCGAAGCACACCTGAGTGGCACTCGGCTACTCGGGTGGACCCCGATGATGAAGCATGTCACCAACCAGGTTGGTGAGTGAGGGGTTTCTTAAATAAGAAGATTATTTTCCTATGTTACGTCTTTCTCCATTTTTCCTGTGTCTGCAACATCACCACCAAAACCAAAAAGATAAAGTTAAATGATAACACAGAGTGGGAACAAAGACGCTTCACCAATTGTAACACCAAAAATGGATATACATGATCACTTGCCCCTGCCATTTACACTATATTGGCATGACAACAAGGATGGTTAAGATGTGCATCGGCAAACACCGCAGTAATTTACGCTGCGAGAGGGCAACAACAAAAATGTCTACACACTTCATTGATATGAAACATACAATACATGATTTTGCAGTGGTCAGTGATCAAACACATTACATGTGAATCACATCTTTTTAAGAAGGAACAACGGTGGGTCTTCCATTTAAAAACACATGTAAATGGATTAAATGATGGAATCCCTTGGAGCCAGTTTACATGAGACTCTGAATAATAAAAAATCCTGAACTCCCAATGGGTAGAAAACAAAGAGTTGCAGCGAGCGCAAAGTAAATAGTTTTATTTATTTATTTACTTACTTTACACCTGCCTGTCGTATGTCCGACTCCACTACCTCACCACCCAGCCCCTCACCCGCCCTGCCTCACCGCCCCACAGCACTCCCTCTGCGAACCGCCACTGGTATGAGTTTAAGTCCGACCTCACACAGAAGGTGCAAACACCAAAATTACGGTGTAGCTTTCTTAAAGTGTCAACACAAGGCTAGGGTAACCAGTACATGACATCGAAGGTGGTCACGTTTGTTCAAACCTGGACCTTTACTGCATGTTAACTCTGCTTTATGAATTTTAGATGTAACACCATACGCTCTATGGAGTGTAACTTGATTGTCGCCCTACCGACCCCCCAGCCTCGGCAGGTCTGGTTTCTTTGGGCATGTAAGATATATGAGAATGGTCTCAAAGAGGGGTGATGCACTGGGCACGAGGTGCGGGGTACATTCCCTGCACTTGGTGCCGTTCAGTGACTAAAACAGTCATGGCTGTCCTGCTGTGTGCTCCTGCTTGGATAGAGGGGGCTCAGTCTAGGGTGGATTGAGGTGCATTGAAAGAGGTCTTAGTAGCTGAATAATTAAATGTCACCTTTCGTTGCAATGTGAGAAATGCATTGAGAATCATAGACATTCAAAAGTAGGACAAGTAATGATCTATAATCTTGCTTTGTTTAGCCCTATATAGCAGTATCTATAGATATAGAACACAATTTTATGTATTACTATCCAGGGCAGTGGAATAGTGGAAGGTAGATGGTGCATTTAAATGAATTTAAACAGCCGCTTTGTGATATTCAATGGGCAGCAGAACTTTATTTTTAGAATTATTTTAGATTGCCATTGTCCATCTAATCTGTTGTGGTCACAGATGAGACAGTTAAAATAAAAGAGACCTGCAACTAAACCAAGTTGTCCACTTAAGTTTTAAATCTGAAACGTTCGAAGACAGTACAATCATAATTTTCAAATGCGCTCTCTTTTCCCTTGGGGAGCCAAGGTAGTCTCAGAGTGCCCTGACTCCCTTATAAAAGATGCTCTGATAGCTGTGCCGGCTGTAGCTTCTTGTCATTGATGCGTGACCTCCTCAGCTCCAGAGGCTGGCACCCAATGTCAGAGCTACTCCAACACTTGCTCTGTCCTTGCAGGTCAAAGGGGCTCTGTCAAATCTTTGAAGTGTAGTGCCGAGACACCCCCACCTCCGAGAGCTGTGGACATGTCGGTGCCCTCCTTCGGGCCCAGTATCACCTCATAACGCAGAGGTATTATGTGAAAGAAAGGTATCTTCAGCATCTGGACACTTTATTCTCGTCGGCTGTTGCTTCTAACAGGTTGGCGTATTTATTTCTTAATCTATGATTGATGTAAATTGACAACTAATGTTCACAATATTGTGTTATTTTTAAACAGAAATCACACTGCCTTCATAAAGTTAATAAATGACATTATCTTGCTGAGAAATGACTGTGACTCATACATGTACAGTAGATAGATAGATAGATAGATAAATAGATAGATCTATTTTAATGCAGACACATTTTATTTATTTACTTTATTTTTATATTGGAAGGAGTTTGAATCCTCTTCAATCTCTGTGGAGGAGGGAGGCGAGCAAGGAAAATCCTGAGGGAAATGAAGTTACAGTGCAGCAGTGAGGACTTTGTAAACGAATCAAAAAGGCCGGATTTTAAAGCTTCCCTGTACGTCCATTGAGCAAAATAAATGGAGTGTGTTTCTGAAGGTTCGACTAGTAGTAAAAGTGATCTACTCCCCAAAATAGGGTGTGGTGTAGCAGCCAGAGGTGCCGACTTTGGAACTGCGCAACCAGATCCGAGTCTCTGAGTCAGCTCAACATCCTGTGATTTTGGGAAAATCACTTAGTATCCTGTGCCTAAAAAATAAGGCCCATATTTAGCAATATTTCACACAATGCAGCAAGCCAACTCTCTGTGCTGCATTGTGTGAAAGGGAGATGGCAGGAAAGTGCCTTATTTAACATTATCAAGCGTGTTTCTGCTCTCTGTCTGCGCAGGTGCACAAACTGCTGCCTACAGCCAATGCAGGCACCCTTGTACCGTGATGCACGGGTGCCTTCGTTGTAGCCAGGATTGTTTGCGCAGGAAGGGACACCTTCCTGGTCAAAAACAATCCTCCGAGGCATTTTCTGCTTTTCCAAATGTGCTGCACAATGCAGTACGCTTAGAAAGAGGAAACAGTGGGGAGAGGTAAAGACATTCTCCTTGTTGCACCTCTGGTGAGGCGGCGTACAATTTTGACGCATTCCCAAGTCTACCAGTGTTGGTAAATATGGGAATGTGTCAGAATGCATGGAAACATCCATTCTCCACCCCTGGCATGCCTCCCTGCTGCAAAGTAGCGCAGGACAGCAATTTGCACTGCCTTGCTTTACTCTAGATTTATCAAGCCACGTAGGGCCATGCAAAGTGGCCTTGCGTGGCTTGGTAAATATTATTTAAGTTTTACGTCGCCCTTGTGCCCCCTTGAGTGGGCAAGAGTGACACAAAATCTTGATAAATGCGGGCTTTTTTTTAACAGAGTTTTACATATAGCACAAACTTGACCCGAAGGTATCGGGTATCAGAGCGGCTTACACGAGCACCAGTTGCGTTACAGGAGGATACATTCATTTTTGTTAGGCACAGGAAGATCAAGTGATTTGCCCAGAATCACTGGATGTTGTGTGTCCTTGCAGAGACTCGAACCGGGTTCCCCGGTTTTGAGGTCGACCGCCCTAGGCGTTAGGCCAACTCTTCTCCCCGATAAATGTGTAATGTAAGTGGAACTCAGGTAAAGCACTCCAATACCTTTGAATTGAGTTTGCGCTATACGAAACTGCAAAAAAAAAAAAAAATCAAATGAATTGAGTTACTGGGTGTGTACATTTCTCAGTAAAATCGAAGCCTTACACAGGTGCAGCTGAAACAATGTGAATGTGATATTGCCATTGTGAGGGCAACTGTAATCTATTAATGCAAAAGATGCAAAGGGAGGGCCCTGCGTTAAATGGGGAAGAAGCAAAATTTATCTTTACTTGAACAATTACTTTGACAATGAACTGAGAGTAAACCAACGGCGAACCGATGATCAAGGTACCACAAGTTTATTTTAAAGAGGAGATGAATGTCCATGAGGAAAGGGCCTGCGGGCTGCAACTGACACAGATCCCAGGTCAAAACCCACTCAGACCTTCAATTTACATTATTCATCAAAGACACTCTAAAATAAACACATTCCGTTCCCTTGGCACAATTGTCAGATTTGCCATCCTTAGTGTGTCCTTTCCCTAGTCTTTTTGCCTTTTACCTCTTGCCTTTGCTGATTTTTATATTGGTGTTAGGACTCTGAGCACTTTACCCCTGCTAACCAGTGCTAAATGCATGTGCTTCTCCCCTAAACATGGTGACACTGGTGTATACCTGATAGACATATTTGATTTATGAGTAAGTCCCTTGTAAAGTGGTATAACATATAGCCGGGGCCTGTAAGTCAAATGCTACTAGTGGGCCTGCAGCAATGATTGTGACACCCTCCCAAGTAGCCTTTCAAACCTGTCTCATGCCTGCCATTGCAGCACCTGTGTGTGCAGTTTACTGCCACTTCGCCTTGGCATTTAAAACTACTTGCCAAGCCTTAAACCCCCCTTTTTACTACATATAAGGGCAGGGTGCTTTGTAAGTAAAAGTTAGGACATGTGATTTTATGTTTTGCATGTCCTGGCAGTGACAAACAGCTAAATTTGTTTTTTCACTACTGTGAGGCCTACTCCTCTCATAGGTTAGCATTAGGAACTCTCTTATACACTTTTAAGAGATAATTCCTGATCAGAAAGGAGTAGTTACTTTATGTTTTATATCTTTGGAATGGTAGTGATTAATCCTCTGTACTGGTGAAGTTGGATTTAACATTACTGTTTTAGAAATGCCGCTTTTAGAAAGTGGACATTTCTCTGCAATTTCTGCTCTGTGTGCCTTGAAGCCTGTCCCCAATACACATCTTGAGTGGGTGACAGCTACACTTATTTGCATTCTCTCTAGACAGCCACAAACACAGGAAACATAAGGACATCTGCATTTATCTGCATAGTGATGGGTCTTCCTGGGCAGGAGGGAAGAGTGGAGCTGGCACTTACACTTCAATTGGTAATATCCTAACCCCACACAAAGCACTGATTCATCCCTCACAGAAAGGCTGGCAGACAGGACTGGATTGAAAGGACACTGGTGCACTTCAAAGCCTTTCCTTTGAAGTCCTCCCCAATCCAAAGGCACTTTTTGGTATACGTACTGGGTCTCTGACCCCTATAGACAGACAGTGCTGGAACTACAACTGCACATTGCCAGAAGGACTGCTGTGCTGCTTAAATGACTCATCTATGGACTGCAGACTTGGAAGGAGTGATTTTCTCTTGTGTTGCTTTGCTGTCTGTTGCTCTCTGACTTTGCTGAAGGGGAGCTGGACTCTGCCTTTCTCTCCTAGTGTGCTCCAAGGGCTTGTTGGCTTGCCTCCTGTTGCTTGAGACTCAGGGATATCAAAGTCTCTACCTCTGCTCCAGTGCCTAGCTCACAGGAAGTGGCCCAGATACTTGCATCAAGGATCTCGATACATCTCCTGTCTGCGTGTAGCAGAACTGGTGCATCAACCCGGTTGCAGGAGTAAAATCGGTGCATCACATCGGAACCAGCGATTTGACTCCTGAGTTCGACCTATCAGACAGTGTATCTGTAGCTTGGAAAAATTGACGCATCCCCTCAACTGCGTGGAAAAACCTGGGGCATTCCACAACACCTCTTGACTACTGCAACCTGTCTACAGAACTGACACATCACCATCAGCGCATGAAAAAGATCAATGCATCCTCGACTTGCGGGAACAGCATCGGTGCTTTACACAACGCATCTCGCTGTTTGCAACCAAGAATGGGTCCTGGAACCGGCCTGCACTTTATTGCAGTTGGCCTGAACTTTGACTTTACCCTGGTCCAACACGACCTCAAGTAACCCCTTAAGTGATATTTGCTTCTAAGCGCTATTTTTCCCTCATTCTTTAAAAATTCATATATCTGCTTGTACTGATTGGATTTTTGTCGTTTTGGTCTTGTTTTGTTCAGAATATGATAATCAATGTGTCTAAACCTGCGTGGAGTCTTTTTGTGTTGCTGTGTGTGTGTGTGTGTGTGTGTGTGTTGCACAAATAATTTACACATTGCTTCTTTAGATAAGCCTGACTGTTCTGTGCCAAGCTGCTAGACAGTGAGCACAGGTTATTTTTTAGTGTGTATCTAGCTTGCCATGACTAGAGTGGTGGTTCCTGCTTGGACAGGGTGCATTCCTCTGCCAACCAGAAACCCCATTTCTAACAACAATAGATCATAATAACACAAAAACAGAGATAACATTCATAATCGGTAGAATCTCAAATCCACACTAAAAAAGAAAGTGTCTTACTTCCGGTCACACGCCACACAACTTCAGCATGAGTTTCATGATACAACGTTCATAAAGGACAATACAGATAACATGCACTGAAGTCAGAGTGACAATAGTGCAAATCGAAAATTGGTTTTAGTGCTCTCTGAGTTACGGAATGGGAGTTGATGAGCTGACAGCGTGTGCCCCAACAATCTTAGAAACTTAAATTACCAGAGCTCTTAAGAAAAAGATATTTAGCAGGTTACTGTGTAAGGCATGTGGAGGTGCAAAATAAATCCATTTGCTGGTAAGTGAAATAGCCGTCACCAATACCTCCAACCAGTTACTAAAAACTGAGTTTCCCCCCTCCTAATGGGCAGTGTTCTCAGCATGCTTTTGGATTTTTATAAAACAATACACTTGGTGAAGCAGCATCCAGATACCACTACTAAAGAAACATTGTCTGTTTTGGTTAAGATACGCAATAGTAGCTTAATAGTCCATGATATCTGGGTTCACATCCCAGCTGTGCCTTCAACAAACCATCTGATCCTGGCAAATCTGTGTATCTCTGACTGCCTTGGTTTCTATCTGCAGATGTTTGGAGTGCCAAGAGGTGATTTAATGAGCATGTGAGGCAGTTGGGACATACATGTCCCCCATATTGCAATGAGTTATCAATCCTCACTCCTTAAAGGGGGCTTGAAGGCGTAGTTCCCTCACCGCAAAGACACTTAGAGAAAAATGAGGGCAAATGTTGCTTTTTACAAATAAATCCGTAATCTTAGGTTTTGCAGATCGATCTTAAGTTCAAATCTTCTATCAGGTAACTTTCTTATTCTTCCCTCCTGTTTTCTTTATTTGTTCACTCTTCATGCCTCATTTTGGCCCATTTTCATCTTTTTGCCCTCTCATTTCTTCTATTTCCCTTAAATTATTTTCTTAGCCCTCACTGTATTTTTGTTGTCTCTAGTCTCTAATTTTTGGTTCCTTTTACCACTTTCTTACAGATGCTTTTCCCTAGTATTTCTCATCTAGTGGCAACTCTATCTTTTTTCTCCCTTCTTTTTCTTTCCACTTCTTCTGTTTTATCTTTCACATTTTTCCCTCACTTTCCTCTCCCATTCATTTTTTTCCTCCCCACTATTGGCCTTCAATCTGACTATCGCACAATTGCTCCATCATTACTTATATTTTATCTTTCCCTTTTACTGTCATTCTCTGTAACCATGTTGAATCATTTGCTCCCTCGATCACTCAGTCTCTTTCTCAGATTAGAATCTTCCCTGACTGCTGAGATCGGAGTTGTGTGGGTAACATAAAAAGCACTTTGGCAATTGCAACAAGGTGCAGTAGCAAAGACAACACCACGGCAAGCTTACCTCTCAGGGAACAGGCAACGTACAAGTAGTAGCACTGCAAGTTCAATTCTCACACAAAACAACAAGTACAGCAAAGGTATCAGCTTTGCAAGCTTCATGAATACGCACAACAGGTGCAGCTGGGGTACAAGATTACCCTTTGCACAAAACACACATTGTAGGTACTGCACTGCACAGGTTCAGCAGCTACAGCTACAATTAAAGCTTCTTCACATAGAATATGCACAGCTCATGGAACAGCATTGCAAGCTTCCCTTATACAAAACATGTAGTGCAGTGCAAACCTCTCTTATCATATCAGATGGCGCATTTGATGTAGCAATTTAACACACCCTCACAAAACAGGCAGAGTAAGATAAGCCTGCGTGATCTTGTTTTGCATGAAACAAGAAAAGCATGGAAAGCAAATGTGTAAACGAATAAATCTGACAAACATTGGTCACCAGCTAAGTGGTGTCGGTGCACAAACCTGTCATGTTGCCACATGCCATAATCAACACCTTCCGCCAGTCCTTGCTTTTTTATCCAACAGCACTATGAAAGCTTGAAAGTTAAACAGTAAAAGTAATACTAGAAGTCTCAGATGTCAATGAAATGTTAGTGGAATAGCTGGAATTAGCTTCTGCAGTTAAAAGCTCTGCAAAAGCTTTCAGGCAGCCATTCCTAATGGTGATAATTAAAAAGAGACAGGGAGCAGATATGCTCTCAGAGTGGCAACAAATGTTGTGCAGTTCCATTGTAATTTAAAAAATGCATGTTTAGTCCCCCAGCAACAAAGCTTGATTGGTGTTTCACCACCGCTTTAAACCTACAAGATTTTCTGTGATGATTCAATAAACGCATGTTAAAACATGTTTACATTTTATTTTAGTATACTTTGAATTGTACATTATTATGGGAGCTGCCATGATAAATCTGTGCAATTGCCCGCACTGGTTTTAAGGTCATTTCCAGCGTTGGCCCCCCATTGGGGCGGAGGGGCGTCCCCCACCTGCTGCTAGTGCAACAAAGGTGAAAAGAAAATTGTAATAAAATGAATTAGCATTTTATTTTTCACTGTCCCAGCCCGAGAAGTTTGAGGGGCGTGGCCACTGTGGTGCTCACTCCACCAGTTTACACTGCACGTCACATTGGCTGGCCACCCTGACATGCACACTGTAAACCTCTCCCCCCAACTGTTTAAATGGATCCTTTGGATAGAAAAGAACCCACTTCTATTTTGCAATTTATGCAGAATGACTTTCAGCCCATTAAAAACAGAACACACTTCTTTCTTACAGCATATACAAAAATCTTTAACAAACAGTAATACCATATATTAAATTGCCAAGGTCCATGGTAAACAGTTGCAGCATACATTAAATTGTCTTGGTGTAAAGTGACCTGCGCGGTTACAGCATGTATCTATCAACGAGCTAAGGGAGGAACAAATGTGATTTTGTAATCCTCAGGCCGTTGTCCCAGTTCATTTCAACCACTAAAGGAATGTAGTACAGGGGAATCTAACTTTTAAACATATAAGCCAATGAATCACTTTCTGTCGCTACAATCGCATGATTCAAACTGCAGAATTTAGCAACGGAAAAAACAACTACTCTACTCGTGTCAGCACTAAGTATACTGAAGGATTCTGTGTGCCACCTGGTACCCATATTCCTGCAAGGGGGGACTATACACTTTGTCTACTATAATAAAAGTGGAAAAAAATAAGCTATGGTTCAGTATTTCAGGTGCCTATAAGCATACAGGACAAAGGTCGTCATCTGATTCATTCGCTTTCCATTTGCTACAAAACATTTTGATAGGAAGGGTTCTATATCTAAATTGTAGGCACAGTTTTCATGCAAGAGGAGAAGTAATTTCATCAATTGTTGGTTCATACCGTCGGCAAGATTTTATGTCTAGAAATTCCAATGATCCCTAGCACTTAATCACAGTTCCCACGGCTATGAACTTCCATTAAATTTCTTTTACCCATGCTCTTGGGATTGAGCACATCTCCTCTGATGATGCTCAAAAGATTGCCAATCCCAATTTTCCTAAAAGAGCCCTGATTGATATCTACTAAGAAATTTTAATGACACATGATGGTACCAGAGATCTCTTAGGTGCACCCGATAGGGTTCAAGAGCTTGTGAAGATCACAATCAGTGCCAGAAAAGTATTAGTCTACATTCAATTGTTTGTGAGATCCTCCTTTGATCTAAATCCAGTTAAATAGGGTCTTAGGAGTACTCACAGGAAGACTCAAAAGGGATCTAATTAACCTGTGTTTGATTGTTGACAGAATAGTGGTATTTACACATCCCCACAATTCAGCCCCATGCATAACAGCCTCGAGGGCCTTGATGTTGTGAATCTCTATGGCTGGAGCCACCCTCCTGGATGATGTCCATCTCTGGAGCTTGTTGTCTGCTGGATTAGTGACATATGTGTCTTTTGAAGTTGAGGGGCCCAATTTAAATTAGAGGTTAATCTTACACCTAAATAGTCAAAGATTGATGGGATTTATACCCTCAAACTTGTGTCTCTTGCAGTTCTTATGTTGCATATGGCCAAAAATCATAACTTTTGTCTTGGAGCTAATGAGGTTCAGCCCTCGCTCATCACAAAAGTAATTAAAGTTGTTTAACAACTGTTGGAGTCCCTGGGGTGATTTTGAGATCAGTATGGTGTCATCTGCGAAGAGTAGGGACCGGCATCCTCCTCCCCCGGACTTTAGGCACATCGCACTCATCCCTAATCAGATAATCCACCACCCTGTTAATATACAAAGAAAAGAGGGTCGGGCAAGGTCATACCCCTGCCTTTCTTCACGATAGACCCTAATGGGCTCAGTCAATTGCCCATCTTACTTCCATCTTACTTGGGCAAGGTTTTCAGAGTGTAATTGCACCAGGATATCCAGTAAATTTTCAGGAATTCCCACTACTTCCAGTACCCTCCAGAGTTTACACCTAGGGACTACATCAAAAGTGCTCCATAAATCAACGAAGGAAACATATAATTTGCCCCTGTTGATTACTGCAGTTTTCCAAAAAATGCAAATAAATTGAAAGACCTGGTAAATAGTACTGCCATTGTTTCTAAAGCCCGCCTGTAAATCAGACAAGATGTCATTTTCCTTAATCCAGTCCTGAAGATGTACAGGTACCTATTTACAAAAAATCTTTTGCAGGGAGTCAATCAAGCTGATGGATCTGTAATTCCCAGGATTACTCTGATCCCCCTTCTTGAAAACTGGGATAATCTCAACTAACTTCCACAATACAGGGATTTCCATCTGAGAGAGAATTGCATTTGATAAGATATTAACCCCCCACTCTCATGGAGTGGCCTTGTAGAAATCCTTGGGGGTCCTCTCCAGTCCCGGAGCTCTGGATGTGAGGCAAGAGTTAATGGCAGCTAATGTTTCATTTAGGTTGAATTCTAGGGCACTTTTATTACTTGATTCAAGCACAGTTGATAGGACGTATTCATGATGCTCCAAAATGCTGTCACATGAATATAATCTCCTAACTGGGCTACTCACTCATGTGGTTGCACACAGTGTTCCAGATCCATTTTTTGGCCATTTGCACATACAGCACCTATTCTACAAAAATACTTATTGTCTTTGGCTGTCAGTGCTTCATGAAGAGCTCTCCCAAACCCTTTTTACTTGAGCCAATTTCCTTCTGCATTGTGACCTGCAATTCACCAGATCAGACATAGAGTTGGATTTAGCTGCAGCTAAAAGCTCGGTTTTGGCTGACCTACATGTATTATTATACCAGGCCACAGTCTTAGGCTTTCTCCTATCAATTTGTTTCCCTTGTCCAAAGAGGTCCCTGATCTGTTGGTACAGCACTTTGTGATTGTCCTTCGTTACCACATTCATATGCTCCAGGGGAAGGAGAAGGGTATGTAAGAATTCAACCTTCATCTCTACCTTCCTCACAACATCTAAATTATAATGAAGGCAGCATCTAACTGACAGACTAGCCATAAACCTGAGCACCCTCCGTGAGGTAAGCAGCTCAGAACAGGTAGCCCATTCATCTTAACTTGAAGATGAAGGACACCAGATGTTGGAAATGACCATCTTTTGTGTATTATTTCCTGGATTTTTGGCTTCTTTTGCTGAATCAGTTTTTGTTGGCCATCGGAATTTGTGAGAAATACTCCTGCTAACTAGTGATATAGTGCTTGTGCCCTTCACTTTAAACATGGTAAAAGTTTTATACAATTGATTGGCACATTTAATTTGCTTGTAAATCCCTAGTATACAATACCACCTGCACCTAGGCCTACAGATTAAAGCTACTAGTTGGCTGCAGCACTCATTGTGCCACTAACTAAGTAGGACTGTACAACATGCCTCTGGGCCTGCCACTGCAGCCTGGGGGTGCAGTTTTAAACTGCTATTTGGACCTGAAAAAATAAACCTTTTGCCAGGCCTTTTTAATACTTAAAAATCACCCCTAAAGTAGGCCTTAAAATTTCATAGAGCAGGGTGCAAAGTAGTTGAAACGTAGGACATGCACATTTAGGGGCCGATTACGATGCCGCCCATAAAGGCTCAGACAGAGCCTTCCTGACTGCATCATAATGGGCCACTCAGTGTACTTTCTGTTCGTTGCATTATGATGCTGGCGGTCGGAAAGTAAACCAGCTGGTCATTCTGGGTGGCTTACGGCGGGCTCATGGAGCCCGTCTGCCAGTCGGAGCTGGCTCATAATCCCAAAGGGCGGGCCTTTCCGCCCTGGGGATTAAGATGCACAGTTTCCAAAAATGTTTCCATGCTGCCTGTCTGACATGGAAACGATGTCTGAAAGCATGTTTGGCTGCCCCCAGCAGGGCCCTTTTGTGCATGTGGCCTCCGTTTCTTGAGCTTGTGTTATGGACGGTTTACGGCCGTAACATGAGCTCCCATTGAGAAATGGGAGTATACCACCGAACAGTGTTCGGTCGCATTGTAATGGGCAGGTCGGGACCAAATTATCCTGTGCTGAAGCTTTTGGTAGCATACAAAGCAAACACAAGGAGATGATGGACGGAGTGCTGAAACTTTTCAAACACTCACCCCCAGTCACAGATCTGGGTTTAATCCATCATCATTCTTTAGCTCACTTTGCCACCCCAGTTCAGACACAGCTATATGCAAATCAGTCTTGACCCTGTGCCTCATGGGAACAGTCCAGCCCGAACTGCCAAGCCATGTCTTCACTGGACTGGAAACAAGCATCCTGGGACCCGTTTCTGGGTAAAACCCTTCATCAGCCAGGCTAGCTTGAATCCAGTGGCAAAGTGAGCAAGGGACCCACGTCTGGGCATACCCTGCCAACTTAGGGCGAACAAAGCAAACACAAGGAGATGATGGACGGAGTGCTGAAACTTTTCAAACACTCACCCCTAGTTTTGGTAGCTTGACACAAAAGTAGTCAGGCTTAACTTAGAGGCTATGTGTAAAGTATTTCCGTAGAACTTCAAACAGTTATAAAGTGAAAACACAACACAAGAACAATATAACACCTAATTAGAAACATTGAGTAAAATGGAATATATTATTTGAAATAAAAATGACAACAATACAATCAGTAGAACCAAAATAGTGCCTTGAAGCAGTCCCGCCTGACAGAGAAAAAATCACAAGTTCAGGGTGACTGCAATGGAGAGTGGGCAGGATACAGAGACCAAGTTACCAAGTAGACAGGGACCATTTAACAAAGTCCCTTTAATTGCCAGATCCCGCGTCGATGATGCATTATGCGGAGTCGGTTCCGAGGGGCTGCGAGGCTGCAATGTCAAGTCCTGCCTCAAGGATGCATTGCACACCAGTGGTTCCAAAGAAGCTGCAAACTTGCGATGCAGATTCCTGCGTCATAGTTCAGGATGCCTTTGACGAAGGGCTTGTGATACGAAAGCCTGTGTCAAGGATGCATTACACTGCAATGGTTCCCAGCTGTGATGCGAGGTTCGGTGTCAGGGATGCATTGTGCTGCAGACGATTTGAATCAGATCTGTAAGGAGATGCATTGTGCTACATCGGTTCTTTCTATAGAACTACAGCTGGGCTGGCAGAGCACCTTCATCCCCACTTCCAGGGGTCCAGGACTGGTGTGGCACTACTTGATAGGTAGGACTGACAGCAGACAAGGTCCAGGTGCTGGGTTCAATGTGGTTGATGCCTTTTTTGTTCCAGAGGCTTGGATCAGGAAGCCAAGCAACCAGCCCATGGAGTCACTCTGGTGGTCCTGGGTTCAAGATGCAGGTCCAGTCCTTTCACCAGGCAGCAAGGTAGTGGGCAGCAGGGAAACAGAGTTGCAGTATTTCTTGCAGAGCAGCCCAGCAGTTTTTCTGAGTACTTATTTATAAAAAAGAAATGGCTCTTATTTTTTTATCTTTACATTTTTCAGGCCAGGAAATTCAGCTATAGAACTCACCTAAAGCGGGCGCTGCACTCCAGCAGATGAGCATACAGCTCCAGCTTGAGGTGCTTTAAAAAAATATGGTACGGTCTCCTGGGGTCATGGGTTCAAAGAACCAGAAGATTTACCATTTATTTGTTTAATGTTGCTGGGCAACTACTGCACTCCCTGCAGCCCACCATAACATTGAAAACCATGGTTGTGGGTCCCCTTGCCCCTTCGGGGGCACCACCAGGAACAACAAATATACTAGAAAAAAGCCATAGGGCATTATCGGGAGCTCCTTACACGGAGCAATAAATTATAAATTAGTGGCTCCTGACGCACGTTTATTATTTTGTCTTTTTTTATTTTATTTTTAAAGTGAGTGCTGTGATGCCCACTCCGGCCACCCATATGTATCCAAAGCATTGGGGGCAGTAGGGGGATTTACAAGGCCCACAAAGCCCCTCCCAATTCCCCAGCCAGCACCCATTGTGGTACTGGCAGGAGCCAGCTCCATTTCCATGCAGAGGAGATGTAATTGGCTATGTGCATTTTTCTCTGGTCCACCAGGGTGCGAGCAAAGTTGCGTTCCCTGCCTGGGAGAGTACTAGCAGGGAATAAAGTTTCTATTCCCTGTCCACACTCTCCCAGGAAGTAAACACCAGTGTCCCATGGGATAGGGTCCACAGGACACTGAATCTGTATCAGGCCCTGGGTCCGCGAGGCTGGGGAGAGGGGCCTGACACTCAATCCCAAACAAAAGACCAATGGCCCTGAGTGATGGGGTCCTGGAGCCTCTGTGAGGCTTGGGAAGGGGGCATGATCCTGAGGTTGGGGTTGCCGAGGTCTAAAATACATTAAATTCATAAGACACAACACACAATAAAAATCCAACACCAATTTATAAAAATAGATTATATGTTTATGAACAAATAGACACCTCAATGACAAAAATCCAATTTAGGGAACCGGAGATATGATTTTTTTAAAGACTAAACACTTTCTAATGCTTAAAAAACAATAGCGCCAAATTGGGACACCTGGTCATGCTTCACAGGGACAAAGTCAAAGTTTGAGGCCAGCCGCGATGGAGCCCTGGTCGGATACACTAAGCAAGAGGCCTCGGTCAAAACTTTACCTTTGCACTTAGTCGTTTTTCTGGAGCTTTTTCTCTCAACGCCGAGTGAGGCTCATCTTTAGGTCGGATTTGAATCAAAGTAGTCGGCTCGATTTTCTGCAAAGCCCCTGTGAAATCCTGGAAGTCTGCAGCTCCAGAGATTTCATCAGGATAAACCTGAAATCCAGGCCAGGTTGCAGTTGAAGGTCACTGGCTTGACGTCAAGCCGATCACCCAATGAAGCTTTGTACCAGAAAGTTCCCAAGATTCACCAAACCTCTGGATCTTCTTCCAGAAGGTCTCCTTGAGGGTTCGAAGTGTCCACAACACCAATCCAGGGGTTTAGAATCTCTGAGATGGTCCTTGGGATTTTAGGACTAAAATTCCCACAATGCACCTGACCAAATTCTTAAAGTCCACTGAGCGCACTCCAGGATGAAAACTGCTTGATGCAGGTAGGCTCAGTTAAACTGTAGCTTGCAGGGAGTCCACTCCCTAATCCTTCTTGAAGCAAGGCAAAGTCCTAAAGGGCTATAGTCCCAGAATGTGCAGCAGATGCAGACCTTCAGAGTGCTGACACTTGGGGTGCTGATGAGGTTTCCAGCAGGACAGTCCTTCTTCTCTTTGTAATTTCAGGCAGCAGATCTCAGTTGCCATGCAGCTCTTCCATATTTATGCAATGTTCCTGGGCGTCAAACAGGGGGGCAACCCTGACCAATGGGATGTAGGGTGCCACCCAGGTGTATGACCACTTTCTCTGAACCGTGGCATATTCTTGCCCCAGGAACCGCCATTCTTCCCAAATCCAAAATGGGGAAACTCTGTCCTTGGAGGTTAGATCAGGCTAAGCCAACCCACTGGGGTGGCTAAAATTCCCTAATGCTCCCCTTCCAGCTGTCTCCGTAATCTAATTACAGGGGCTCTTGTGTGGCTGGGGGCGCAGGATTTGGGGGTGAGTCTGTGCTGTCCTAAAATGTCACTCAGACTTTGAAGACCAATTTGGCCACCTCCTCCTATGTCCTGCTACAGTTCTCCACCCACAAGAAATCCTTTGTCTCTCTAGCAGGCCACTTCACACCTCATTATGACAGCTTGGCTTAGCGTGGCAGAGTCTAGCCAATCAGGAGAAGGCAGCTGGAAAGGTGGATTTTGGCTTACAGAAAATAAAGATTAATAACGTATTTATTTTCTGTGATAGTTATTATAAGTCTAACAGTGGCACACTGTTGGATTTATTACAACTATCATTTTAAGTCCTTGAATAACTTTTTTTAGCTCGCTCCTGTCAATATTGATACTTAAATAAAATATCTCAATGTTAACCTATGAAGCTAAGTATATACAATAGGGGGAAAAGAAATTGGCAGTTATTCCCTCACCAGGGCATTTAAAACATATTTTATATTGTCCCTGCTTACAGTTACATGGCACCCCACCCCTGGGGCACCTGGGGGAGATCGTAGGGGTGACTTATATGTAAAAATAAGGTCGAACTCTACTTTGAAAGTACTAAAGTCGATTTTACATATGATTTAATTTTAAAGGCAGTCTGCAAAGCAGGTCTGCCTTTAAAGTGAAAGCAGGCAACACAGCAGTGCACACTCTACTGCATGAATTCTACTGGCCTCTAAACTAGGCCTGGCCATAAACTCCACTCCGTTCACAGTGTTTTCGAAGTTTTCTGCGCTCCGCAGATCTGGTGGAGTGCCGAAAACTCCAGTCCATGTAGAGCAGCAGAGTTTTTTCCCCGCTTGCGCTCGCCAATGGTAAGTTGGCGAGCGCGAGCTCCCACTCAGGTAGAATTTCTACCCGAGCGGCAGGAAGATCAGTGTGAATGACAGTTCGCACCACACTCCACTGCTTGCGGGACTCCGCAGAGTTTTTTTGTCAGTTCGCGGAGGCTTACTCCAAACCTTCCTGCCCTATTATATGCTAGGGACCAATAGGTAGTTTGAATTCTCCTTGCCTTATTATATACTAGGGACTTACAGGGGTCTGTCAATACCACTTGTAATTATACTTAATTATCATGTACTTTTAATCAGAGCACAGGTCGTGGGTCTGGTTAGCAGAGCCCGGGGCACTATTATAGTCAGAAAACTAGCACCTAGTAGTCAAAATTGGGGAAAAAAGTGGGGGGACAATGCAAGCAAGTCCAGATTTCTCACATTTTATTATGTCACTATTACTTTAGATAGTCAGGTTAAGCCTACATTTAGAGTATATTTGGCAAAAGAGATGTTTCTGATTTCAGAAGGAAAGTCTAAGGAGCCACATGGCCAAGTTTCCTTCAGAGATTGGAGGATGCTCAGTTCCCTCGATAATTTAAGTGAGACCCAAAGTATGCAATTTCATGTGAAATGGCTCTTTTTGTCATAGCTTGCTTTAATATGATGTCTTATTTGAGAATATGAGCAAAGTGTCTTTTTCCTCAACTTAGGTTTTGGTGACTCCAATAAGAAGATGTCTTCATTGATTAACCTTGCTTCAAAGTTTCCTAGTCATAGTCCCCTTGTGATTTTGTTTTACAAAAATGTGCATATGTTATTTTATAGGGGTTATATTCACAACTTTCCCTTTTGTTTGTGGCTTTAACAATCAAGAGCTCCATGTCCATAGTATAAAGTCTAAAGCATTCATGGAACTTGGCTTGCATGTGCCACATTTGTTTGCCTTACCCAAACTTCATAATTTAAGCAAGATGCTAACTGATGTTAATCCATCAGCAATGCCATTGAAGTCATATAAAACCAATGAAGAGTTCTACAGTGGCATGTTCTTGGTATTTGCACAGACTCATATTTCATGTAGTTTTCCACTTGAGTAATACCGTGTGCTTGCCTTCAGACCAAATGTTCCTAAAGGTCATTTACTGCCATTTACTGTCGGAGATTGGTTTCTGAATTGGTATTTGAAATACAATAATTTGTAAAACTCCTTGATTTAGACACAATGTTCTCCATGGGCATTCGTTTAACTCTATTGAACATTTTGCTATACAGTGTAGAAATTGAGGGGCTTATTTTCAAGCCCCTTGCGCCCCTTTTGCGTCATTTTTAACATGGGAAAAGTGACATACGGGTGGCACAAGGGGCTTGTAAATAAGCCCCTCAGGGGCTTATTTACAAGCCCATTGCGCCACTTTTGCGTCATTTTTAACATGGGAAAAGTGACGTACGGGTGGCGCAAGGGGCTTGTAAATAAGCCCCTGAGAATGCTGTAGCTTGGTATTCACGTTAATGCTCAGCTACGCCAGTGCAGCCATTCTGATGGGCCCAAGATCAGTGCTCTTCCTTGCCTGGAATTCGGCTTCACGAAGTGGCCTTTTTCCAGGTCTTCTCTGCTTCCCATTCTCTCCCTAAGTTTAATTTCAGTGTCTACAGTGAGTGAAATAGTTCTCCTCTTTTTAAGTTACGTTGATCTTTGCTGGAATATTCCCAGCGCTATTTGGATGGTCTTTTGTTGCACTGCTAATTCGTATGTACTTGTGCCAATTCTAGACTCCAGCTGTTACATTCATTTCATCCAGCCTGTATTTGGTCATGCCCATTTTGTGCCTGAGCCAGTTGTCCGGGAAATCGAAGTGCTTTCTGTTACCTATTTAAAGTCATTTTCTTTCCAGACTTGTCTATAGACACAAGCAGGACAAATCGATTTCATATGTCTCAAAACATTGTGTTGCTAGAACTTCAGCCATTTTGTTTCTAGAACTTCAGCCATAAACATTGGCCTCTGGGTGCGTGGCCTGGCCTAATTCAAAACCCTTTGTCCACGCCTTTCACTCACACCATCACACCCAAAACAGTGTGACCTTAATCCATGCTCAAAAGCATCTTGAACTGGCCTACAGAAAAAGAGGGCATTAAAAGCTTTAGTTTTCTAATGACTTTCTAACTATTTGAGGTATTAACATGCCAAATGAGATCCCAAATGTAATGCAGATCTGTGAACTAGTCCAAATTCATGAGCAAAGTAAAAATCTGTACTCTTTTTTAACTTTGCATTGGGCAAGTCACCGTGCCTAGAAGCTTCTTCACACTCAATGACACTGCAGCTGCATTGGGTAGGACTGGGAGTAGCAGTAGATCAGGCCCTATGATCTTGTACATGCATGAAGGTTGTATGCTGCTGGCCTGAGTGGCTCAGGGAATTGGCACAAGGGCCTAGGCACAGAGACTTATCTACAGCCAAAGCTGACCCAGAGACAGTATGGGTAAGACAAGAGCTAGGAGTAGGATATGAGTGCAGCTAGGACCTAAGCACACAGCCTACTGCTTATGGATAAATGCCATGCAAAGCTCGAGTGGGATTGGGGTCAGGTAACTGGCCCTGTTTCGTGAACAGATGATTGGTTTAGGATTGGCCAAATGCACTGTATTATACAAAATCGAAGAAATAAATTATGGTATGAGAGTTATGGTGAAAAAATGACAAAAACAATGGTTAAAAAGAACAAAGGAATTCCCTGAACATTATCAGTTGAGTGACAATATGATTCGAATTTTCACTCTGAAAACCACTGAAATTCACCGAATAGCAACTAAACTATAACTCACACTCCTAGCACTGAGCATAAACCCTGAACTTAAACATGACGTCACAAATGGCAACGCAAATGCATAAATATATGTAGCTACTTAAGACGTATCCTTGAAATATTGTCCAACATTTCCATCAAGGGGTACGTGCGACATCATAAACCATCAAAGGTCGTGTGGTTTATAAGTGACACCAACATTTTCAAATAAAATTAAATATATGACTGTTGGCTTTTTCAGGAGGTGAGCACATCAACAGAAGTAAAGCAGACCTGTTGACTTTGCCAAAAAGTCACCAATAAATACAATAAAAAATATATTTTACTGTTGGAAATGGCCCTTTTTGCAGGGTTATCCCCAAACTTTTTGCTTCTTCCTCCTATTTTTTCCTGACCTATTGTTGCTGGCTTCAGGACTCTGGGCACTTTACCACTGCTGATCAGTGCTAAAGTGCATATGCTCTCTGTGTAAATTGGTATTGTGACTGGTTCTCCAAGATTGGCATATTTCTTTTACCAGTAGGTCTCTGAGTGTGCCAGGGCTGGTAAATCAAATGCTACTAGTAGGCTTGCAGCACTTCTTGTGCCACCCACATGAATAGCCCTGAAAAGAGGTCTCAAGCCTGCCACCGCAGTGCCTGTGCGCAGTTTGTTAACTGCCATGTCGACTTGGCAAGAGTACCCACTTGCCAGGCCTTACCCTTCCCTTACACATAGGACACCCCTATGGTAGGCCCAAGGTACCCCCCTGGACAGGGTGCAGTGAATGTGAAAGGTAGGACATGTACTGGTGTGTGTAACATGTCCTGATAGTGAAATACTGCCAATTTCATTTTTCACTATTGAAAGGCTATCTTGCCCATAGGACAGAATGGGGAATGCTTTGTAACCTTTTATGAGCATATCTTCCCATAGGGATAAGATGGAAAAATGGAGTTTAGTACCCCTGAACTCAGAATTTAATAACACATCTTTTAGTAAAGATGGTTTTTAAATTGTGTGTTTGAAAATACCACTTTTAGAAAGTGGCTATTTTCTTGTTCAATCCTGTGTGCCTCTGCCTGTTTGTGGATTGACTGTCTGGCTTTTGAGTGACAGGGGCTGGGGAGGGTGCAGTGGCTCCAGTAGTCTGGATGAGTCAGCACTAGGCTAAATAGGTCTGATCTGCATTTGGAGTGGTGGGAGGAGTAGCACCTGTACCTGAATAGGGCTATGCCTGCCTTCTACAATGCTGGCTCTGCCCCCCTGTGGTGTGTCTGGAGCCAAGGCTCACACTGACAAAGGATGTTGTTGTGCACTGGCAGAGTGCCCCCAGAACTGGTTTGGACTGGGCTCAGAGTCCCTTGCACAAAGAGAACAAAGACATTTTGGGGTATAAGTATCAGATCCAAAACCCCAGACTTTAAAATCATTCCTGGAATTCAAGAGGAACCTTTGCCAAGGAGAAGAGCTGGAGAGACTGAAGAGAAGTACTGCCCTTGCTGTGTGTCTGGGGTTGGCCTGCAGTTACTGTTTCTGCCAAGGAAAGGAGAAGGACTTTGCTGTGTGCTGTGTACCCTGCTTGAAGGAGATCTCCACGGGCCTGAAGTGTGCTGGCCTCCTGTTCTGAATTCTTAGGGACACAAAAGACTTCCTGCAAATCTGCTGGTGCTGCTGGACTCTGCCATCTGTGAGTCCTACCCTTGCCTGAGGTGCCTCTTTCCAGTTACAGGACCTCAGAGGTGGGTTTTACAGCTAATCTCTGCAAGAACCGGCGTGAAGCATCGCAAAGCCTTGCAAAGTCTCTCGAACCGGTGCCGGACGATGCAAATCCTCGCTGAGTCTCGCGGGGTGACGCAAAGTCTTTCCGCGCAACTCCCAGCACCAACGCCGGACGGCGCGAATCCTCGCAAAGCGCCCATCACCTCCGGTGTGTCACTCATCATACCTGTGCATCAAGTTTTCCACGCATCACCCACAGACCAGAATCGTCTTGGATTTCGATGCCTCACTTCCCCTACAGTCCGGATTCGACGCATCACTTCTCCTGTGTGCAGCAGAGCTGTCGCCTCACCTCCCCAAGGACTCAGGAACTGACGCATCGCTGTGTTTTCCAACGCTTCCTTACTCTGCGGCTGTTTGGCCTTGGGAATTTTGACGCATCTTCAGGTACTTTGTGTAAAAATCACGCATCCATAGTTTTCTGTGGTACAAGTTCTTGAAACCTTTTGAAAGTCATACTTTTAACTGTGTATGTTGGATTTTTGTCGTTTTGGTCTTGTTTAGTTTAGATAAAGATATTTTATTTTTCTAAACTTGTGTGGTGTCCATTTGTGGTGTTTTCACTGTGTTACTGTGAATGTTGGTACAAATACTTTACACATTGCCTTTGGGATAGGCCTGTCTGCTCGTGCCAAGCTACCAAGGGGGTGAGCAGGGGTTATCTAAAGTGTGTATCCCCCTTACCCTGACTAGAAGCAAGGGTCCCTATTTGGACAAAGGTACCTACCTCTGCCAACTAGAGACCCCCATTTCTAACATTGGTGGGCAGCGGTGAGGATTTGAACCTGTATTTGTACTTGGCCCACAGTGATTGGTGTACATCACTAGTTTAGTGCAGACCACTACGCAACCACATACTGTGTTTTGTTTTTGGTTCTATTTTTGAGTGACCCTTAAAGTATCCGCGCGTCATGTCTCAGAAGGGTAAACCAGCAAGTGAGATGGCAGAATTGGAGTTTGATATTGAGGTTTTGCATACCTACAGAGTAGATCAGCTCTAGCAATTTTGCAAAGATTTTGGATGTCCCATGAAGAGCAGCTCCAGGAAGGAGGAGCTACAGAAGGCCTTAAGGGCCTGGTGGGAGGCCAAAGAGGCTGGGGAGGCAGAGGATGCAGAGGTGGATGAGGATGCACAAGGGGATGGTTTCAGATCACAGGTTCTGCCTGTGGGAAGAGCAGCCTCTTGGGCTGGCAGCAATCATTCATCTAGCAGTGTTCCCCCAGGGGAACTGGAGGAGAACCAAAGGGTGAGGGAGCAGGAGCGAGAAGTCCTGAGGATCAAAACAAAGCATGTGAAAATGGAAATCCAGGCCGAAGCAGAGAAGAGGAGAGCTCGTGCCTTGGAAAAAAAGAAATTGATCTTGGCATATGAGTTGAGAATGAGAGAGCTCGATGAGGAGTTTGCAAGGCTTGAGGCCCTGAGTGTCTCAACCAAGCAAAAAGAGATGTGTGTAGCTCAGGAAGTGAGCTTGGCTGGGTTGGAGGTTGAGTCCAGCTCAGATGGTGGCAGCAAAATTGTGTTATCTAGTGCTGAGGGAGAAGTATACACACCCGGAGATGTGGCGCCTGACTTGAGGGAGGGGGTTAACTTAACATACACCAGGGGGTTCAGGTTTAGGAGGTAGCTCCAGTGGTGTGCAGTGTCCCTGAAGTGGATTGGGGAACTGACACCGGGGATCATATTCCTAGTGGATGGAGGGACACTCTACTGACTCTAGATGAGAGGTGCAGGGAGAGGGGTTCCCCCATGGTAGAAGTCATGGTATGTAAGTGTGGAGACTGCCCAGAAGAGTGTGGGTTGAGTGACAGAGGCAGTCAGACACTGTCTTGCAAATCTCAGGAGAGTGGTGTGGGGTACTTGTGTGAGGCACTGAATGGTGGGACAAAGGGTAGCTTGGTTAACAACTGTGGGGGGCTGTGTGATTCAAATGTTGGAGAGCATATTTTAAGTCCCTGTTTTCCAGAGCTATGCCAACACCTGGTAGAGTGTGAGTTCTCTGATTCCAGGGAGCTTGCGCTGGAGGCAGACCTTTTGGTGGATTCCAGAGGGTCTGAAGAAGCTTTTGGGAGTGATCCTGAAGGGGGTGGCTCAGGTTTTCCCCAACCAAGTGAGGTAGGGGAGGTTTGTGGTAGCCCAGATAGGTCCCAGTGTAGTGGGAGGGGTGTATGGTCCCACGTCCTGTCTCAGAGGAGAAGAAGTGGGAGTGGGCTGTGTCCCAAGGTGCCCGAAACCCAGTCCCAGGACCTGGTTGGTTCCATAAGGGAACACCAGGAGGGGGACCAAGTCTGTACCGGGAGGCCATTTCCTGAGGAGGATCCCAAAGTGTCAGGTGGACTAGGGGGGACTGCTGTAACAAGCATCCCACCAGTTCTGGTGTCTGGCAGCACCGCTCCAGTGGGGAGGGTGCATGAGTCCAGAGAAAAAGGTGAGGGGGGACGCAGTCCCCAGTGGAAGGACCAATGGGTCAGGGGTTGCCAGCTCTGAAGTCAGAGCACCCCAGGTCTGACCCTGGTGAGGCAACTTCTGGCCTGGGGGGTCTTCATGCTCTGTCAAGTGGACAGGAGACTGGAGACCTTCTCCAGGCAGACTCTCGTACCACTCATGAGGACTGTATTTCCCTTGGGGGGGTTGATGTACTCCCCCGGAAGTCCTGGGTTGCCAGGCACAGGTCCAGCCTGAGGGTACAGACCCTGGGTTGGAGGGCCAGGTTCAGGGTGTCCCCCCTGACCTGGAGGAAGGGGCGACTGATAACAGTGCGCCTACCAAGTTGTCTTCCGGGGGGTACCTCTCCAGGTGGGAGGGTGCAGAACCCCAGGGAGGAAGACAGGGTTTGGGAGAGCCCACCCCAGTCTGTTGTCCAGCTGCCGGGTACATACCCTGGGCTGGTGGGCCATACCTGACTTGGCAGGAGGGAGAGTGGAAAAAAGGTGCCAGTCACCTGGGGCTACTGCCCCCCTTTTTCTGACACCACAGAGGTTAGAGAGGCCTGAAAGGCATGAAACCTGGCTCTCATCACTGACAGCTGTCAGTGGCCACTGTGGCTGGCTGTCCTGGTGGACAGAGTTGCCCCTGGGAGGGGGGCAGGAGTCACACCCCGGGGGTGGACTGGGCCACACCACTGTGTTGGCCATGTGGGTACAGTCTACCTGTTGGGACATCTCTGTGAGCAAAGTAAGCTTAGGCACTGCACAGATGGGGTCCCCAGGTGAGGAGAAGGGTCCCCCATGGGTTAGCCTCGGGGGCCCTGAGAGTATGGATAGAGGGATCCAACTGGGTTCAGGAAGGCATAGAACAGGAATAGACCCCTGCTGTTCGGGCCAGGTTCCATGTTCTGTCACCCCAAGCAGGGAAGCGCATTGAGGTATTGATTGGTCTACCCTGGCTTTAGGCTGGGAGGGGGTTGTGTTGGAAATGGCCCTTTTTGCAGGGTTGCCCCCAAACCTTTTGCTTCTTCCTCCTTGTGAGAAGTTGGCCTGGTATATGCTGTCCACTAATTATAGTGGGCACCTTGCACCAGTCCAAACAACCCCTTATTGGAGATAGGTTAAAGACAACCTTATTGAAAGCTATCCTAGTGGTAGCTATGGAGAGCAGCCTTCAGGCTAAGTCTTGAAGGAATGTAAAGCAGCTTCTTTTACCAGTCTATAATCTCTTGAGTGACCAAATGAAAGAGCACCACACCAGGTATATATTCAAAATATATGTATTTATTGCTAAACACACCCCTCTAGTCTCTTTATGAGGCTAGAGTTCGAAGGACATAAGTTATAAGTTATCAAATCACAGTAATAGCACAAATACACGTTTGGGCCCTAGGGGCGTACCAAACCATATACCAATAAAGTGGTATGCGAACCACGACTGAACTAGACACTAGGCCTAGAGCCTCTAGAAGTGCTTGGACCACAAGGAACCACCCAAGGTAGTGACACAGGGGACCCACGGGAGACGCGTGCAGTGTAAATACACCACCGCGATACGCCGTTGACTTCTATGGAGAAAGTCGGGATCGGGAAATTATAGAAAAGGGACACTTAAAAGAGGACTAGGACAAAACCCTTTGAGATCTAGGACTTTGAAGAGTCTCTACCCACGGTAGCACCGGAGTACTCGTGTTACCTCACCCAGGGAAGCCGGGTGCATAGGTGCCTTTCGGGGTCGGGTTTCGTCGTCGATTCGAATGGCGATCTGCTGCAAAGTGCTGCTGGCGGCCAAGAGAAAAGTGTCCGGGTGGATCCAAGAGTGGATCAGAGTTCTGAAGAACCTGAAAGCAGAGGGGACAGAGTCTGGGTCACTAGCCAGTGACCAGGAAGGCGATGGACAGATGCCCAACGATGTCGAGTGCTTCAGGTGCGTTGACAGTCGTCTTGACTCTTCAGCCACGAGGCCCAGGAGGCGTTGTCGGCGACCAGGAGCAGGATTCGGGCTGGTTCACGATGTCTGTCGAGTGCTGAGGTGTCGGCGACCGGATTGGACCCAACAAGCCTTGGCAACGGCAAGTCTCGAGGAAGATGTAGATCATCGATGGTGCAGACCAGCAAGGTCTGTAGAACTCACCCAGCGAAGGTAAGTGAGGGCAGGCCTGGAGCAACCAGGATGCCAAGTAAGAAAAGGATTGGCTTTCGTTAAGGGCTACTAGCCAACGGGCTAGCGACCGCAAAGGAGCCTCGTGACGCCGCACGTGGAGCTGGCTTACAGAACACTCGTGGAGTGGGGGCCAGGGATCTTCGGTGCAGGTGGTGCTGGAGGCTAGAGCTACTCAGAGCCCAAAGCACGACTTCTTGGGAGACCCAGAAGATGGTGCACTTGCAAATATGCTCGGTGTCCAGGGGTCACGGTCTCAAGTCACCCACGATAGCCACGGGCCTCAGCTTTGCTGGAGACTCAGGGTAGCCTCGGGGAAGTCTGAGAATCTACCTCTGGTGATGCGATGACTTCGGCGTCTGACGGGAGCTTCAGAAATGCGAACCGGACAGATGCTTCTTTGGTGCCTGCCAAGCAGGGGAGTCACTCCTTGACCCCAAGGGAGATTCTTCAGTCCTCTAATCCTGTCGTAGAGCGTCGAAGGTCCAGGATTCAGTTTCAGAGTTTCGTCCAGGTATAATCTAAAGTCCTAAGGACTGGGTTCCTACCTTTATTCTAAAAATAGGGGTTGGACTACTCTGTGGCCCCACCTATGGGTGGGTCAGGGCAGAGGGGTGGCTACACCCCTTTCCCTTTGTCCAGTTCGCGCCAAAGCAGGGGCTGCAAGCCCCTGATCCGGTTTGAACTGGGGTATGCACAGGGACACCAAATGTGCCCCCAGTGCAGGACTTCAAAGCACCCGAAAGTGCTCCCGCCCAGCCCCAATACACATTATCCTGTCTGGGGAGGTGGTCACACCTCCCCGGGACAGGAAACCTATTGTCCAGGCCTCCCCTGCCGGAGTTTCGTCCAGCAGCAGGAGGCCAGACTCGTGTCTGTGGCAGCAGCATCCATTTTGTGATGCCAGGGCTCTGGAAAGAAGTTACCGGACTAGTTAGAGTTAACATGTCTTTCCCTCTAGAAGGGTGGAATGCTACCCCCGCCACCAGGATTGGCGGGGGGGTAGTATTCCAAGATGTTTGACACCAAACACGACATGTTTAGGTGCAGCCATTCCAAAGTTAGCATTTTACCGCGAGGATATAATGCGCTTAAGAGTATATGGTCAGGCTGCACTACAAACAGCATCAGAGATGGTCTCCGAATGCTGCAGAGGGGCCCTGCTCATGCAGGGGCACCTTCTCACATAGGAACCACGCACTCTGCCTTTAGGATTGATAAGGCCTGCCTTAGGAGTGACTTATAGGTTTATATGTGTGTATGTATTTCGTGATATAGGTAACCTATATCACAGTAAGGGGTGCATGCACCACCTTACCCAGGCTGCAGTAGCAGACCTGTGGTGTCATTTTGGGTGGCCTTCCAGGGGTGGCATAATACATGCTGCAGCCCCTGGCAGGCCTCTGAGGTACCTATGCCCTTGGTACATAGTATACCATATACTAGGGACTTATAAGGGCACTCCAGATCCCAATCAGTGATGTGCCTAAGGCACATGGAAACCATTTTAGAGAGGAAGCAGCTAGGCTGGGGTTCTGATTAGCAGGGCCCCAGCCAGACTAATGTCGAAAAACAGTGAAGCATCAGCAAAAATTGGGGGTACCCATGTGAAGCAGATCCTACTCTCCTACACTCCTATTTTTTCCTGACCTGTTGTTGTTGGCTTTAGGAGTCTGGGCACATTGCCACTGCTGATCAGTGCTAAAGTGCATATGCTCTCTGTGTAAATTGGTATTGTGATTGGTTCTCCAAGATTGGCATATTTGTTTTACCAGTAGGTACCTAGTAAAGTGCACTGAGTTTGCCAGGGCTGGTAAATCAAATGCTACTAGTGGGCTTGTAGCACTTATTGTGCCACCCACATGAGTAGCCCTGAAAAGAGGTCTCAAGCTTACCACTGCAGTGCCTGTGCGCAATTTGTTAACTGCTATGTCGACCTTGCAAGAGCACCCACTTGCCAGGCCTTACCCTTCCCTTTTCTTACACATAGGACACCCCCATGGTAGGCCCAAGGTACCCCCCTGGGCAGGGTGCAGTGTATGTGAAAGGTAGGACATGTACTGGTGTGTGTAACATGTCCTGATAGTGAAATACTGCCAATTTCGTTTTTCACTATTGAAAGGCTATCTTGCCCATAGGACAGAATGGGTAATGCTTTGTAACCTTTTATGAGCATATCTTCCCATAGGGATAAGATTGAAAAATGGAGTTTAGTACCCCTGAACTCAGAATTTAATAACACATCTTTTTGTAAAGATGGTTTTTAAATTGTGTGTTTGAAAATACCACTTTTAGAAAGTGGCTATTTTCTTGTTCAACCCTGTGTGCCTCTGCCTGTTTGTGGATTGACTGTCTGGCTTTGGAGTGACAGGGGCTGGGGAGGGTGCAGGGGCTCCAGTAGTCTGGATGAGTCAGCACTAGGCTAAATAGGCCTGACCTGCATTTGGAGTGGTGGGAGGAGTAGCACCTGTACCTGAATAGGGCTATGCCTGCCTTCTACAATGCTGGCTCTGCCCCCCTGTGGTGTGTCTGGAGCCAAGGCTCACACTGACAAAGGATGTTGTTGTGCACTGGCAGAGTGCCCCCAGAACTGGTTTGGACTGGGCTCAGAGCCCCTTGCACAAAGAGAACAAAGACATTTTGGGGAATAAGTATCAGATCCAAAACCCCAGACTTTTAGATCATTCCTGGAATTCAAGAGGAACCTTTGCCAAGGAGAAGAGCTGGAGAGACTGAGGAGAAGTACTGCCCTTGCTGTGTGTCTGGGGTTGGCCTGCAGTTACTGTTTCTGCCAAGGAAAGGAGAAGGACTTTGCTGTGTGCTGTGTACCCTGCTTGAAGGAGATCTCCAAGGGCCTGAAGTGTGCTGGCCTCCTGTTCTGAAGTCTCAGGGACACAAAAGACTTCCTGCAAATCTGCTGGTGCTGCTGGACTCTGCCATCTGTGAGTCCTACCCTTGCCTGAGGTGCCTCTTTCCAGTTACAGGACATCAGAGGTGGGTTTTACAGCTAATCTCTGCAAGAACCGGCGTGAAGCATCGCAAAGCCGTGCAAAGTCTCTCGAACCGGCGCCGGACGATGCAAAGCCTCGCCGAGTGTCGCGGGGTGACGCAAAGTCTTTCCGCGTAACCCCCAGCACCAACGCCGGACGGCGCGAAGCCTCGCAAAGTGACACATCACCTCCGGTGTGTCACTCATCATACCTGTGCATCAAGTTTTCCACGCATCACCCACAGACCAGAATCGTCTTGGATTTCGACGCCTCACTTCCCCCTACAGTCCGGATTCGACGCATCACTTCTCCTGTGTGCAGCAGAACTGTCGCCTTGCCTCCCCAAGGACTCAGGAACTGACGCATCGCTGTGTTTTCCAACGCTTCCTTACTCTGCGGCTGTTTGGCCTTGTGAATTTTGACGCATCTTCAGGTAATTTGCGTAAAAATCACGCATCCATAGTTTTCTGTGGTACAAGTTCTTGAAACCTTTTGAAAGTCATATTTTTAACTGAGTATGTTTGATTTTTGTCGTTTTGGTCTTGTTTAGTTTAGATAAAGATATTTTATTTTTCTAAACTGGTGTGGTGTCCATTTGTGGTGTTTTCACTGTGTTACTGTGAATGTTGGTACAAATACTTTACACATTGCCTTTGGGATAGGCCTGTCTGCTCGTGCCAAGCTACCAAGCGGGTGAGCAGGGGTGTGTGTGTGTATCCCCCTTACCCTGACTAGAAGCAAGGGTCCCTATTTGGACAAAGGTACCTCTGCCAACTAGAGACCCCCATTTCTAAAATTGGTGGGCAGCGGTGAGGATTTGAACCTGTATTTGTACTTGGCCCACAGTGATTGGTGTACATCACTAGTTTAGTGCAGACCACTATGCAACCAAATACTGTGTTTTGTTTTTGGTTCTATTTTTGAGTGACCCTTAAAGTATCCGCGCGTCATGTCTCAGAAGGGTAAACCATCAAGTGAGATGGCAGAATTGGAGTTTGATATTGAGGTTATGCATACCTACAGAGTAGATCAGCTCAAGCAATTTTGCAAAGATTTTGGATGTCCCATGAAGAGCAGCTCCAGGAAGGAGGAGCTACAGAAGGCCTTAAGGGCCTGGTGGGAGGCCAAAGAGGCTGGGGAGGCAGAGGATGCAGAGATGGATGAGGATGCACAAGGGGATGGTTTCAGATCACAGGTTCTGCCTGTGGGAAGAGCAGCCTCTTGGGCTGGCAGCAATCATTCATCTAGCAGTGTTCCCCCAGGGGAACTGGAGGAGAACCAAAGGGTCAGGGAGCAGGAGCTAGAAGTCCTGAGGATCAAAACAAAGCAGATGGAAATGGAAATCCAGGCCGAAGCAGAGAAGAGAAGAGGAGAGCTCGTGCCTTGGAAAAAAAGAAATTGATCTTGGCATATGAGTTGAGAATGAGAGAGCTCGATGAGGAGTTTGCAAGGCTTGAGGCCCTGAGTGTCTCAACCAAGCAAAAAGAGATGTGTGTAGCTCAGGAAGTGAGCTTGGCTGGGTTGGAGTTTGAGTCCAGCTCAGATGGTGGCAGCAAAATTGTGTTATCTAGTGCTGAGGGAGAAGTACACACACCCGGAGATGTGGCGCCTGACTTGAGGGAGGGGGTTAACATACACCAGGGGGTTCAGGTTTATGAGGTAGCTCCAGTGGTGTGCAGTGTCCCTGAAGTGGATTGGGGAACTGACACCGGGGATCATATTCCTAGTGGTTGGAGGGACACTCTACTGACTCTAGATGAGAGGTGCAGGGAGAGGGGTTCCCCCATGGTAGAAGTCATGGTATGTAAGTGTGGAGACTGCCCAGAAGAGTGTGGGTTGAGTGACAGAGGCAGTCAGACACTGTCTTGCAAATCTCAGGAGAGTGGTGTGGGGTACTTGTGTGAGGCACTGAATGGTGGGACAAAGGGTAGCTTGGTTAACAACTGTGGGGGGCTGTGTGATTCAAATGTTGGAGAACATATTTTAAGTCCCTGTTTTCCAGAGCTATGCCAACACCTGGTAGAGTGTGAGTTCTCTGATTCCAGGGAGCTTGCGCTGGAGGCAGACCTTTTGGTGGATTCCAGAGGGTCTGAAGAAGCTTTTGGGAGTGATCCTGAAGGGGGTGGCTCAGGTTTTCCCCAACCAAGTGAGGTAGGGGAGGTTTGTGGTAGCCCAGATAGGTCCCAGTGTAGTGGGAGGGGTGTATGGTCCCAAGTCCTGTCTCAGAGGAGAAGAAGTGGGAGTGGGCTGTGTCCCAAGGTGCCCGAAACCCAGTCCCAGGACCTGGTTGGTTCCATAAGGGAACACTAGGAGGGGGACCTAGTCTGTACCGGGAGGCCATTTCCTGAGGAGGATCCCAAAGTGTCAGGTGGACTAGGGGGGACTGCTGTAACAAGCATCCCACCAGTTCTGGTGTCTGGCAGCACCGCTCCAGTGGGGAGGGTGCATGAGTCCAGAGAAAAGGTGAGGGGGGGACGCAGTCCCCAGTGGAAGGACCAATGGGTCAGGGGTTGCCAGCTCTGAGGTCAGAGCACCCCAAGACTGACCCTGGTGAGGCCACTTCTGGCCTGGGGGGTCTTCATGCTCTGTCAAGTGGACAGGAGACTGGAGACCTGCGCCAGGCAGACTCTCGTTCCACTCATGAGGACTGTATTTCCCTTGGGGGGGTTGATGTACTCCCCCAGAAGTCCTGGGTTGCCAGGCACAGGTCCAGCCTGAGGGTACAGACCCTGGGTTGGAGGGCCAGGTTCAGGGTGTCCCCCCTGACCTGGAGGAAGGGGCGACTGATAACAGTGCCCCTACCAAGTTGTCTTCCGGGGGGTACCTCTCCAGGTGGGAGGGTGCAGAACCCCAGGGAGGAAGACAGGGTTTGGGAGAGCCCACCCCAGTCTGTTGTCCAGCCGCCGGGTACATACCCTGGGCTGGTGGGCCAGTGTCAGGATGCCATACCTGACTTGGCAGGAGGGAGAGTGGAAAAAAGGTGCCAGTCACCTGGGGCTACTGCCCCCCTTTTTCTGACACCACAGAGGTTAGAGAGGCCTGAAAGGCATGAAACCTGGCTCTCATCACTGACAGCTGTCAGTGGCCACTGTGGCTGGCTGTCCTGGTGGACAGAGTTGCCCCTGGGAGGGGGGCAGGAGTCACACCCCGGGGTGGACTGGGCCACACCACTGTGTTGGCCATGTGGGTACAGTCTACCTGTTGGGACATCTCTGTGAGCAAAGTAAGCTTAGGCACTGCACAGATGGGGTCCCCAGGTGAGGAGAAGGGTCCCCCATGGGTTAGCCTCGGGGGCCCTGAGAGTATGGATAGAGGGATCCAACTGGGTTCAGGAAGGCATAGAACAGGAATAGACCCCTGCTGTTCGGGCCAGGTTCCATGTTCTGTCACCCCAAGCAGGGAAGCGCATTGAGGTATTGATTGGTCTACCCTGGCTTTAGGCTGGGAGGGGGTTGTGTTGGAAATGGCCCTTTTTGCAGGGTTGCCCCCAAACTTTTTGCTTTTTCCTCCTATTTTTTCCTGACCTGTTGTTGTTGGCTTTAGGAGTCTGGGCACATTGCCACTGCTGATCAGTGCTAAAGTGCATATGCTCTCTGTGTAAATTGGTATTGTGATTGGTTCTCCAAGATTGGCATATTTGTTTTACCAGTAGGTACCTAGTAAAGTGCACTGAGTGTGCCAGGGCTGGTAAATCAAATGCTACTAGTGGGCTTGTAGCACTTATTGTGCCACCCACATGAGTAGCCCTGAAAAGAGGTCTCAAGCTTGCCACTGCAGTGCCTGTGCGCAGTTTGTTAACTGCCATGTCGACCTGGCAAGAGCACCCACTTGCCAGGCCTTACCCTTCCCTTTTCTTACACATAGGACACCCCTATGGTAGGCCCAAGGTACCCCCCTGGGCAGGATGCAGTGTATGTGAAAGGTAGGACATGTACTGGTGTGTGTAACATGTCCTGATAGTGAAATACTGCCAATTTCGTTTTTCACTATTGAAAGGCTATCTTGCCCATAGGACAGAATGGGGAATGCTTTGTAACCTTTTATGAGCATATCTTCCCATAGGGATAAGATAGAAAAATGGAGTTTAGTACCCCTGAACTCAGAATTTAATAACACATCTTTTTGTAAAGATGGTTTTTAAATTGTGTGTTTGAAAATACCACTTTTAGAAAGTGGCTATTTTCCTGTTCAACCCTGTGTGCCTCTGCCTGTTTGTGGATTGACTGTCTGGCTTTGGAGTGACAGGGGCTGGGGAGGGTGCAGTGGCTCCAGTAGTCTGGATGAGTCAGCACTAGGCTAAATAGGCCTGATCTGCATTTGGAGTGGTGGGAGGAGTAGCACCTGTACCTGAATAGGGCTATGCCTGCCTTCTACAATGCTGGCTCTGCCCCCCTGTGGTGTGTCTGGAGCCAAGGCTCACACTGACAAAGGATGTTGTTGTGCACTGGCAGAGTGCCCCCAGAACTGGTTTGGACTGGGCTCAGAGCCCCTTGCACAAAGAGAACAAAGACATTTTGGGGAATAAGTATCAGATCCAAAACCCCAGACTTTTAGATCATTCCTGGAATTCAAGAGGAACCTTTGCCAAGGAGAAGAGCTTGAGAGACTGAGGAGAAGTGCTGCCCTTGCTGTGTGTCTGGGGTTGGCCTGCAGTTAATGTTTCTGCCAAGGAAAGGAGAAGGACTTTGCTGTGTGCTGTGTACCCTGCTTGAAGGAGATCTCCAAGGGCCTGAAGTGTGCTGGCCTCCTGTTCTGAAGTCTCAGGGACACAAAAGACTTCCTGCAAATCTGCTGGTGCTGCTGGACTCTGCCATCTGTGAGTCCTACCCTTGCCTGAGGGGCCTCTTTCCAGTTACAGGACCTCAGAGGTGGGTTTTACAGCTAATCTCTGCAAGAACCGGCGTGAAGCATCGCAAAGCCGTGCAAAGTCTCTCGAACCGGCGCCGGACGATGCAAAGCCTCGCCGAGTGTCGCGGGGTGACGCAAAGTCTTTCCGCGTAACCCCCAGCACCAACGCCGGACGGCGCGAAGCCTCGCAAAGCGACGCATCACCTCCGGTGTGTCACTCATCATACCTGTGCATCAAGTTTTCCACGCATCACCCACAGACCAGAATCGTCTTGGATTTCGATGCCTCACTTCCCCCTACAGTCCTGATTCGACGCATCACTTCTCCTGTGTGCAGCAGAACTGTCGCCTTGCCTCCCCAAGGACTCAGGAACTGACGCATCGCTGTGTTTTCCAACGCTTCCTTACTCTGCGGCTGTTTGGCCTTGTGAATTTTGACGCATCTTCAGGTACTTTGTGTAAAAATCACGCATCCATAGTTTTCTGTGGTACAAGTTCTTGAAACCTTTTGAAAGTCATATTTTTAACTGTGTATGTTGGATTTTTGTCGTTTTGGTCTTGTTTAGTTTAGATAAAGATATTTTATTTTTCTAAACTGGTGTGGTGTCCATTTGTGGTGTTTTCACTGTGTTACTGTGAATGTTGGTACAAATACTTTACACATTGCCTTTGGGATAGGCCTGTCTGCTCGTGCCAAGCTACCAAGGGGGTGAGCAGGGGTTATCTAACGTGTGTATCCTCCTTACCCTGACTAGAAGCAAGGGTCCCTATTTGGACAAAGGTACCTCTGCCAACTAGAGACCCCCATTTCTAACATTGGTGGGCAGCGGTGAGGATTTGAACCTGTATTTGTACTTGGCCCACAGTGATTGGTGTACATCACTAGTTTAGTGCAGACCACTATGCAACCAAATACTGTGTTTTGTTTTTGGTTCTATTTTTGAGTGACCCTTAAAGTATCCGCGCGTCATGTCTCAGAAGGGTAAACCAGCAAGTGAGATGGCAGAATTGGAGTTTGATATTGAGGTTATGCATACCTACAGAGTAGATCAGCTCAAGCAATTTTGCAAAGATTTTGGATGTCCCATGAAGAGCAGCTCCAGGAAGGAGGAGCTACAGAAGGCCTTAAGGGCCTGGTGGGAGGCCAAAGAGGCTGGGGAGGCAGAGGATGCAGAGGTGGATGAGGATGCACAAGGGGATGGTTTCAGATCACAGGTTCTGCCTGTGCGAAGAGCAGCCTCTTGGGCTGGCAGCAATCATTCATCTAGTAGTGTTCCCCCAGGGGAACTGGAGGAGAACCAAAGGGTCAGGGAGCAGGAGCTAGAAGTCCTGAGGATCAAAACAAAGCAGATGGAAATGGAAATCCAGGCCGAAGCAGAGAAGAGAAGAGGAGAGCTCGTGCCTTGGAAAAAAAGAAATTGACCTTGGCATACGAGTTGAGAATGAGAGAGCTCGATGAGGAGTTTGCAAGGCTTGAGGCCCTGAGTGTCTCAACCAAGCAAAAAGAGATGTGTGTAGCTCAGGAAGTGAGCTTGGCTGGGTTGGAGGTTGAGTCCAGCTCAGATGGTGGCATCAAAATTGTGTTATCTAGTGCTGAGGGAGAAGTACACACACCCGGAGATGTGGCGCCTGACTTGAGGGAGGGGGTTAACATACACCAGGGGGTTCAGGTTGATGAGGTAGCTCCAGTGGTGTGCAGTGTCCCTGAAGTGGATTGGGGAACTGACACCGGGGATCATATTCCTAGTGGTTGGAGGGACACTCTACTGACTCTAGATGAGAGGTGCAGGGAGAGGGGTTCCCCCATGATAGAAGTCATGGTATGTAAGTGTGGAGACTGCCCAGAAGAGTGTGGGTTGAGTGACAGAGGCAGTCAGACACTGTCTTGCCAATCTCAGGAGAGTGGTGTGGGGTACTTCTGTGAGTCTCTGAATGGTGGGACAAAGGGTAGCTTGGTTAACAACTGTGGGGGGCTGTGTGATTCAAATGTTGGAGAACATATTTTAAGTCCCTGTTTTCCAGAGCTATGCCAACACCTGGTAGAGTGTGAGTTCTCTGATTCCAGGGAGCTTGCGCTGGAGGCAGACCTTTTGGTGGATTCCAGAGGGTCTTAAGAAGCTTTTGGGAGTGATCCTGAAGGGGGTGGCTCAGGTTTTTCCCAACCAAGTGAGGTAGGGGAGGTTTGTGGTAGCCCAGATAGGTCCCAGTGTAGTGGGAGGGGTGTATGGTCCCATGTCCTGTCTCAGAGGAGAAGGAGTGAGAGTGGGCTGTGTCCCAAGGTACCCAAAACCCAGTCCCAGGACCTGGTTGGTTCCATAAGGGAATACCAGGAGGGGGACCTAGTCTGTACCGGGAGGCCATTTCCAGAGGAGGATCCCAAAGTGTCAGGTGGACTAGGGGAGACTGCTGTAACAAGCATTCCACCAGTTCTGGTGTCTGGCAGCACCGCTCCAGTGGGGAGGGTGCATGAGTCCAGAGAAAAAGGTGAGGGGGGACGCAGTCCCCAGTGGAAGGACCAATGGGTCAGGGGTTGCCAGCTCTGAGGTCAGAGCACCCCAGGACTGACCCTGGTGAGGCCACTTCTGGCCTGGGGGGTCTTCATGCTCTGTCAAATGGACAGGAGACTGGAGACCTGCGCCAGGCAGACTCTCGTACCACTCCTGAGGACTGTATTTACCTTGGGGGGGTTGGTGTACTCCCCCGGAAGTCCTGGGTTGCCAGGCACAGGTCCAGCCTAAGGGTACAGACCCTGGGTTGGAGGGCCAGGTTCAGGGTGTCCCCCCTGACCTGGAGGAAGGGGCGACTGATAACAGTGCCCCTACCAAGTTGTCTTCCGGGGGGTAGCTCTCCAGGTGGGAGGGTGCAGAACCCCAGGGAGGAAGACAGGGTTTGGGAGAGCCCACCCCAGTCTGTTGTCCAGCCGCCGGGTACATACCCTGGGCTGGTGGGCCAGTGTCAGGATGCCATACCTGACTTGGCAGGAGGGAGAGTGGAAAAAAGGTGCCAGTCACCTGGGGCTACTGCCCCCCTTTTTCTGACACCACAGAGGTTAGAGAGGCCTGAAAGGCATGAGGCCTGGCTCTCATCACTGACAGCTGTCAGTGGCCACTGTGGCTGGCTGTCCTGGTGGACAGAGTTGCCCCTAGGAGGGGGGCAGGAGTCACACCCTGGGGGTGGACTGGGCCACACCACTGTGTTGGCCACGTGGGTACAGTCTACCTGTTGGGACATCTCTGTGAGCAAAGTAAGCTTAGGTACTGCACAGATGGGGTCCCCAGGTGAGGAGAAGGGTCACCCATGGGTTAGCCTCGGGGGCCCTGAGAGTATGGATAGAGGTATCCAACTGGTTTCAGGAAGGCATAGAACAGGAATAGACCCCTGCTGTTCGGGCCAGGTTCCATGTTCTGTCACCCCAAGCAGGGAAGCCCATTGAGGTATTGATTGGTCTACCCTGGCTTTAGGCTGGGAGGGGGTTGTATTGGAAATGGCTCTTTTTGCAGGGTTGCCCCCAAACTTTTTGCTTCTTCCTCCTATTTTTTCCTGACCTGTTGTTGTTGGCTTTAGGAGTCTGGGCACATTGCCACTGCTGATCAGTGCTAAAGTGCATATGCTCTCTGTGTAAATTGGTATTGTGATTGGTTCTCCAAGATTGGCATATTTGTTTTACCAGTAGGTACCTAGTAAAGTGCACTGAGTGTGCCAGGGCTGGTAAATCAAATGCTATTAGTGGGCTTGCAGCACTTATTGTACCACCCACATGAGTAGCCCTGAAAAGAGGTCTCAAGCCTGCCACTGCAGTGCCTGTGCGCAGTTTGTTAACTGCCATGTCAACTTGGCAAGTGCACCCACTTGCCAGGCCTTACCCTTCCCTTTTCTTACACATAGGACACCCCTATGGTAGGCCCAAGGTACCGCCCTCGGCAGGGTGCAGTGTATGTGAAAGGTAGGACATGTACTGGTGTGTGTAACATGTCCTGATAGTGAAATACTGCCAATTTCGTTTTTCACTATTGAAAGGCTATCTTGCCTATAGGTCAGAATGAGGAATGCTTTGTAACCTTTTACGAGCATATCTTCCCATAGGGATAAGATAGAAAAATGGAGTTTAGTACCCCTGAACTCAGAATTTAATAACACATCTTTTAGTAAAGATGGGTTTTAAATTGTGTGTTTGAAAATACCACTTTTAGAAAGTGGCTATTTTCTTGTTCAACCTTCCTGTGTGCCTCTGCCTGTTTGTGGATTGACTGTGGCTTTGGAGTGACAGGGGCTGGGGAGGGTGCCGTAGCTCCAGTAGTCTGGATGAGTCAGCACTTGGCTGAATAGGCCTGAACTGCATTTGGATTGGTGGGAGGAGTAGCACCTGAATAGGGCTGTGCCTGCCTTCCACAATGCTGGCTCCTTCCCCTGTGGTGTGTCTGGAGCCAAGGCTCACACTGACAAAGGATGTTGTTGTGCACTGGCAGAGTGGCCCCAGAACTGGTATGGACTGGGCTCAGAGCCCCTTGCTCAAAGAGAACAAAAACATTTTGGGGTATAAGTATCAGACCAAATACCCCAGACTTTTAGTTCATTCCTGGAATTCAAGAGGAACCTTTGCCAAGAAGAAGAGCTGGAGAGACTGAGGAGAAGTACTGCCCTTGCTGTTTGTCTGGGGTTGTCCTGCAGTTGCTGTTTCTGCCAAGGAAAGGAGAAGGACTTTGCTGTGTGCTGTGTCCCCTGCTTGAAGGAGATCTCCAAGGGCCTGAAGTGTGCTGGCCTCCTGTTCTGAAGTCTCAGGGACACAAAAGACTTCCTGCAAATCTGCTGGTGCTGCTGGACTCTGCCATCTGTGAGTCCTACCCTTGCCTGAGGTGCCTCTTTCTAGTTACAGGACCTCAGAGGTGGGTTTTGCAGCTAATCTCTGCAAGAACCGGCACGAAGCATCGCAAAGCCGTGCAAAGTCTCTTGAACCGGCGCCGGACGATGCGAAGCCTCACCGAGTCTCACCGGGCGACGCAAAGTCTTGCCAAGCAGCCCCATGCACTGACGCCGGACGGTGCGAAGCCTCGCAAAGCGACGCATCACCTCCGGTGTGTCACGCATCGTACCTGTGCAACAAGTTTTCCACGCATCACCCGCAGACCAGAATCGTCTTGGATTTGGACACCTCACTTCCCCCTACAGTCCGGATTCGAAGCATCACTTCTCCTGTGTGCAGCAGAACTGTTGCCTCGCCTCCCAAGGACTTAGGAACTGACGCATCGCTGTGTTTTCCAATGCTTCCTTACTCTGCGGCTGTTGTGTAAAAGTCACGCATCCATAGTTTTCTATGGTACAAGTTCTTGAAACCTTTTGAAAGTAATATTTTTAACTGTATATGTTGGATTTTTGTCGTTTTGGTCTTGTTTAGTTTAGATAAAGATATTTTATTTTTCTAAACTGGTGTGGTGTCCATTTGTGGTGTTTTCACTGTGTTACTGTGAGTGTCGGTACAAATACTTTACACATTGCCTTTGGAATAGGCCTGTCTGCTCGTGCCAAGCTACCAAGGGGGTGAGCAGGGGTTATCTAATGTGTGTATCCCCTTACCCTGACTAGAAGCATGGGCCCCTATTTGGACAAAGGTACCTACCTCTGCCAACTAGAGACCCCCATTTCTAACATTTATAAATACACACATTGCAATGTTTAAGAATACTTATTATCTCAACGTGTTTTGTTGAACCTGGCCCTTTCTGCAGGGTCACACCAAACTTTGTGCCTTTTCACTCCACTTTTTGCTGAAATCGTTTCTGTTGACCTTAGGATTCTGTGCACTTTACCACTGCTACCCTGTGATATAGTTCTTGTGCTCACTCCCCTAAACATGAATTGATTGGCATCATGGCATGTACCTAATTGGCATACTTAATGTGCTTGTGAGTCCCTTGTAAAGTGGTATAATATATATCCAGGGCCTGTACATTAAATGCTACCAGTGGGCCTGAAGACTTATTGTGCCACCCACTTAAGTAGCACATTACAACATGTCCCAGGCCTGTCATTGCAGCCTGAATGCAATGTCACACAGCATTGCTGTCTTGGCATTTAAACCCCCTTGCTAAGCCTGAAACTCCCGTTTTTATTACATACAAGTCACCCCTAACATTTTAAATCAAAATGTTATACAAATGAATACCGTGTTGGTGCACAGAACAATGTGGGACTGTAGTTGTCATTTACCAAAATTAAGGGCCACATTTATCAGGTTTTCACACAGAGCAATGCAGTAAGCCACCTTGCTGTGGTGCACTGCGTGAAAGGGCAGAAATGCACCATATTTAACCTTATACAGTGCATTCCTGTCTTTTCCATGTGCTGGCGCACTCTTGGATGCCTAGCGCCAACGCAGGTACCCTTTCACCATGGTACAAGGGTGCCTGCGTTGTAAGCAGGATTGTTTTTCCACAGGAAGGGAGGCATCCCTGCACAAAAACAATCCTCTGAGGCATAGAAAGAGGAAATAATTAGGAGAAATAAATATATTTCTCCCTTGTTACGCGTCACCTAGGGAGGCATAGCATTTTGACACAATCCCAGGTCTACCAGTAATCGTAAATCTGTGAATGCACCAAAATCCAAGGGTGGATGCATAGGAACACTCATGGAACACCTCCCTGGGGCAGAGTAATGCATCACAGCGATGTGCGCTGCGTTGCATTATTCTTGATTTACCAAGCCACTCAGGGCCACGGAAGGTGGCCTTGTGTGACTTGATTAATCTAAATAAGTAGTTGTGTCACCCTTGCGCCCCCTTGACTGGCACAAGGGCGATGCAAGTCCTTGATAAATATGCTCCTGTTTAGGTGAGTATTATGTGTCCCAATTGTGTTGGTATCAATGACAAAGACAAACACATTTAGTTAAGCATCAATTTTTAATGAGAGTACCGACAAAGGTTTTACATGTTTACAGAGATTTTGGAGAGTGGTCAGTCTCACTCTTATATTTGCAAGAGAAGAGATTGCAGTGTTTTGTGAACCCCTGTAGAGAGGGGTATGCATTTGTTTTTAGCAGTAGAAGATTCCAGCATAGAAGGCCTAGAAGATGAAAGGACTGAAATCTAAAGCTAAGCCAAGTTGGCTTACATGTGATAAGGAGATTAAGGCTAGCTGATCCTTTCTGTACTGGAGCACAACAAAGTTGGGTGTCAGAAAGGTAGAACATCAAAACCCAAAGTGCTGGATGGAATAATTGAATTAATCTCAGCCACTAGTGATCGCTCTAGGCCGTATTCCAATCAATCATTTTTTGCTCACTGTACCATCTCAGACTGGACCCAGCCATATGCAAATCAGGGTTGACCCTGTTCCAAAAGTAGCAGTCAAGCCCGAACTGTCAGGTTAGGTCCTCCCTGAACCGGAACACAAGCAGGTGATGAAATGTGTCAGACAAAGAACAAATGTAGCAAATGTATTCAGCAGAAGAGCAGTAAGGGTGTAGTATGTAGCTTGCGGTGCATTTTGGAGCACACTATCACAAATATATTACTAATGCATTTCGTGGTAGCACACTGTCATTTACAGTCAGCACATTTCCACTGACATGGCCACTTAATGTAAACAAGCATACTGTTTTACTCATAAAATGATATGTACACAAGTGATAATGTGTGAAAATCAAGCTTCAGCGAATACTTATCATAATTTCTGCATCACCAAGTAAAGTGTCTTAACTAGTTTTGATTCTGTCAACATTTTTGTTTCTGTTACACTTCAGATATACAAACAAATGCCTAATGTGTGCTGTGTAACTGCTGATATACTCTGAAAAATTTGTACAGTTCATTTACAGGTATTTAAATGTTATTGTGTGTTAGAAAGAAATTGCATCCCACAGCCTTTCCTTTACACTCCTTGTAGCCCAGCAAGATTTTCACATAGTTCACCTTACAAAATCCTCTCACTTTGCACTCAGAGAAAGAAATCTTCATGTTAATTAAGCTGCAATTCGTCATTTGACCTCTGTCTTTAAACACAGTAAATGTGACATAAATGTAAAGGCATCAATGTTGCTCACCTTCTGAACTCCAGAATGATTACATTCAGTGGCGGCAGCTCCCAATGCGACATGGTAGGGTGGCAGTGCGGGGGGGGGTGGAATACAAAAATAGAAAACACAATGGAAAAGATTCAAAAACATAAAATATCACTAACCTGACGCTGCGTCCGGTGCCTTGCTTCTCTCCCAATCCTTGACTGGTGCACACAGGGTAGGCTCCCAGTTGCCAATCCCGATGCTGCTCTCATGCTGGGAGTACTATTATTCAGCATGAGAGAAGTGATGGGATTGGTCTGAGCGGCCTGGTTTGGTGCTCAGATAAGGCCTGGTAGCCTGTGTCCTAAGACGACATGCGCACTTAGCAGTGCCCATCACTCCTCCTCCCTGAATGCCAGGATGGCCCCGCCCCAATCTGCACTGTCATTCGGCTGGCTCAGCGAAAAATAAAATGATAATACAATTATTTAATTATCATTTTTTTTTCCACTGTTGCCTCTGCTGGGTAGAAGCACCTGATTATGTTGGGGGCACTGTAGCAACCCCGCGCCTTTACTTCCAGTGCTTATGATGGTAATAAGACAGTTAGATACCCATGTCTGTTCCAGGGGTGAGAAACAAAAAAAAAAAGAAAAATTCGGGTGTCATCTATGTAAAGATGGTTTGAGAACATAAATGAGGAGATACGGTCCCCGAGAGAAGTGCATAGAGAGAAGGCAAAGGGCAGAGCTTCAAGCACACTGATGGAACAGTGGTGGATGAGGGAAGCAACGCAACTGAGAAGAGAAGTCAGAGAGTTGGAGGGGAGCCATTGATGTGGTAAGCCTGTGATGCTTCGTGTGCTGATAGAGCATACTATGGTGGAAGAGACAACAGCATGGAAGGCAGTGGACAGGTAAATACGAATGAGAATAGAATAGATGAAAGGTGATTGGTGTAGTTGGCTATGAGTTAAGGAGCCCTGCTGCATGGGGTTGAGTATGTTGTTTGAGGATAGGCAGAGCGAGAGGTGGTTTTAAATGAGCACTTCCAGTATTTTAGAGAAACAGGAAAGTTGTGATATTGTGCAATCGTTGAAAGCAGATTAAGGGTCAGCAGTGGTTTCTTTTAAAAGAGGCCTCATCGCTGTAGTTTTGAAATATGATGGACATGTTTTCTTTAGAACAGGCATAACCCCTGAAACATAGTGGGCATGTACCGGGTATGAGGGAATAGTGGTATTTATCTTTCCTGTTACTTTAATGTATCTTGTATGTAAGGCACTGTCAAGTGCCTAGCTGTCTTCTCCGCTAGCTTTCTATATAAAAGCGATAAATAAAGAGAGAAGCCCTGGATGTGACAGTGATAGGTTCAATGGTTTGTGGCCTGCAGGGATCAATGGATAATAAAGAACAGAGTGTAACAGGTAAGCCCTGGTGGGGTGTAGGCTGTAAATTGTGCGTGTTGGTTGATGCAGTTATAGTGACCTAATATGCTTTTGAAACGGTTTGGCATTGTTAGGGTGGAGGATTCTATCATCAGTACTTGTTCTACGTCTCAACGTATCGGTGGATTTGTTCTTGCTCTCTTTGCAGAGATTTGCTTGCTTTTTGGTTTTTGAATTGTATATGTTGTGTGTAATTGACGGTTGTGGACATGACGCCATGGGGGACAGGTATGTGATGGATAGAGTGAAACAAAGGTGTATTTGAAAGTGTTATTTAATAGATCATATGATTTGCATTTTGAATTGCGTATAGGCTGTTGTTTATTTGGTTAAGAATCCTTATAGAAAGCTTGAAGAGTGTTTCCTCTCAGACATAGGCCTGCTGTTGAGGAGATGAACCTTGAGGGATGTAGATGATAGTGTGAGCAGATGGAGAGGGGTTGATAAGAGGTAGTGTGAGGGGCAGTGTATTGTATGCCCACGTTGTATCCTGGGGGTTTCCTGGGTTTTGCTTTGAGATGGAGTAGATGTTGATTAGCGATTGATCAGCAAATAGTTGTGAAAATGGGTGGGTTATAGTTGATTCTTATGGTTTAAGTTCAAGTCACCAAAAGTACATGTGTGAATACATGTGATTCAAGGGCAGGGTCAAGTTCCTTCAAACGCGAAAGACAGGATGAGATTCAACTACCTCATTGATTGTTACTGACTACTGTAGAATCAGGTTACACTGACTAAACAAACCACTTGGGCCCGCAAAAAAAGTATGGCTTAAGGTGTAGCTGAGTGAACCATTGCTGAAGGTATACATATATGTATGCATCACACAAAAACTGACACTATGTTGAATGAAGACTTGTTGAGGTGGTGCAAAATGTTGCATTTCTTACGGCATCCACCACACACACACCACCTTGAAGTAAGGTCCGTTGTGAGTTCATGATTCTTGTACTCCAATGTTGATACTCACTGAAATAGATGAATGCAATACATGTGCACAATTATGTTACTTGTTACGATGTAATTAGATGCCTTGCTAGATAGTTTGAACCTTTATGTCACACTATGACAATTTGTTGTCGCTGTCAAAACCAATAAAAATGGTTTGGCTTCTTTGAGGAGGGCACTGAATGATGTATACCAATGTTTTAAATAGGGCAAATGAATGGTTGGAAGGGGGGACCAATTTGTTAATAGTCAATGTGGAGAACAGTAGGAGTCATTGCTTCTTTAGGGTCTATCAATGCTTCTGAGATGGCAGTGAAATGCAATGAGAGACTAATGTGTCCGTGTTAAATATCCAGTTGCACATAGAGAGTGCATTCTATAGGCAAGAAAATGCTGAGAACATTTCGGAACTTTGGGGGTGATTATGATGGCGGACGGACTTAAGTCCGTCCACCATCATCCCGGGAATCGGGACCGCCCGCCCATATGGCGGCGGTCCCACACATGCAATTATAATGTGACCGCCACTGTGGCAGTCGCATCGTGCATGTTTACCATTTCGGCGGGTGCTGCTGGCTGCAGCATCCGCCGCAATGGCAAAAATGCATGTTGTGCATTTCCCTGCACTACGTGGCAGGGACCTCACAGTGCCTGCCACCTGGTGCAGGGAACTGTAGGGGGGCACCATAGGTGCCCACCAAGTGCCCAATTCCCATGCCCCTGCACAAGTGGGGGCCGCAACGGGCCCCCAAAGTACATCCCTGCCAGCCTTTGAAAGGTGGTTGAACCGCCATTGAAAGGCTGGCTTGATGCAACATCCTAATGTGGCGGACGGTGCCTGCTAGGCACCGCCTCCATTCTAGGTATGCTGGCCAGGTCCAACTGGCAATCGTAATCATTGCCTGTGTCGGACCCATGGCGGATGGGCTTTCCGTCCGCCACTCACCGCCCGCCAACCTAATATGACGGGCGGAGAATGGGCGCACGATGGCGGTGAACCCGCCAACAGCAGGCTGCCGGTGGCGGGTTCACAGCCATTATAATAACCCCCCTAGTTTGGTATTCAGTCTCATCAAATAGGGTGGTTTTAGAATGGTTGAAAAGCGAAACTCCATTCAGAAGTATGGTAGGGTTTGTTGTAGTTGGGTTGCGTGATGCAAGGATAGTGCTGTAAGGTGTCGTTCCTCAATGAGCATTTTCTAATATTCTAGACTTGTGGCTCATCTTAGTATTTGCAAACTGTTAGAACTGGGGGTCTCTAGTTGGCAGAGGTAGGTACCTTTGTCCAAATAGGGACCCTTGCTTCTAGTCAGGATAAGGGGGATAAACTACTAAAATAACCCCTGCTCACCCCCTTGGTAGCTTGGCACAAGCAGGCAGGCTTATCTCAGAGGCAGTGTGTAAAGCATTTGTGAACACATACAGTAACACAGTGTCAACACTACAGATGGACACCACACAGGTTGTATTATAAAAATAAGTATTTTTATATAGACTTAACACAAGACCCAAAACGACAAAAATCCACAATACACTATGAAAAATATGACTGTCAATGGTAGAAAATAGTTCAGTTCAAATGCAGGTGATAAATGCGACACTCTACGTTCAATGTACCTTTGGATGCGTAACGCGATACAAACAAAAGAGTTGCAGGGAAGGTGATGCGTCGGTTCCTTACACGCAAGAACGGTGATGCGTCGGTTCCTTGCTCCGGGGGAGGTGATGCGTCGGTTCCCTACTGCTGCGTAGGGGACGGTGATGCGTCGGTTCCTTACCGGGAGAGGAGGTGATGCGTCGGTTCTTCACTGCGTGGGGAGGTGATGCGTTGGTTTCTTACTGCGCTTCTGTGGCGATGCGACCAGCAGCGCCTCGATGCGATGACGACCCGGTGCAATGAAACATAATGGCGTCTTCTTCTCGATGCGACAACGAAGGGGTGATGCGTGCACACCCGACGGCCGTGCGGCGACTCAGTGAATCTTTGGAGCCGCGACAAGCCCTGCAACACGCTTCTCCGATGATGCAACAGCGTCTGCTGCGACGGCGACACTCTTCTCCGGTGATGCGAGGCGCTTCGGTGATGCGATGGCGACAGCGGCTGCGGCGGCACGCTTTCTCGGCGATGCGACGACAGCTGCTGCGGCGGCGACACGCTTCTTCTTCGTGAGTCGCGCTTCCAGCTCCCAGCGACACGCAGTCTCTCAGAAGGCCCAACACAACAGTAGGCACTTCAAATTCCCAGCAAGAAAATTCAGGGGAGCTGGTTGGTGAAGTCTTGTGTCCCTGAGACTTCAGCCGGAGGCAAGCTCAATCTTCAAGCCCTTGGAGATTTTCTGCAAGATGATGAAAGTAGTCACAAAGTTCCTTTCTCCTTTCTTTGGCAATCAGGCAACCACTGCAGGCCAATCCCTCAAACAGCACACAGCATAGGGATAGTCTCCTCCTTCAGTTTCTCTGGTTCCTCTCCTCAGCAAAGGTTCTTCATGTTTCCCAGAAGTGATCTAAAGTCTTGGGGTCTGGGCCCCAGTATTTATACCCATAAATCCTTTGTCCTCTGAAGGCAGAGGGTCCTGTACCTAGTCCAAACCAGTTCTAGGTGCATTCTGCCAGTGCACACCTTCTTCCTTTGTCAATGTGGGCCAGGGACATCAGACGCACCACAGGAGGTGGAGCCAGCATTGTGGAAGGCAGGCACAGCCCTATTCAGACCAGGTGCTACTCCTCCCACCACTCTACATGCAGATAGGTCTATTCAGCCCTGTGCTGACTCACCCTGTCTCCTGGAGTCCCCCAGCCCCTGTCACTCACAAACCCAGACTTACAATACACAAGCTAGCAGAGGCAGGCTGGATGGTTAGGCAAGAAAATACCTACTTTCTAAAAGTGGTATTTTCAAACACAGAATGTTAAAACCAACTTCACTAAAGATGTATTTTATCATTCTGAGTTCAGGCATACTAAATTTGTTTTTCTACCATGTTCCCTGGGTCAGTTAGGATTATAAGATGTTATAATCAAACTGTCCATTCTGGCCTATGGGGACAGGTAGCCTTGCAATAGTGAAAAACGAAATTGGCCACACACACCAGGGCATGTCCTACCTCTTACATAAAATCCACCCTGCCCGCAGGCCTACCTTAGGGGTGACTAACATGCAGAAAAGGGAAGGTTTGGGGACTGGTAAGTGGGTGCACTTACCAAGTCGACATGGCTGTACCAGACTGCACACAGGCTCTGCAATGGCAGGCCTGAGACACACTTTACAAGCTGCTCCTGTGGGTGGCACAACCAGTGCTGCAAGCCCACCAGCAGCATTTGCTTCACAGGACCTGGGCACAAACAGTGCACTGTAATAGGGTCTGACAGTGAATCAAATAGGCCAAACATGGAGTCACTAATCCACACATTAATTTATAACAGAGAGCATAGGCACTTTAGCACTGATCAGCAGTGGTAAAGTGCCCAGAGTTATAAAACCAACAAAAACAGGTCAGAAAGAGTACAGGAGGGATGCAAAAAGTTCAGGGATGACCCTGCAAAAAAAGGGCCAAGTCCAACACAACCCCGTTCCAGCCAAAACGCAGGGTAGACCAATCACTGCTGCTGACCCGGTCACCGGCGTATGCTGCTATGAACGTTGCTGTATCGACCCCGCTTTTGTGCACTTTAGATGCTGACTTTTGCAGTATCTTACCTCCATTGGACATAGTGCCCAATGTTTAAGATCCTCAAACCGGAAAGTACTTCTTATCTGACCTCAGCGTGACCCTCGTTTTATCCTTCGCTGGAGCTTCAGCTCGATCTTTGGAACTGGATTACCTTTTCCATTCCGAGTAGGACGCACCTTTGCTTCTCCTTTCCGCACCCTGCGCAGAACAGACCCGGCTGTGTCAGTTTCATATCTGTTTGCATATACGTTTCTGCCTGAACATTATCCTGACTTAGGTTTGGTTGCCCTCTGCTGGCTCATTTCACTTTTCAGGCCTGTCCCATGACCACTGTCTTGTCACTATATGTGCCCTGAGGAAGGTGAGACCACCATCGCGGTCTAACACCGAAACGCGCGTCGGTGCTGGGATATCTATTTGGACCCTTGTTGTTCCTCTGCCTTCCCCTATATCCACCTGAGACATCGTTACATCATATGTGGTTTTGATTTATTTGTATTGCATCACATCATTGAATATGCTGTATACTTCTGTCGTGTATACATATTTAGTGGATATTTTTATGATTATCCTTATTTCTGTATTGTTATTTATTATTATGAATGGTAGTTCCATGAGGGGACATGGGTCCGCTTTTGGTGTATTTGTGATGTGTGTATGTGTGGATTCACAATATTTTAGGACTAATGAACATGAGTGGGTATGAATCTGAGTGTCTGAGTGTTTGAATGCATGTGGTATGGGACGTCTCTTTTGTTTATTGTATTTATATTGAACAGTTGAAAAATATAAATTGCTAATAAATTTTGATGTTTTGATATAACCTATGTTTGTATCTTTTTCTTTCGAAGGCCAGTTTTTCAGTTGTTGAATTTATTTGATGCATTGCACAATAATAATTATATAGGTAGAGTTGCTTTTTTGTTTCGAGCAATCCGCTGCACTTACCAAGTCGACATGGCAGTACCAGACTGCACACAGGCTCTGCAATGGCAGGCCTGAGACACACTTTACAAGCTGCTCCTGTGGGTGGCACAACCAGTGCTGCAAGCCCACCAGCAGCATTTGCTTCACAGGCCCTGGGCACAAACAGTGCACTGTACTAGGGTCTGACAGTGAATCAAATAGGCCAAACATGGAGTCACTAATCCACACATTAATTTATAACAGAGAGCATATGCACTTTAGCACTGATCAGCAGAGGTAAAGTGCCCAGAGTCATAAAACCAACAAAAACAGGTCAGAAAGAGTACAGGAGGGATGCAAAAAGTTCAGGGATGACCCTGCAAAAAAAGGGCCAAGTCCAACACAAACACTACACATCATCTATTAAAAATCACATCATCTCAGCCCACCCATTTAGACTACCTCACGCCTATTTCCATAACCACTGGTGTCATATTACAGAATAAGTTATCCTAGTAGCCATGAAAGGAGAATTGCAAAAAAAAGGAAACAGTAAGTAAAGAGTGGAAAGGGGAACAATAGATATCGATCTCAATCGAACACTTGTTATGTTATGTTGTTCTTGATATAGCACGATCAGCTCACCCCAAAGGGGCATCTCGGCGCTGTGAAGACAGGCAAATGGAGTAGCAGCCAATCAAAACAACTAGGTTTTAAGATGTTTTTTGAAGCCAGGGAAGTCAGTGCAAGCACGGATGGACAGAAGGAACTTTTCCAATGGTAAGGGGCCAGATAGGAGAAAGCCAAGCTGACATACTTTGACATTCGGAAGGACGCCGAGGGCATAAAAGAAGTTGATATTTGGATCTTAGGTTCCTGTCAGGATGGTAGAAGAAGAGTCTGTCCTGTAAGTATTTAGGGCCTTTGCCTGATAGTGATTTATGAGAAAAACAAAGCAGTTTGAACAGAACTCTTTTCTTAATGAGGAGCCAATGAAGGGCTCTGAACAGAGGGGCTGAAGACATACAAGAAGGTAGATTATTGAGCAGACGGGCTGCAATGTTTTGGACCACCTGCATTTTGGATAAGATGGATTCATTGGATGCTGGAATAAGGGCATTGCCATAATCGAGGCAACTGATATCACAGCCTGGGTGAGAGTCTTCAGAGAGCTTAAAAGAAACCACCAAAAGATTTTCCTCAGGAGGCACATAGTGCCAAAACAAGTCCCACAAGTGGACATAATCTATTCTTTCACTGGTAGCCCATCATCTAGGACTTAATATATATGATCCACAGAAAAGCAAAGCATCAGTTATCTAACTCCAATTACCCACATTCATTTTCCAGAGAAAAGAGCAGAAAAATCCCAGAAAATAAAAACATAATTCAGCAGATTTCAGTTTAACTAATGGAAATTGGCCCCATATCACCTCAACATTTTCCTTTGATCATTCGGTTTCTAGAAGACCTTCTCAAGGGGCACTATGGTAAACACATCTTTCATCCATGGGATTAGTGACATTCTCCACGGAATTATCCACAGGAATAATCACGGGATTATCCACGGGAATAATCCACGGGATTATTGACATTCTCCACGACCTTAACATTGTATGCAAACCCAAAACAATACTCACCTTGCAATTCAACTCGGTTTTTGTAATGAATTTTAGTTCATCTGACACTGGGTGTTATTTGTATAAAACTTATACATGTATATTATTCAAATTAGGTTTGGGTGGTCATTTGTGCAAATTGGTTGCGCTCACATAGATAAGTAATGGGAGATACTGAGAAAAGTGTGCTCAATTTATGCCCCACCATTCAAAATGTACGTGTGATACCTGCTCAATGCATTTTCAATTCTTTCTTAAGTCATGGGGTGAATGTTGCTAGAGCATTGGCATAAGTGTGGAGAACACATCCAGTTTCACAGATCCTGCCAGCCTCGATGTATGAAAATTCATATAAACAAATAATGGTGAGACAAAACAAAAATCAAATGTGTGAAAAATGTTTCAACCTGTCCTATGTACTATTTGAGTGACAAACTTGGGTTATTTGAACAATAAAGAGATGATCAGAATACTTCACATGAATTATTAGAATGGGTCACAGTCAATTATTTGTTGCGATAAAGGCGTTGACACATCAAAATTACTTTCATTGACAACTCGAACTTCAGTAAGAGAATGGCGGGGATCTTTTGAGCCTGAAGAGAAACAGCAGAGCATAGAGAAACATTCCCAACACAAGCCACTAATTGTTGGATGCAGAGGTTACATTTTCCTGCATACCACTCTTGCAACACTAACATCAATAGTAACTCTCTTAGATGAATAATACAGATCAGTCCATGCGAAACCATCCTTGACCTTCTACCTTGCAGTATTATTTATTTATTTATTTATTTAGGAGTTTTATATAGCGCTAGCCAGACCCGAAGGTATCGGAGCGCTTTACAACATAAGTGGTGGGGAAATCACACAGAAATAACAGTAGTATACATATTGACTCCTGGCAAGTCGAAAGTCTCAGAGCAGAATACAACATTGATAGCAAGAAATCACAGAATATAGGGGTGATATACACATTTACTCGAGGGAGACCGTTTCCGGGGAGGGGGGGCATAGGAACGAGTCAGGAGGTGGGTGAGGTAGAAGTCTTAGTATTAAGGTGGCTGAGTGCTGCAATGGACAAGAGTCTGCATTCGGGCGGCAGCTATCCATTCGGAAAGGAGCGGTTGAGGAAGAGGTCTTTGAGCTGACTTTTGAATTTTACAAAGGAGGGGTTAGTCCTGATATGGACTGGGATGGAGTTCCAGATTTTGGGCGCATTTCCAGAGAAGGATCGAGATGAGGTTTTTTGTTTGCGAGTTTTCGGGGGGATGAGGAGTAGAGTGTTGGTGCTCCTGAGGCTCCTTGTCTGGCCGGCTTTCTTCAGTTTGGCGGCCAGGTAGGTGGGTTTCCCAGTGTGCAGAGCTTTGTGCGTGAGACAAGCAGTTCTGAAGTTGGTACGCATTTCGATTGGGAGCCATTTTAGTTCTCTGAGTGCCGGCGAAATGTGTTCAAATTTCTTCACTCCGGTGACCATTCTGGCTGCTGCATTAAGAGTTGATCTAAGAGGAGCTAAGTGAGATTTTGCTGTTCCTGTGAGTGTTGCATTCCCATAGTCCAGTCTGGACAACACCAGGGATTGAGTAGCTTGTTTGAGATCGCTGGGAGGGATGAAGGGTTTTATTTTGTTGAGCAGTTTAAGGTTGAGGAAGGTGCTCTTAGCGGAGTTCTTGATATACTTGGCCATGTCTAATTTTGGGTCCAGAGTGATTCCCAGTGATTTTACGGAGTCGTTCAGGGTGAGATTGCAGTTGAGAGCATCGATGGCTTTTAGCCATTCTGTGACTTGGGGGTTTTGCTCCTTATTGGAAATGAGCAGGATTTCTGTCTTGTCTTGGTTGAGTTTCAGGTGGTTGAGTGTTAGCCAGTGTTGGACTTCGCTTAGAGTGTGGTTTAGTCTTTGAATGTCGTCAATGGAGGAGGTTTCGAGATAGATCTGGGTGTCGTCCGCATAAAGGTGGAAGGGGGTGTTGTTTTTTATTAGAATGGTGGTGAAGGGTTCCATGTAGATGTTGAAAAGTTGCGGAGAGAGAACTGATCATTGTGGTACCCCCCTGCTGTAGGTCAGACAAGAAGTTATTGATTTTTATTCTTTGGGTGCGGTTCTGTAGAAAAGAGGTGAACCATTGTAGGACCACCTCATCCACTCCTTTCTTTCTTCTATCTTTTTGATGAAAAACCATGTGCACTTGGGAGGGCAGGACTGTTATTGTATAAAGGTTTGAATTATGTCCCAACATTACACATTGCAAACCTGCCACTTGAGCATGCGCCAAAGCTTTCAAACTACGGGGCATATTTACAATAAAATGTTGGTATGCGGAGCTGCGCCAAATTTGGCAGCGCTGTGCACCGACATTTTCAAAATGCAGGGATGCATTGTATTCACAAGAATATGGCGCACCCCTGTGTTTCCCCCAGTGCTGGTGCAAAAAAAAGCTGCCTAGCATCAGCACAGGCACCCTGCTGCCATGTTGCAAGGGTGCTAGCACTGCAGGGACAATTGTTTATGTTCAGGAAGGGATACCTTCCTGCACATAAACAATCAATAATGGCAATAATGGCGATTTGCATCTTCTATGTGTGCTGCAGGATGCAGCATGCATGGAAAGAGCAAAAAAATGAAGAGAAGTTAATAATTTCTCCTCATTGGGCCATTCTAATGTCTGGTATTCCATGGCGTTCGTTTTTAGCCGCTGTCTCAGTCTTGTAAATCTAGGGCAGCATCAAAAAGCGGGTTTTGTGGTGGAATGCGCACAGCAACACCGATTGCTCACCCCTTTGCAATAGAGGACTGCGGCAGAAAGGGACATATTTACAAGGTGGCGTTAAGCCACGCAAAGCGGCTTAGCACCACCTTGTAAATATGGAAAATGGCGCTACACCACTGGACCGTCAAAAACTAGTGATGCTCCAGTGGCAGCGAGGGCTTATAAATATGCTCCTCATTTTTGGATTTGCTTGTATTCAAAAGTATTGTATGCCCTGTGTAGTGATAAACAGTGCTCATAAAAGGAAGATTTCTCCGTGTGGCAATAAAGGCACATTAACTTACGATTTACGACTCATAATGCATGACCGTATTGTTACCACTTGAAAGCCCTGCACAATCCCATTGCAGTACAGGATCTGACCCAGCACCCTGACAACAATCCGTATCATATTTGTTTACTGTGTCAAATCCTGTTCATGGATTCTTAACACTGCCTTTGTTATTTGAGGATTTCTTGCACCTCTGGAAGAGAAATAGTTCTGAGAAACTTGACGCAGATCGATTGACTAAGAGTTATCCAGGCACAGTTATCAAATTAAAGGGTGAATCATCACTGGAACGCAAATAAATAAAATAATCAACCGTGACTGTGCCATTAAAATACATTACTTCACCCTCTGATGAATGTCCAAGGAATCACTATTAAAAATGTGTGGCTCTCTTCCAAAATAATTGAGTAAAGAAGTACCTCGTACAGTTGGATGTGGTGGGCATACCTTTCTTTGCTATGAGTGCTTTGTACCTAGCACTAGTAGCTCTGCACTTATGAATACATAATCTTCTCTCTGAATTTTATTTTGATGTAACAATTTTTATTTTATGTTTTTTAAGCAGAGCTGTACACATGATAAAGGAATCATAATTTTCTTCAGGGGCTGACGCCCACAGTTGAGCAGAGAACAGCATAGAGAGCAACAACAACAGGGGTCCCACAAACACAAAGATAGACGTAGAGTATTGATTATAGTGCCTACAGAGAGGAAAATCCTAGTGAAAGTCTATTGATGTATATCAAAGGATAGAGTAGAAGAGCCAGGGCCTGCAGTGGAGGGGGAGTGGGGGGGGGGTCAATGATGTCAGTACTGGTGGGTGAAGTGCTGGCTGATGGTAACGATCAGGGGGATTTCCTTATTACGGTAGGGAGAAAAGAAGTTCTGGGTGTGCTTTCCTGCACTTAGGCAGTAGAAATGTTGAATGACAAATTCTGTGCCTCTATCGGTTCTATGGTGTCAAGAGATTGACATGTTTTGTGGAATGTAGAGAATCAGCTTTGAATATATACATGCATAGCATACAGGGATGTAGTGGCACACTATCAACTACCTAGATGTATGTTATGTGCAGGACGATGAGATCGGAAGGCATAATTACATCAACTCTACATAGTGGCAGGTGTTTAGGAACGTGGAGTGTATCTGCTACAGCTGTCTTCTGTTGGAAGGTGGTTTATTAGTAGGGGTAAGTAGGTACTTACCATGAGCAATAAGGCTCCAATCACAATAAAAGTTCCATTCAAGGAATAAATAAACGATTCCCTTGCTCATCCCTTAGTAGCTGGCTGCGAGCAAGCAGGCTTAACTTAGGAGACAGGTGTGTAAAGCACTTAAAAGCACCAATACATTAAAGAAATTAGACACAACACACAATAAATATCCAACATGAATTTATAAAACTACGAAACATTTTTATGATTAAAACTGGCACCAAAATAACAAAAATGCAATGTAGGGAACCGAATTTTTAAAAGAATAAACACTTTCTAGTTCCTAAAAGCCAAAAGCGCCACTTTAGGACATTTGTCTCATTTGACTGGGGCAAAGTCAAAGTTTCAGTCCAATCGCGATGGAACGTGGGTAGGATACACTTAGGGGCCGATTCCGATCTCGGTCGGAGGCGCACCCAATACCATTTGGTCGGGAAAAAAGCCATGCGAATGCCTGTTTCCCGACCGATCCGTACAGCAGACCGAACGAGTAAGTACGATGCGCACAACAGCACAGAATCCGGCCGAGTCGTACTCACCCAATCCAGGTCCTGTTCTCCGACCGAGGCGAATCCGGAAACGCTGAATCGAGTCGCACGGAAGGGAAAATGCAGCTCCGTCCGGCCGAACAAGTACGATGCGCTTTCCGTACGCGCCGAACCCGTCGCTACGCACGGCACGTCAAAGCATCCGGGAGAGGCGCACATAAGCTCCGATTCGCGCCACAACACGATCCACGGCTACGAGGCGAACACGCCAGCGACGAGGACGACGCGAAGCGACGAGGACGACGCGAAGCAACGAGAAAGACGAACGACACGAACCAACCATGAATCCCTTCGTCCCGATCATACCAATATTCTACATTTACTACCGGAACAGGCACGGACGCGTACGGCGCAGAAGGAAAGTCAGACACCAACCACAAAACACATACAACACGTACACGACACATCACATACACACAGAGGGATGCAGAATTTACTTACACCAGCAACAGCAGCACCATAGGGGCGGGATGCCCATCACCAATGCCACATATGCACACGGGGGCCTGAATGCGCACCACCACCCCTACCCAGGGGGGGCCGGATGCCAACCACCACTACCACCCTTAGCCAGGGGGGTGCCAGATGCCCACCACCACTACCACCCTTACCCAGGGGGGCCGGATGCCAACCACCACTACCACCCATAGCCAGGGGGGTGCCAGATGCCTACCACCCTAAGCCAGGGGGGCTGGATGCCAACCACCACTAACACCCTTAGCCAGGGGGTGCCAGATGCCCACCACCACTACCACCCTTAGCCATGGGGGTGCCAGATGCCTACCACTACTACCACCCTTAGCCAGGGGGGGCTGGATGCCTACCACTACTACCAACCTTACCCAGGGGGAGCTGGATGCCTACCACTACTACCACCCTTACCCAGGGGGGTGCCAGATGCCTACCACCACTACCACCCTTACCCAGGGGGTGCCAGATGCCTACCACTACTACCACCCTTACCCAGGGGGCTGGATGCCTACCACTACTACCACCCTTAGCCAGGGGGTGCCAGATGCCTACCACCACTACCACCCTTACCCAGGGGGGCTGGATGCCTACCACTACTATCACCCTTACCCAGGGGGGTGCCAGATGCCTATCACCACTACCACCTTCACCCAGGGGGGGCTGGATGCCTACCACTACTACCACCCTTACCCAGGGGGGCTGGATGCCTACCACTACTACCACCCTTACCCAGGGGGTGCCAGATGCCTACCACTACTACCACCCTTACCCAGGGGTGCCAGATGCCTACCACTACTACCACCCTTACCCAGGGGGCTGGATGCCTACCACTACTACCACCCTTAGCCAGGGGGGTGCCAGATGCCTACCACCACTACCACCCTTACCCAGGGGGGGCTGGATGCCTACCACTACTACCACCCTTAGCCAGGGGGGTGCCAGATGCCTACCACCACTACCACCCTCACCCAGGGGGGGCTGGATGCCTACCACTACTACCACCCTTACCCAGGGGGGCTGGATGCCTGTCACTACTACCACCTCTACCCATGGGGGGCTGGATGCCTACCACTACTACCACCCTTACCCAGGGGGGCTGGATGCCTACCACTACTACCACCCTTACCCAGGGGGGTGCCAGATGCCTACCACTACTACCACCCTTACCCAGGGGGTGCCAGATGCCTACCACTACTACCACCCTTACCCAGTCGGGCTGGATGCCTACCACTACTACCACCCTTAGCCAGGGGGGTGCCAGATGCCCACCACTACTACCACCCTTAGCCATGGGGGTGCCAGATGCCTACCACTACTACCACCCATAGCCAGGGGGCTGGATGCCTACCACTACTACCACCCTTAGCCAGGGGGGCTGGATGCCTACCACTACTACCACCCTTACCCAGGGGGTGCCAGATGCCTACCACTACTACCACCCTTACCCAGGGGGTGCCAGATGCCTACCACTACTACCACCCTTACCCAGGGGGCTGGATGCCTACCACTACTACCACCCTTAGCCAGGGGGTGCCAGATGCCCACCACCACTACCACCCTTAGCCATGGGGGTGCCAGATGCCTACCACTACTACCACCCTTAGCCAGGGGGGGCTGGATGCCTACCACTACTACCACCCTTACCCAGGGGGTGCCAGATGCCTACCACTACTACCACCCTTAGCCAGGGGGTGCCAGATGCCTACCACTACTACCACCCTTAGCCAGGGGGGGCTGGATGCCTACCACTACTACCACCCTTACCCAGGGGGGCTGGATGCCTACCACTACTACCACCCTTACCCAGGGGGTGCCAGGTGCCTACCACTACTACCACCCTTACCCAGGGGTGCCAGATACCTACCACTACTACCACCCTTACCCAGGGGGTGCCAGATGCCTACCACCACTACCACCCTTAGCCAGGGGGTGCCAGATGCCTACCACCACTACCACCCTTACCCAGGGGGGCTGGATGCCTACCACTACTACCACCCTTAGCTAGGGGGGTGCCAGATGCCTACCACTACTTCCACCCTTACCCAGGGGGGCTGGATGCCTGTCACTACTACCACCTCTACCCATGGGGGGCTGGATGCCTACCACCAACACCACCCCCACTCATAGGATGGACAATGCATGACACAACCAGCATACCACAACCTAGGGAATGCAAGAAAAAGACATCCCCCCAACACCATGACAAGCGTGTGTAGACTGTGTCAAATGCCTACAACACTGAACATGACTTTGAACATACAATGTGACCCCCTATCACATGTGCCACACATATATGTGTGTGGCCCCCACAATGCAAGCAGGCCATGACCATTGTGGCAATGGGGTCCAAACCCCCATCATCACAGTGACCAAAAGGTAAGTGTGGGGTCCATAGCTGAAGCACATTTTGAACATTGTGGCAATGGGGTCTAACCCCCCATCACTACAGTGACCAAAATGTAAGTGTGGGGTCCATAGCTGAAGCACATTTTGAACATTGTGGCAATGGGGTCTAACGCCCCATCACCACAGTGACCAAAATGTAAGTGTGGGGTCCATAGCTGAAGCACATTTTGAACATTGTGGCAATGGGGTCTAACGCCCCATCACCACAGTGACCAAAATGTAAGTGTGGGGTCCACAGCTGAAGCACATTTTGAACATTGTGGCAATGGGGTCCAAACCCCCATCATCACAGTGACCAAAATGTAAGTGTTGACAAAGAAAGAGCTGCAACTGCCAAACTGCATGGATGATTCCTGGTCACAGAACATAAAACACATCAGTGGCAAAGTAGTGCATGTGTCCCATTGCAACATAAATTGGGGGAGCCAAATACTGCAGTGCAAATAAGACATACCTTTGGCCATGTGCAGACAAACAACACCCATGGGGGCTGACACTGTCAACATTCATCAATGACACAATGACAGAAGTGACCATCGGAATGCAGACCCACATATTTGCACCAATGGGCACACAAATGCAGATACCCTGTGGAGACTGTAGATGTGAGGTGAACAGATACCATACCATGGCAGCAATGGGACACACAAACCATGATCATTGTGCTGACCGATGACCTAGGAGTCCCAGGGACAGCAGGGGAAACCCACCAAACTACATACAGCCAATGGCACACCCAAGATATGCCAATGCAGTGGTGCAGATGCACAAACACAAACAGGCAGACCCACACTGCACATCATACACAACAGGTGAGGGGGCGGTGCCAGTGTCCCCAGGCAACCACACAACACATGAGGAGACCTGAATACCAATCATACAGATGTGCATACAGTGCCACACAAAGGTAACTCATGGATCCAAATCCCCTATGTGGGCAAGCAGGCATTGTCAGATGAGAGGGAGCACAAAACACACATGTCACACAGGCACGTAGGAACAGCAACTGACACAGCAAGACACAGACACACCACAGCACAACCCCCAGGGCCCCCACAATGTGGTGACCCTGGGCTGCATTACAATCCCACTGTGATGACAAAGCTAAATGTCGTTCACACTGTGAACCACAGTCATGTGTCCTGAGCAACAAACTACCATCACACCTACACAAGCACAAATCAATCAGCATGGCCAGTAAGCCAAGGCCAACATGGAGGCAGGGGCCTAGCCGGGCAACAACTCTCATCTGCACACACTCAACACCACACCCTCGACCTCCAACAATGTGCAGCAGTGAAGCACACATGCACTGGTGACATTGCACATGCACCCATGACTATTCCAGGGTGGTGGGTGGGAACCAAGGTGCAGAAACACATCACACATGGCCACTCAACAAGACTCCTGAATGTCTGACACACTGCACACTACGCTGTACATGGACATGACGGCAATACCACACCAACCAATGGGATCCCAGCCACAGTCACACACCAATGAAGAAGCCAAGGTCACCCACAAAGAACACACATAGACAACAACCAAAATTGCAGCCCGGACCCTGAGGAGTGCCAGCAGTCACACACACAACGTGTCACAATCACTGAAAGATAACACAAACTGGAAATCACATGACAGTGGCAAACAACAAGTGCCAAGGGGAAACCTGACTGTGACCCATCTGCGTCTGCACACAAACTCAGCCCTGACAGCAAACACACCTATGGGTGACACCCTGATGACCAGTAATGTGCCATGCACCCACATCACAGAGAACCCAGGGAGAAGACTTTGGGGGAACATAGGTCAACTCAGCAAGCATCACAAACAGGTACAACACTAGGGATCACAGCATGCACAGCTAAACAGAAGTGAACACACAGACATGCACATACAACACACACCTTGGGCGCAGGCAATGTCACAGGAGTACACACTGCCATGAGGGGACTCCACTCCTGTGTGAGGAAAGCTGTGCCATATGTTGCCTCAGTAGGGCCCCATCATGTCAGCTGAGCACTTGGTCACACAATCAACAATTAGCACCAAATGAGGGCTCCCATCACATCAGCCTGGTCATGGAAGTGCCAACGAAATCATCAGCACAGATCCAACACACTTGTATAGCAATGTTGCACTGACAACACAGATGAGTCCTTCCCCATTGATGCCCAAACCTGCATGTCCAGTGGAGATGGCCACACGGTCAGGGAAGTAGACAAATTGAACAATGGCAGGCACAACAGATGTGCAGGGGTGGAAGCCACAGATGTGAAATAGCTAATGTAAGTAGGAAATCCCATTGCCAAATACTGAACACATGACACCCTCAGATGCTGCTATGGATGACATGGATACACCACAGGATAGGACACATTCCCCCTGGACCACATGGGTTCCTGCACAGTAACACTTCATTATCATGAGACCAAATATCACCATCATTGCAGCAAGGGCATGGTTAGCATCATCACCAACATGTACATCAGAAGCATAAGCACTAGAGAACAGAAAGTTGCTTTATTCAGCATATGTGTGTAATGAAAACTGAAAGTCCAGAAAAAACACAAAGGCCAATAGCCAGTCCATTGTCAAAGTCCAAACAGGGTGACAGTGGCAGATGTCACCCTACGCATGCCTGCACAAAACCAGGGACAATCCACTAGGAGGGGCAACCGGGGGCAGGCCAGGCACCGCAGGGACAGGATCAGGGCTCACCAGGAGGAAGTAGGGAAGGGGTGGTGGGTGCTGGAGAGCCACTGACAACTGCAGTGGAGGTGTCTGACATGGTGTGTGCCGGCACAACTGGGGGCATGACTCAGATGTTGTGGGTGCCGGCACGACTGCAGTGGCCCCTGCAGATGGAGTGGACAGGTCCGCCACTGCAGTGCCCAAGTCAGACAGGGTGGTAGTGGACTCCACTGCAGTGCCTACCACCAGGGGAGGAGAATGGGGAACAGGCAAGGTGGGCTGGACAGAGGGGGAGGACACCCTCACCACATCAGTGGCACAGACAAGCGCAGCGGGGGTGTGGTGCCGGGAGAGCAAGTGGCAGGGGGAGAAGGTTGGATCCTCTTGGGGATGGTATATCTGTGGGTGGGGGAACCTGGGGCAGGGTGTGGTGGGTGCACCTGTGGAGTGGGGGCCTGAGGGATGGAGGAAGGAGACCTGGTGCCTGAGCTGCAGGGCGGCGGCGGGGTCTTGCTCTTATGACTCCGGGGGACTTGCGGGTGGGGGCCTCAGTCTGTCTGCGCCTGGGGGAGGGTGTCCGGGGGCGAGGGGCACTCTGCTCCGTGTGGGCGGGCTTCCTCTTCCCCTGAATGCTGTATCAGCTGGATCGGAGGGGAAGAGGCCGAGGTCACTGAGGAAGAGCCGCTGGGTCTTTGGGGTTGCAGGTGAGGCAAGGGAGGGTGCTTTGGAGGGAGAGGCAACTGAGGACTGCGCAGTGCTCGTGGATGCGTGTGTGTGTTCCAGGGCCCGATCCCCTGTGAGTCTGGTTTCAGTCCCCTGACTGTGCGTGCGTGTGCGTTTTGTTTGTGGCGTGTGTGTCTGTGTGCTGGATGTGTGTGTGCTGGTGTGTGCCTGTGCCGGTGTGTGTGTGCTTGGGACGGGTAAGGTGCTGGGGAGTGTGGATGGAGCAGAGGCAGGAGGGGTGAGGGACTGTCTGAGGAGGGACACTGCTGCCGTCAGGGAGGAGTCCATGGACCTATTGCCCCTCTGTAGGTCAGACATGCCCGATGAGATGCCCTCCATGAACGACACCAGCTGAGTCAACAGAGCGGTGTGCGCATGGAGGACACTCAGCATGGCTGTCTGCCCTACATGGAGCTGGCAAAGGAGGTACACAGACTCCTCACTCAGGGCAGCAGGGGACACAGGGGCAGGGGTGCGGTGCCTGGCCCAAAGGAGACACGCTCCCGAACATGGGAGCCTCCACGGACCTGGGGAATGGGAGCCGATGGGAGGGCGGTGGTGGTGCTGGTGGTGGCGGGGACAGCAACACTAGCTGGGGTGTGGTGGCTGCTGACACCCGCCTCCATAAGAGAGTCATCCTCCGAGTTGCTCTGGTCCTCAGCTGAGGTGGATGGTGCTGAGGACTCCTCGGTGTGGCTCCCTCGCCCTCCGTGCCACTGGGTCCCTCCGACCACTCCTCGGCTGCTGACCCAGTCTGGCTCTCCGGCTCCTCCTGGTCCGTGGAGCTGTCCCCTTCCGTGGCCGTGGATGTATCTGCAAACAATGGGGAAACAGACAGACATCAGTCACCTGCACCAAACGCACACACCACTGTGAGCACAGCACATTACAGAGCAAGCCCTGGCATCATTAGTTGTACATTGCTAAAAGTGCCCGAACTGAACAGAAGAAGCCAATTGTCAGTCTGATGCCAACCATGGCACTCACATCCCACATGGCCTTGCACCCATCTGTCTGGTGTCTGTTGGATAGCAACACCCCAGTGTGGACACATGCACCAACTACACAGTAGTTGGACAGTGCAGAGGACACGGTGTAGCATGTGGACATGCACAAATCACAACTCTTGCCACTGAGTCAGTACAGGTTTCCGGATGAAAGGGACGCCCAGAGTCAAATAGGAAATGCATGTGATGCATACCAGCGACAGACACCATGATGCACCCATGTCCTGATAGCCATTGCCACAATGGTGTGCATGTAGCACATGTCACTCCCCTGCAGGATCACCAATAAGTAGACACATGCCATGGCGGAGGCATGACTGCTAAGTCATACATCACTGTCTCAGTGATGTATGACTTGGCAGCCAGACAACAACACTCTGCACTGTGTCACAATAGTAGGTCATGGGGAATGCAAGTCCTGGAGCTGCACAAGTGCACATGTACATCCCCCACACAACACATCATCTTAACCCTCATCTGTCCAGGTCATACCGATTGGACATATGGGAGACCTGTGACACTACCCTCTGAACCTGAGCCCCTCACAATCTGCTGTGAATGGGGAACAGCTGCCTGAACTTCACATTCGCATACCCCAGTCTGCACGGGCAGCTGATCAAACACCTATGTGACACACAAGTATCGTCTCCTATGGTCACATCTCCAGTGGCATGCTGAGCCCCTACCGAGAAACACCCCAGCAGTCCTGGCAACAAATCCACAGCACACTGACACAGAGGCAGACACCTGAGGGGTCAAATCACTGCGCACAATGTGTCAGCTGATACACGGGAGTGGGAGTACAGAGTGCATTGCATGGCCTGGAGTAGGCATGACTGTCCTGCCCCACATGAATGAGGGATGAGCCCTGGACAGTGGATAGCTGGCTATGTATGTGTGACACGTAATCTGCACACTCCTGGGGCCCAAACATTGTCCCCACCCGCTGCATGGGTGTGTGCCACATACCCCAGGCACATGTGGTGGCTCAGCTCAGCAAGTGGACCGCATATCAAAGCAACACGCAGATTACATGTCCGAACACAGGCGTTGTGTGAACAATGGACCCACCCATGATGCCCACAACAGAGTTAGGGAAACAGATGCTGTCCCCCACCTTTAGTGAAGCAAACTGCAAGGACACAGTCCCAAGTGACACAATTCCCTGAATGTAAGGGCCACACCTGGGTATCAGAAGAGGAGTGGGCAGTGCACAATAGAGGGACATGGCTCCTGGACAACATGACTGCTGTACTGTGGCAGTTTAACCAGGCCAGAGGAGGGCACATAGCATGTAATACAGAGTTCACAGTGCAGTCTTTGACTCACCCCCTCCTTGCTGCTGTCTGGCCTTCAGCTGCCCATCCAGGTCTGGAAACACCACTGCCAGGATCTGGAGCATGTGGGGGTCAGGGTCCGTGTTCCACCCCTCCTGCGAGGAGGCGACAGCTTCAGCTGGACCCGTGCAATCCTCCGGGTCCAGCCCCGAAGGTCCTGCCACCTCTTCTGGCAGTTGCGGATCCGGCGCTTGTAGACCCCCACGGACCGGACAACCCGGACGATGTCCTTCCAGATCTCCTGCTTCCGATGGGCATTAACCTGTCAGGATGACAAAGTGAAAAGGCCATTACTACACATGCAACATATCCGTGCATGACACAGTTGTATATACATGTCTCAATCACAGGGGCACATGATGTACACAGGCAGTGCAACGCTGCCCATGGACAGTTTGCCAGACGTAACTACATGGTATCATTGCATGGGAAGTAAAACCTTGTTCAAATGCACTGTCACTGCACCATACCTGTCCAGTGCATGTCACTACACACTATGGGGGTGACAACTACTCAGTGAGCCTGCTAGCCAGTGGCGTGCAGACTTTCAGCCTTGCTAGTCAGACAAAATGCACATTCAGAAAGGCAGTGCACAGAACACTCACCTGCTCCCCTGGTGTCCCATACAGCTTGCTGTACTGTGGAAGTAGGCTGTCCAGCAGGGCCTGGTTCTCCTCAAGGCTGAAGGCTGGGGCTCTCTCCACAGTACGTGCCATTGCAGGGTCCAGAGGGGCAGAGACAGCAGCAGTGCAGTGGCAGATGTCGTCCTGGAGCATGTAGTGCAGGCAAGTGAGCTCTCAGGGGAACAGCCAGCAATATATATGTGCATGGAGAGGCAGATACTGTCCCTTGTGTCCAAAGTGATAGGTCCAAGTCGTTTGCATCTTCTGAATCTGGCCAATCCATGGAATAGCAGCACCAATACACGCCCACAGCATCCTTCAAATCTTCAACTTCATGACATACATGATTTTGCAACATTGTTGTGGGTGACCAACTGAATTTCCAGCAACCGACTCATTCGAATTTCGAAAACGCGTCCGTTGCCAGGCTAGGCCATTGTCAATGGGTGCGCACCGATCGGTCCATTGCGGTACAACGCGTACAGGGGTACAACGCGTACCCGCACACATTGAATGCAATGGGCCGGCCAGGGGCACCGATCGGTCCATTGCGGTACAACGCGTACAGGGGTACAACGCGTACCCGCACACATTGAATGCAATGGGTCGGCCGGGGCACCGATCGGTCCATTGCTGATCAACGCGTGCACAGGGGTACAACGCGGACCCGCACACATTGAATGCAATGGGCCAGCCGGGGCACCGATCGGTCCATTGCGGTACAACGCTGCATAGGGGTACAACGCGTACCCGCACACATTGAATGCAATGGGCCGGCCGGGGCACCGATCGGTCCATTGCTGATCAACGCGTACAGGGGTACAACACGTACCCGCACACATTGAATGCAATGGGCCGGCCGGGGCACCGATCGGTCAATTGCGGTACCACGCGTACAGGGGTACAACGCGTACCCGCACACATTGAATGCAATGGGCCGGCCGGGGCACCGATCGGTCCATTGCTGATCAACGCGTACAGGGGTACAACGCGTACCCGCACACATTGAATGCAATGGGCCGGCCGGGGGCACCGATCGGTCCATTGCGGTACATCGCGTACAGGGGTACAACGCGTACCACGACACATTGAATGCAATGGGCCGGCCGGGGCACCGATCGGTCCATTGCTGATCAACGCGTACAGGGGTACAACGCGTACCCGCACATTGAATGCAATGGGCCGGCCGGGTGCACCGATCGGTCCATTGCTGTTCAACACATCCCTGTACAAGTGACTGGCATATGTCACCATGCCTGTCTCAGATGGACATATGCCAGCCACAGATAGCTCCCAGGGAGTGAGGGGCACACCTACAACACGACAGCCTGTCCAAACTGTATGATGAGGCATGTAAGGCTGCATTTCCTATTGTGTGTATGTTGGTGTACATGTTGTCCTGTGGGTGTCACCTGGGGGCAGCCACCCCCAGGCTGTGCACGTGTTCATGGGGATAGGATCCTGGGTGTTACGTGTACATGACCACTGTGATGTGCAACTGTTCATATCTGTGCATGTGCCATGGTCACATTTCACGGTGGTGTATGTGTATGTCATGTCACATACCCCGTGAGTCCCATGTGGGACGGTATGTTTGAGCCAGGGTGTCCCAGTGGCACAATAGTGATGGTCCTCCACAGTCTGTGTGCATGTAGTGTTTACAATGTCTCTGATTTCATGTGCACAATGGGAGACAGTCTCCACATCCACGTTGTGTGTGCATGGACTTTGATGTTGTGCGTGTGTGTGTCACAGACATCCATGTCTGTCCTGCAGTGGCAAGTGGGACCACTACCTGTGGGGGTCATAGTTGTTTTGCTGTGGTGTATACATGATACTCCATGTAATGCCAGTGTCCATGTGGCAATACAGGGTCCCTGGGAATGTACCTGTCGTTGAGCTGTGATGCCTGGGGCACATCTGTCCTCACATGTCACTGTGGGGGTGATTGTGACACGGCAGCAGGAGATGGGAACTGTGACACGGCCTCATGATATCCAATGGGCCAACCTGGGACTTATTGATGCCACTTGTTGAACCGTGATGACAGATGTTGGCCATGTATGTACCATACATGTCCTTACGGAACTGCACACTTCATGTAGTTGTGCCTCATAATGATGTATGTTGGGATATTGAGTGTATTCAATGCCGCATATGTGGGCTGACTGACAATCTTGCTTTCTTCTCCTCTGCACTGCAGGGCTCCTGCTGTCCATCGACCATTCCCAGACCTGGCAACGATGGTGGAACGGGACAGCATCCGACGGTACCGCTTCACCAGGCAGCTGATTGAGGATTTGGCAGTGCAGTTGGCCCCACATTTGCAGCCTGGCCGGCCGTATCCTACAGCGCTGACCACCAAGGTGAAGGTGATGGCAGCCCTACACTTCTTTGCCACCGGTACCTTCCAACATACTGTGGCGACTGCTGGTGGGATGTCACAGACCATGTTGAGCCGTGTGCTCCGCGATGTTTTGGTGGCAATGTTGCTATTCCTGAACCGGTACATCTATTTCCCTAGACTGCAACGACTCACTGACGTGAAGAGTGAAGAGTGACTTCTATGCCCTGGGGAGGATGCCGCATGTCATTGGCTCCATTGATGGGACACATGTGGCTTTGGTACCACCACAGGCCCAGGAGCAGGCCTACAGGAACCGCAAGCACTACCACTCGGTCAATGCACTGGTGGTGTGTCTTGCAGATATGACCATCACACACGTGTGTGCCCGTTTCCCTGGTTCAGCACACGATGCCTTTGTGATGAGGAGTAGTCGCATCCCCAGGATGATGGCACAGATGCAGAACCAGCGTGCCTGGCTTGTCGGTGTGTACTGACTTTGTGCCATTGTGTGTGATCTGATCTGTAGTATTCCGCCCACTTTTCCAAGTCAGCTAATGTGCACTTGTCTGTCCGTAGGTGACTCGGGATACCCCAACATGCCGTGGTTGCTGACACCCCTCAGGAACCCTGTGACACCAGCCCAGATGAGCTACAATGAGGCACATGGTCGGACCAGGAGAGTGATTGAGCGGACATTTGGTCTCCTGAAGAGCCGCTTCCGCTGCCTGGACAAGACCGGAGGGTCCCTCCCATATGCCCCTGCGAAAGTGTGCAAGATTATCATCGTCTGCTGCATGCTCCACAACCTGGCAGTGCGGAAGGAGTTGCCTCTCATCCAGGATGACAATGACCAACATCCGCCACCTGTGGAGGATCCTGGCCTGGACCACGATGCCAGTGATGATGATGATGATGAGGGTGATGTCCGCACACAGCTCATCACCAACTTCTTTAGCTGAATGTGAGTATCCTGAGGTGTCATGTCAATGATGTGAGTTGGCATGATATGTGTAGGTGGTGCTCTGGTGCTGTTGGAGTGTGTCCATGGGCTACTTGACTGGATGTGTGTAGCGATGTGTGCTTACAGGTGGTCTGTACTCCCCAACAGTGCTGACATGCTAACTTGGTTCTGGGTGGGTATCTTGTAACATGTATTGTGCATGAGTTTTGCTGTTCTCTCCTGTTCTCCATTGCTTTTGACTGTGTGTCATTTCTGTCCTTCACAGGGTACTTTCAGATTCGTTTGGTCAACTGTGTCCACCGACGACGTGATTGTACTTCCAGGGTGGTAGCTGTTGTGTCCCTACAGGTGATGTGCGCCACACCCATGGACTTCCTTCCTTCTACAGCTGTTGACTGTGTGCCCGCTGCCAGGTGGGATTACCTTGCATCTGTAGTGGTTACGACATGTTGCAACTGTGTAATAAACCTGTGCTTCACTTTGTGATGTGCGTTGTCTGTGGTCACACATTTGACTGCCATTTGCTTACTGCACCTGTGGGCTACTTGACTACAACTGGGAATAGGTGTGGTGTCTGTGCATTGCACCGTCTTCCCTGGCAACATCAGTGTAGGCAATGAGTCAGATGGCCTAGGTGTGTATGTGTTGTGTAGCCCTGGTGGTGTGTCTCCCTCATATGTGTCACGTTGCCTTTACTCACATGCCTGTGTTGTACTTGCTGTTGCAGTTCGCATACACAGTGTAATTTTGCAGTTCATCATCCCCATAACAGCACCCACGTTGGAATCACAACAGAGGCAAGTATGGTGTATTAGTGTGTTTATTGTGATACATTTGTGTGAATAGTGCATAGGATGGGTAGTGCTGTACATATATCTTGCAATCAGAAGTTCCTAGGTGAATTGAAAGTCATGGTAGACAAAATCCCCAGTATCGGGGCCACAGTTGTCTGAGACATTGGTCCAACTTGTACTCCCCATGCACTGTGTGGGAGTTGTGTTGCCGTCAACAGGGTGAACAGTCTGTGCACAAAGGTGAACATCCAGAACAGGTTCAGGCTTCCTGGGAGTTGCGCTTGGCCATCGGCCTCTCACTTGCCCCTCCTCGGACAACCCCTCTTCTTTGGGGGGGGCCCCTCAAGTACAGGCTGCTGCGGTGCAGGGGACTCTCCACCAGAGTCATCCTCCCTCCCTGTGGCAGTTGCAGTTTGTTCAGCACCAGATGTTGTTGGCACACAGGGACATTTTACAATGCCTCCGCCAGATGAACAGCAACCAGTCCACACCTCCCTGTGTGCCAACAACATCTGTGCACCGCCGTCATCTCTTGCAGTGCGTCCCACTTGGACTCCACGCGGGACATGTGTGAGTCCAAGCGGGCATGATGGGCAGCCTGCTGCTGTTTCATGTCTCTGAGGAGCCCCACTACCTGGCTGAGATCTCCGGTGCTGGACTGGTATGCATTGGCTATGCGTACCAGTTGTGGGTCATCATGCACACCAGCAACCTCTGCAAGCAGCGACCTCTGTCTCCCACCCCTCCCACCACCCCTGCCGACATGTGCAGTGCGTGCAGTGGCACGCACAGATGACCCTGGTCCACCTTGGGGGTTGGTGGTGGTGATGGTGTCCATGGCCCCACGTTGGTCCAGGGTCCCTGTGCTGGTGTTGCTCCTTGTTCTGTCCATGTCGGCAGGGATGGTATTTGTGGTGACAGTCATTGGAGGGGTGGGTGCAGGGGTGCAGCTGGTGATCCTGCTGGTGCTGCAGCTGGTGGTCCTGCTGGTGCTGCATGTAGACTTGCACCGGATGTGCCAGGTTGGTCTTCTTCGTCCGAGGAGGGCAGAGGCTGTACGACACCAGTGAGCTCCGCATCCTCTTGATCCTGGGACTGGGACTCCTCAGCGTCTGCTGCTGTGTCCCCATCATCACCTGTTTTTGGGAGACACACACAATGTATGTTATGTTTCTGCAGGCATCAATGGTTGACACACCTGACAGTTGTGACTGTGCCTCTGGGTGCGGGCCTGTACATTGCATTGTCCTAAGTCGTCACAGTCAGGGGTTGATATTGGTGTGGCACATTGTCCTGCATTATTTGGGCATTTCTATGTATTTGTTGGGGGTGTGAACATGGTCTGCATTGGTTGTATTTGGTTGACAGCCGGCCCTCCTTCCCACCCAGCCAGTCAGTTATCCCACCATGGACTGTGCTTGCATTGCAGGGAGTGGATGTTGTCTCTCAGGATGTCAGTCAGTGGTGACCTGCTGTTGGTTGGTGCACAGTTCCCAGCAGGGCCTTGTGCTCCCCACAGCAGTAGCCAGTGTCAGCCATCTTGTGAGTCCTTCTCCACTCCCTGTGATGTGAGCACGGTTCAGGGTGGTGTTGATGGGACAGTTGTGGGGGTGAGCTATGTCTGTGACTATGACTCCCATCATGCTATTGCCTCCACCCCACTTCCCAGCATTCCCATACTTACTTGCTTTTGTGGGGAGTTCAGTGTGTGTGGGTGTGAGAGCAATGGCAAGATGGCTGACAGTGGTGTCCTGCTGTTGGTTGGTGTGCAGTTCCCAGCATGCCCTTGTGATCCCCACGACACAGCAACAGTGTCAGACATCTTTGATGGGCCTTTCCACTCTCTGTGGGATGTGCATGCGTGAGTGTGGGCTTGCTGGGCCATGTGGTGGGGGATGTAGAGCTGTGACTACGACTCCCATCATGCTATTGCCTCCACCCCCTTCCCAGCATGCCCATCCTTCCTTCCTTTTGACTCTGCTTCCCTGTGGGGTGGGCTGCCTGTGCTGACAGGATGGCTGGGAGTGTTGTCCTGGCAGTTGTTTGGCTGAAAGTCCCAAGAGTGTCCCTGTGCTTCACACAACATAACCCAGGGTGGAGGTTCTTTGTGGGATCTTGAGTTAGGATGTGTGGCATTGCATTCTCCCAGGTGGGTTATGTGGAGTATGTGTTGAGGGTGTGTGTGAGGGGAGGTGCTTGTGACTATGGTCAGTGCTGCGAGTCCTCCTTCCCACCCAGCCAGATATCCCACCATGGAACGTGCTTCCATTGCAGGGGGTGGAAGTTGTCTCTCAGGATTTCAGTCAGTGGTGTCCTGCTGTTGGTTGTTGCTCAGTTGCCAGCAGGGCCTTGTGCTCCCCACAGCAGTAGCCAGTGTCAGCCATCTTGTGAGTCCTTTTCCACTCCCTGTGATGTGCGCATGGTTCATGGTGGTGTTGATGGGACAGTTGTGGGGGGGCAATATGTGTGACTACGACTCCCATGATGCTATTGGCTACACTGACTTGCCCAGCATACACAGAATTCCTTTCTTTCAGTGGTCTTCACTGTGTGTTGGTGTTGTAGTGGTGGCTACATGTCTGGATGTGTTTGTTAGTTCTATTTGTGCCACTGCCTAGCTGTAGTTGTAGTTGTGTTTGTACATGTGATGACACGGTTAAATGTAACTTTGAGATGGCATGTGTTGTGTTTATCTGACTGACATACACATTTTGGGATGATTCTGTTCTGGTTGCTGTGTAATTGCTATGAGTGCATGGTTTGACTCTCCCCTTGACAGTGATGTGTGTGTGTGTGTATTGTGGCAGAATATTGTGTTCTATCGTTGTATTTTTACATTTGTTTGTGTATTCTATTTTTCATGGATTCATATTTCGTTTTAACTGCTATGGGTTTGTTAATTTTTGAGGACCATCTACTGCGACAAAACTGTAAGTCATTTTTAATTATTATGGGTGGGAAATGGTTTTTGCTAACATTTTGTTTGCTTGTTTTTTTTATTTTAATAATTATATCATGTCATATATACATTACATACATATGTTTTTAATTATTAAATGATATAATAATTATTAATTAAAAAAAGAGTAGAAATATGTTGTTTTATTGCTTTGTAATTTTTAAATGCTGCATGGTGTTTGCTATTATTTTATTTTTAAAGTATAGATTTGGCTATTGTGTCTATGTATTCTAGTCCTTTGATGTTTGGGTAGAGTCTAGTTTTGTATTTAAGTGTTTTTACATTGTTTTTGTTTGCTTACTAAGTTTAGGACCTACTTTAGTGAGGGATTGTTCTAGCCTTAATTCTTGATAACTTTGTTCTTTTTTGATGGCTTCTATTACTTTGTGGAGAGTTGGTTGTATTTTTCCTATTGTGGCTTGGAAGGCATTATGCCATTGTTCCACTGTGTTATGTGTTTTAGCTTTTTGTGCTAGTGTGCTTTCATGGACATTCCACCATGGTATTTGGATTTTGGGTTGTCTTTGGTGCCCTGACCTATGTAGTCTTCCTACCCAGGTGTCTTCAAAGTAGTCAAGCAAGGGTGTTAGTACTGCTTCGTTGGCTTGGTACAAAGGACTTTCAATAAGTATATTATAGTGGTTGGCTACTTCTGTTGATGGTACATAGGGTAGGGCTATTAGTTTTTTTATAAAGTTGCTGTTTGTGGCATATTCTATACTTTGGGCCCGATTCTGATTCGGTTAGGAAGTCGGACTCTCCCGATCCGAGTCAGTCGGAAACCATTTCCAAACCGATTCAATCTGGAAGGTTTCTTAACTGCATCAGAATCGGGCCCTTAGTGTAGATTTTTGGAGATGTCTCCATTTATTTTGATTGAAATGATAATAGCAGCCTTGTATTGCAGTAAGTGGATATATTTTTAAAATTGCTTGAATCATTGCTTGCTCGAAATCTATTATTATTTTTTATGATAAGTAGTTTTCTGTTTGTTGTTTAATTGTTGTAAGGAGTTCTATGTAGGTAGTATTTTGTTTGTTGGGGAGTAGGGCGTATAGGGAGGGGATGTTAGATTCTTCATATTCGCCATGGATGGTATAGAGTTGATAAAAAGGTTTAGGGAAAACTTTAAATGTCCTATCCATCATCCATGTTTCACATTATTTTAACTTTTGAATATTGGTGTTGGTGGCAAAGATGATAATTCTTTTTTCATGACTATTGTTGTCAAAGAATGAATTTTTCATTTTTGTGTGTGATTGTATATTCTTGTAAAATTTCAATTTCTGCAAAAGGGGGTGCTTGCTTTTTGATGTTTTTGAATGCATCTCTCACCTCAATGTCTGTGGCGTTGGGGGGGTGGTTGTGTTCTCTAACATTAATAACACTTGTTTCTATTGTTGTTGCTCTCCCATAGCAAGAATTGGAGTAGTATTTACAACATTTCATATGGGTTTAATTTTCGGTTGTTTTCTCTTGTGTATAAGAATAGCCCATGTAGCACAAAAGTAGATATCCTTTTTGTTAGGAAATTAATTTGTCCCCTTGTGTCATTTTCTTTGTATATCTGTGAATGTCATTATATGTATATATGTTAATTATTATTTATTACATATGATTATTACCTTTTAAAATATACTTACATATATCTTGTTTTTCTTTTTTTATTGGATACTTTTTCGAAGTTTGTAGGTTTTTCACTGGCTTCTTTTTTTTCTGTTGGTTAAAAAATAAAATGTTATTTTTATTGAAGTGTTGCATTTAGTTTGTTAGTTTTGTTTAGTTAGTCCCTAATATTATTTAGATATGTTTTGCTTTTTTAATAATTTTTTTAGGTTTAATCAATTAACTCTATTAGTTCGTTAAGATATATACTTACTTTGTTTTATATTTTTCGTTAATGTTGATTTTGTAGTTGTTTTGGAAGGAAAACATTGATTTGAATTTTCTAGGTAGAGTTTTAGTCAAGTTTAGTCTATGAAATAAAAAGAAAAACATATTATATTTTAGGTTTCTCCGTTTATATGTTTCTTAAGCTAATTTTAATTATTTATTTAAAAAGTTTTGTCCTTACCTTTAATGTGAGTTTTTCTGTTTAGTTGTATGTGTAGACCTTTTTCGTTCTATTTCTGTCTCTCAAAGTTTTCTCCTTTCTGCAGTGTTTGTCCGTTTCACTGTAAATGCTGTGTTTATTGATTGATTGCTTTTATAGTGTTTATTTAATTAGTTAGAGTTTTCTATTGGTTAGTGTTGGTGTAGTTTAATTCATTGGTTGAGATAGCTTTTTTGAATTTTTTGGCAGTTAAAATTTAGTTTGTTTATTTTTAATGTGTTTATTTAATGTTTGTTTTTATTTTATTTAGTAATTTAATTAAAATGTATCCGTTAATAAATGATATATATATTTTTAAATATGTTACATATATGTCTGTTTATTTTTGATAGTAGTGATATTTTTTTATGTTGTAGTGTTTGTGTATATATATATATATATTTTTTAAATTTAAATGTTATTTTTTTGTATAGTTAATATGTATTTTATCAATGTTTGTGTTGTCGATATTATGCATATCGATATTTTTTTTGTATTATATGATATTTTATTTTTATCTATATTTTTGCATTCTATTATTTTGTTGTCTGTAGTTTTGTAGTCGATAATTTATTTGACGATATTTTTTTATCAATATTTCTGTTATTTTAGTTTTGTGTATTGGGTGTCGATATTTTTGTATACGATATTAGTGACTCGATAATTTTGTATGTCGATATTATAGTAGTCAATGTTTTGTCAGTAATCCCTTAAAAATATGTACTTTGCAAGACATCCTTAAAATTGCAGAAATATCTCAAAAACACAGTTCTTCCGAGTCAGTAGCTTTGTCTGGGGCTACCGCGATGCTGAAACCATTACTAACAGTTCCAGCTGACCACGTCGGTACGGGCCAGCTAAAGCGTGGACAGACTAGAGAACAGTACCTTTCTCTTTGCAGCTGGCATGTTGGAGCGAGCTGGTTGGGGCAACAATGCAGTGCAGGCAGCGGCTCGGTGACGGTCATCCAGACAGCGTCGGTGAGACGAAGGCTTACAGTGCGAGGACAGGCGGTACTCCATGCGGTTCTGGCAGGTTGTGGTGCAAGCAACAGAGCCGGTTAGCGGAAGCTGGCGTTGGTCAGCCCAGACTGCTGTGTGGGACAAGGTAGTGCATCGTGAAACTTACGAGCTGTGCCCCCAGCCACAATGAGGTCACGAGTATCGAAGTCAGCAGGCGGTGATGGCGTTGGTGTGACTAGGGTGGCGGAGTGAAGTGAGGTGGTGCGGAGTGCGGTGCCCACAGGTCACGGTGCAAGCAGCGGCTCGGTGGTGGTGGCGGCGGTCATCGGTGAGACCAGGGTTGCGGTGGGAGATGCGGCGATGCCTTCTGTGGTGCCTTAAGGACATGGAGCCAGCCACAGAGTCGGTTGCTTTTCCCTTCTCTGTGGCAACTGAAACAGCGGTTCAAGAAGCTGTACCCAGAGGTTGGTGAAGTCATTGCAGTCCCTGAGACTTCAGAACAGGAGGCAAACTCAACTTCAAGCCCTTGGAGATACTCAGCACAAGTAAATAAAGTTCAGTCTAGTTCTTTTATCTTCCCTTTCATTCTCCATCCTGAGTCTTTCCAATTCAAACGTCCTTGCTTCCGGCCTGTCCTCCAGCTCTTCTGGGGACAAGCCACTGCTGCCTGGCCTGGAGGGTTCCCCCCCTCCCAAAAGCACATCCACCCTAGGAATAGGCTCCTCCGCCTCCCCACTCAGATCTCCAGACTGCCCACTGGAATGTCTGGCTGCTACCCAGGTCCTCAGCGCCTTTTGTAGCTCCTCCTTCCTGGTGAGGCCTCTGACTTGAACCTTTAGGTTTTTGCAAATAGCCTTCAACTCTTTCATGTTGCAGGATTCCAACCTATCCTCCTCAAGGCCGCTTCCAAGGATGCAACAGATGATGCTCTTGATTCACACATGATGCAGTAGTAGGTTCAAACAGGCAAGATAAAAAAAAAGGCCAAAAAGAACCAGTATGTGGTACGTAATGGTCTGTGATATGGTAGTAGTGCACACCAGTTACTGTAAGTCAAGTGCAAACACAAGTCCTATCCTCACCGCTGACAACCAATGTTAGAAATGTGGGTCTCTAGTTGGCAATGGTTTGCACCTTTGTCCAAGTAGGTACCCTTCTTCCTAGTCAGGGTAAGGGAGTGACAGTCCTAAAATAACCCCTGCTTATCCCCTCGGTAGCTTGGCATGAGCAGTCAGGCTTATCTCAGAGGCATTTGCACATAACCAACAGTAATACAGTGAAAACACTACAAAAGGACACCACACCAAATCAAATATTTTTATATATACAAAACAAGAACAAAACAATAAGAATCCAACATACAGTACTTAAAAATATATACTTTGCAAGATATCCTTAAAATTGCAGAAATATCTCAAAAACACAGTTCTTCCGAGTCGGTAGCGCTGTTCGGGGCTACCGCGATCCCGATAAACAACAGAGTCTAACAGTTCCAGCTGACCACGTTGGTACGGGCCAGCTAAAGCGTGGACAGACTCATGAACAGTACCTTTCTCGTTGCGGCTGGCATATTGGTGCGAGCCAATCAGGGCAACCGCCGCAGTTGCGTTGCAAAATGGAAGCGGTGCATGGTGCGGTGCCCTCACGATGGGGTGTAGGCAGCGGCTCGGTGGCAATCATCGAGATGGTATTGGTGAGAGCAAGGCTTACAGTGCGAGGCGAGGGGGTGCTCGATGCCTGTTGGAAGGTTGCGGTGCAATTGACAGACCCAGTTAGCGGGAGCTGGCGTGGGTCGGCCCAGACTGCTGTGTGGGATGAGACGGTGTGTCGTGAAACTTACGAGCGGTGCCCCCAGCCACGATGCGGTTATAGGTGATGAAGTCAGCAGGCAGCGAAGGCGTCGGTGAGACCAGGGTGGCGGAGTAAAGTGAGGCGGTGCTGAGTGCGGTACCCACAGGTCACAGTGCAAGCAGCGGCTCGGTGGCGGCGACGTCGGTCGTCAGTGAGACCAGGGTTGCGGTACGAGATGACTTCAGGACACGGAGCCAGCAACGGAGTTGGTTGCTTTTCCCTTCTCTGTGGCAACTGAAACAGCGGTTCCAGAAGCCGTACCCAGAGGTTGGTGAAGTCATTGCAGTCCCTGAGACTTCAGAACAGGAGGCAAGCTCTACTTTAAGCCCTTGGAGATACTAAGCACAAGTAAAGAAAGTTCAGTCCACTCCTTTCACTGCCCAAGGCAGAAGCAGCAACTGCAGGCCAACCCAACAAAGCAACAACACAGCAATGGGGCAGTACTCCTCTTGGCAGCTCTTCCAGCTCTTCTTCTTTACAGGTTCCTTGATTCCAGCTAGTTCTAAAGTTCTGGGGTCTGGGCCCCAAAATTCATACTCAAAATTCTATTGTACTCTCAGGCAGAGAGCATCTGTGCTTAGTCCAAACCAGTTCTGTCCTCTCTGGCCCAGCTTCCTGGCAGGGGGTGGAGACAGCATTGTTCAAGGTAGACCAGGCCCATTCAGGTGCAATGAAATCTACCCCCACTACTCTAAATGCAGCCCAGGTCTATTCAACCCAGCCCTGACTCTTCTAGGAAAGGCAGGACACATCTCGACCGCCCCAGTGGCTGTCTGAAGAGAATGCATATCCCAGCCCCTGTCACTCCAAAGCCAGACAGTCAATCCACAAACCCAGCAGAGGCACACAGGATAGCTAAGCAAGAAAATACCTACTTTCTAAAAGTGGTATTTCCAAACACATAACATAAAAATCATCTTTACTAAAAGATGCATTTTTACATTCTGAGTCCAGGCATACTAAACTCCATTTCCCTAGCTTGCGCCAATGGGAAGTTATGCTTATAAGATGTTATAAGTAAAACTCCTATTCTATCCTATGGGACAGATGGCCTTTCCATAGTGAAAAACAAAATGCACTGTAATTCACTACCAGGACATGCCACACACACCAGTACATATCCTACCTTTAACATACGCAACACCCTGCCCACAGGGGTACCTTGGGCCTACCTTAGGGGTGACGTATTGTAAGAAAAAGGAAGATTAGGGCCTGGCAAGTGGGTGCACTTGCCAGGTCGACATGGCAGTTACAAACTGCGCGCGGACCCTCCAGTGGCAGGTCTGAGATACCTTTTCAGGGCTACTCATGTGGGTGGCACAATCAGTGCTGCAGGCCTACTAGTAGCATTTGATTTACAGGCCCTGGCCCACTTAGTGCACTTTACTAGGGGCTTACCAGTAAATCAAATATGCCAATCATGGAAACACCAATCCATAATAACAATTTACAACAGGAGCACTTGCACTTTAACACGGAAGAGCAGTGAGAAAGTGCGCAGAGACACTAAACCAGCAAAACCAGAGTCAAAATCGGGAGGTCTGAAAGCAAAAAGACTGGGGAAACACGCCAAAAGATGCCAGGTCTAACAGCTACCCAGCCCCCTTCCTGCCTTTTGCTCAGGAGCGGCGGTTCTCCTCCCACTAGATGTCCTTTGTCTCTATGCAGGCCAATTCACACCTCATCAGAGCGGCTTGGCTCAGCCTGCCAAAGGCTGGGCAGTCAGAAGAGGCTGCTGGAAGGCTGTATTCTGGTTCATCAAAAAGGAGAGTTCTGTAACTTCCTTTCTGTGATAGTTATACTAAATCTAACCCTAGCATGTTGTTGGGTTTATTGTAAATATCATTTTCATACTTTTAATTATGTTTTTAGCTTGCTCCTGTCAATAGTTCTACTTTAATAAACTATTCCCATGTTAGCAGATGGAGCCAATGTGCTACAATTGGGGAAAACAAAATTGGCAGTTTTTCCTTCAGTAGAGCATATAAAACATATTTTATAATATCTCTGCTTATAGTTATAAGACACCCTACCTCTGGGGCACGTAGGGGAGACCTTTGGGGTGACGTATATGTGAAAAGTAGTTTAAGTTGAATTTGCATATATTTACTGTTAAAAGCAGCCTGCAAAGCAGGTCTGCCTTTACAATGACAGTAGGCAACACAGCAGTGCACACGTAAGTGTATTAAATCTGCTGGGCTTCTAAACCTACATGCCCTACCATATACTAGGCGCTTACAGGTAGGTTGTCATACCAACTGTAATTACACCTAATTACCATATACCTTCTGCACAGAGCACTGACCCTGGGTCTGTTTAGCAGGGACCAGGGCACAAACAGAGTCAGTTACCACCAGTATCAATCAATAACTGGGGGTGATCAGGGAAAAAAGGATGATTTTCTCACACCTTCATCATAAGGGGCCTCAAATCAGGTCAAACATGGCCATCTGGTCATTGATGGTGTAGATCGTGTGCTCACAGGGCTCGACATGTGAAAGCTGTGCTCTCAGCCCCATCTGGAATTGTCCACTGCCATAAATGAGGAAGAATAAAGAGTGTAGCAGTGGCTGGTGAGATCACTAACTATTGGCACTGGCAGATACATCATGCAATGTAATATACCTAAGCCTGATAATGGGGGATGAGTGTATTGTTGACAGACAATAATGTATTCCTGACATCTTTCCAGTTGCAACTCAAAGTAGGACAATTACACAGGAACTGAATAAAGTCACTTTCCAGTTGTGTGCATCCTCAACAGTCAGAAAAGGAAAGTAATTTGGCTTGTACAGTGTATTGGGAATCCAGTACCAGATATGCAGTCCTTTAAAAAACAGGAATTTTTGTTTTGCTTCTACACTTGAGACTCAGGTATTAATGAAGACATAACCTTGTGTAGTTTGTTGTCAGGGGTTTGGCTATTATTTTGACATCCACATCTATTAGTGAGGTAGGTCAGTAACGGCTACATTCCAGAGGGTCTTTTGCTTCCTTTGGAATCAGTGAGATGATGGCCCAATATATTAAGAGGGCCTCACACTGAGCTCATGAGCTGTGCCTCTTTGAAAGCTACAAATAAAATGGGAGTAGGAAATTAGACTATTGTTTTGGGTGGATGACAGCACCCTTCAAGGAGTAATCACAACCCTTGTCAGGATGAACCCTCCAAGTCACTAAATTACTTGAGCTCATCCGCCTGGTAGCTATGGTACAGGGAAACAGGCTTAACTAAGGGGCCCATTAGGATGGCGGGCAGATCGCCCCCGTCGGGCCGGCGGTAGCCACCGCTGGCCCGGCGGGGGCGATCCGTCCGCCATCCTTGCATGATTGACCCCCCCACCATATTAGTATGGCTGGGGGGTCCGCGGCGGACGGGAAGACCGTCCGCCGCTCGACTCGTCAACCGGGCAGAAACATGCCATAATATGGTGGCGCCATCCATATTACAATGCAGGCAGAGACTCGCCTTTCCATGGCGGCATTGCCACCATGGAAAGGCATACGGGGTGGGGGTGCACACATTGGCGTGGACAAGGTGGCAGGCACTACGCGGTGCCTGTCATCTTGTGCATGCCAATGCACAACGTGCATCCACAGCATTGTGCTCACAGCACCGCCCGCCACAATGTTGCGGATGGGGGATGCCCACAGTGGGACCGCCGCAGCTCTGGCGGATGGTCCCATTCACCGTTGCGGTGGCGGGCGGACTTTGTCCGCCCGCCATCGTAATAGGCCCCTTAGGGCAGAGTATAAAGTATTTATGCAATACAAAAAATATGGAAAACAGAGAAGAAAAGGTCCAATAAGGGGAATCAGTGATATGATTTTTTGAGGTTTTATTTAAGTATAGCACCAAAAAGCACAAAGAGCCAATGACAGTCTATGGTGAAATGGCCCGGAACTTACATGAAATTTCAGGCTGACAACAATGTGGCACAGGTTTATTACACCAACCCGGTTTGTCCTGGTAAAAGCCTTTATTATCTGTCTTTGACTTTTACATTGAATCAACCACATGAGTACACTTCTAAAGATCCTCAGGTGACGCACTTACAGACTCACAGGGTGTCAGACAGAAGTCGACAGCACGGTACAGTCCAGGTCTAGTTGTCACTGGCCTGCTGGAAACCTCCAAAGAAAGGGCTCTTGCAGCTTTTTGTCTTCCTGTAACCGCTGAGGAAGTCGGCCTCATGCCTCTTGGAACACATTTCTTTGCCCTGGGTAAAAAAGGGAGTAAGTCCAGTCCTTCAGGGCTCCACCCAGGTCACAGACAACAGGTTCAGTCTTCTTCTGATCTCCTGCAGGTTCAGAAAGTGTTCGGAAGTGGGTGCCTGGAAGTCCACATTTATGCCTGAACCAGCTATTGGGTGAGGGTGACTCCTGGCCATGCTCTAACTAAGGGGGCAAAAATTCCCAAAGTCACACACTTTTTTCAGTAGGTCCTGTTTGCCTTACTGCATGGTGGCATTTTCAATATGGTGAAAGTATTCAGCCACAGTGAACCTGGGCTTGGAGGCTGAGGAAGTGAGTGAGGAGTGTACTGTGAAAATCCTATTGCCCATCCACATCTAACACTAAAATCCAGTTTGAAGCAGGCACTGTACCCAAAACAAACTAAAAACAGATGTCTGGTAGGACAAATGCAGGGCCATTCAGCAACTAGACAAGGGATCCATAAGTATTGTCTTTTTTATAAGGTTTTTTTAATCATTTGTGTAAAATATATATATATATATATATATATTCACTGAAAAAACCATAGGTTTCAGACACGTTATAGTTACAAATTAGCATTTAAAAACCTTTGAAATTCACTGAAAAAACCATAGGTTTTAGGGACAGTTATAGTTACTTGGACATTGCACTCGTACAAAACCCGTGAAATTCCCCGTTATAGTTAGTTCAGCTAACTATAACTCGCGCCCGCAATGCACTGCTGATGACGTCACATATTACATCACTCATGACATGGTCAGTGACATCACTGATTACATCACTGATGACATCTCAAATGACATCACCGATGACATCATCCAGTGACTGTGTGTTTCTGTAAAGTTTAAATATTTTTAATATATATAGGAAAAGACGTATTGAAGAATGAGTGGGTGTGTAAGTGTCTGTATGGATGATTTAGTAGGTGCGTGACTGACTCTATAAGTGAGTGATTTAACGTATCTTACTGAATGCATGGGTTAGTGACTAAACTGGGTGAATGTCTGTATCCGTCTGTCTGTTGCTGTGTAAGTGGCTGCATGTGTTTGTGAATAGCTAAATGAGTGTCTATATGAGTTATTGAATGCTTGTCTGAGTATCTGTATGGGTGCCTGAGTGTTTGTGTGGGAGGGGTGTGTGCAACTCTGTGCATAGATGTGTGAGTGGGTGATTCACTGGGTGGATGGTTTCAAGAGTGCATCTGTGATAGACTGTATGGGTGGGTAAGTGTGTGTAAGAGTGTGTTAGTGAGTGAATGTATGTCCCAGTGGTACATGTGTGAGTAACTACATATGTGAAAGGCAGTATATATGTGTGTTGGAGTATATAAATAGCTATAAGCAAGAGTGAGTGATTGAGATAGTGGCTGTATGGATGAGTGTGTGCTTGTATCAGTGATTGTATAAGAGCGTAACAATGTGCTACTATTTGTATGAGTAAGTGAGCTGGTGTGTGTATAACTGTATAGGTGAGTAAATGGCAGTGTGTTTAATTATTTGCATGACTGACTAGGTGTCTGAGTATCTCTATGGATGAGTGGCATTGTTTGAGTGTCTATATAGGAGTAAGAGTGCATATGATAGTCCTGTACTGAGTGACCGTAAGTATGAGTGACTGTACGGGTGAGTGAGTGGATGTGTGTGTGTAGACCTAAGAATCAGTGAGTGGGTATGTAGTTATTGGTGTTGGAGTGTCTATGGTTTTGCGAATGGCAGTCTGTAATTTAGAGTGGGTGTATCAAAGATTATATTAGGGTGTGAGGAGGTGCATCAGATTATCACGTGGATGATGTCATCAGTGATGTCATTTGAGATGTCATCAGTGATGTAATCAGTGATGTCACTGACCATGTCATGAGTGATGTAATATGTGACGTCATCAGCAGTGCATTGCGGGGCGCGAGTTATAGTTAGCTGAACTAACTATAACGGGGAATTTCACGGGTTTTGTACGAGTGCAATGTCCAAGTAACTATAACTGTCCCTAAAACCTATGGTTTTTTCAGTGAATTTCAAAGGTTTTTTAAATGCTAATTTGTAACTATAACGTGTCTGAAACCTATGGTTTTTTCAGTGAATTTCAAAGGTTTTTTAAATGCTAATTTGTAACTATAACGTGTCTGAAACCTATGGTTTTTTCAGTGAATTTCAAAGGTTTTTTAAATGCTAATTTCTAACTATAACGTGCCTGAAACCTACGGTTTTTTCAGTGAATTTCAAAGGTTTTGTAAATGACAATTTTTAAATGTATTAATTGTTATATTAATTTTTTTCATACCGATTTACTACATTTTTAGAAACAATCTTTTTTACAGATTTTATTTTTTAAATTACATTGTAATTACATTATACATTACATTACAAAAAATACTTTCTCAGAATGAATTACTTTAGTTTAAATACTTTGCACATAGGCAATAGACTTTTAAGTACAGTAGTTACAGTTGTTGCAATGGGCAACACATTTTCAAACACAATGCAACATTCAGCTCAATGTGAATTTCTAGTTAAATGCAATTAGTTACTTTATGGATTACTTTTCTAACCACAGGACTGGATCCTAGATTCAGTCCTGGTACATCTCCTGTAAACAGTTGAGTAAAAGCGTTTTGGTTACAGTCGTGATTTTTAAGGAATATTATTGTATTTTAAAAGTTGACACTTAGAAACTTTTTCTCATAGAATCACCAATGTTATCCTATGGAAGGAAATTCACTTAGCAGGTAAAAACTGTTATCGTTACTTTTTCTTACTCAGTGTTGGATCCTGTATCCAACACTGGTGCATCTCCTGTAAACAGTTGAAAGAATGCGTTTAAGTCATACAGGTGATTTTTAAGGAATATTTGTAGTTTGTAAAAATCAACACTTTGAAACTTTTTTGCTGAAAACCAGACAATGGATTCCTATGGAAGAAAATATAAGTTACTGGTAAGTACGGTTAAAATTACATTTCAGGATTAGTACTGGGCTGAAAGATGCAGCACTGAGGTCTCTCCTGATAACAGGTGAGTAAATCGGAATTCGTATTTCGGCTGATTTTAGAGGAATATTTTAAAGTTCCAAAACTCCACACTTAGAAGAATTTCCAAGTGAAACCAGTCAATGTTAGCCTATGGAAGGAAATTCAAGTTACTGGTAAGTACGGTTAAAATTACTTTTCAGGACCAGTACTGGGCTGAAAGATACAGCACTGAGGTCTCTCCTTATAACAGGTGAGTAAATCGGAATTCGTATTTCGGCTGATTTTAGAGGAATATTTGTATGTTTCAAAAATCAACACTTAGAAACGTTTTCAGCAAAAAGCAGGCAATGATATCCTATGGAAGGAAATTCAAGTTACTGGTAAGTACGGTTAAAATTACTTTTGAGGATCAGTACTGGGCTGAAAGATGCAGCACTGAGGTCTCTCCTGATAACAGGTGAGTAAATCGGAATTCGTATTTAGGCTGATTTTAGAGGAATATTTTAAAGTTCCAAAACTCCACACTTAGAAGAATTTCCAAGTGAAACCAGTCAATGTTAGCCTATGAAGGAAATTCAAGTTACCGGTAAGTACGGTTAAAATTACTTTTCAGGACCAGTACTGGGCTGAAAGATGCAGCACTGAGGTCTCTCCTGATAACAGGTGAGTAAATCGGAATTCGTATTTCGGCTGATTTTAGAGGAATATTTTAAAGTTCCAAAACTCCACACTTAGAAGAATTTCCAAGTGAAACCAGTCAATGTTAGCCTATGGAAGGAAATTCAAGTTACTTGTAAGTACGGTTAAAATTACTTTTCAGGGTCAGTGCTGGGCTAAAAGATGCAGCACTGGGTTCTCTCCTGATAACAGGTGAGTAAATCGGAATTCGTATTTCGGCTGATTTTAGAGGAATATTTTAAAGTTCCAAAACTCCACACTTAGAAGAATTTCCAAGTGAAACCAGTCAATGTTAGCATATGGAAGGAAATTCAAGTTACTGGTAAGTACGGTTAAAATTACTTTTCAGGACCAGTACTGGGCTGAAAGATACAGCACTGAGGTCTCTCCTGATAACAGGTGAGTAAATCGGAATTCGTATTTCGGATGATTTTAGAAGAATATTTGCACAATGGTGAAGGGCGGGGGCGGGGCCTGAGGTGACATCTAGGCAAACGCGCCCCGTGGCGCGTTTTAAGTTGGGGGATTAAGTCCCCTTGAATCCTGAGGGTCCCTAGGGGCCAACTAGCCCACCAGGAACCTCCAATATGCGCCAGGGGCTGCGTTGCAGAGACGTGTAGAGAGGCCACACCCTTTTACACCTCTCTGCAACGCAGCTCTGTGGCGCTTTCTGGATGTACCTGTTGGGCTAGTTGGCCCTCAGGGACCCTCAGGATTGAAGGGGATTTAATTCCCCATCTTAAAACGCGCCACGGGGCCTGTTTGCACACATGTCACCTGAAGCCCCGCCCCTCCCTTCACCACTGTGCAAACGCGCCCGTGGCGCGTTTTAAGCTGGGGGATTAAGTCCCCTTGAATCCTGAGGGTCCTCGGAGTCCAACTAGCCCACCATATACCTCCAAAAGCGCCACAGAGCTGCGTTGCAGAGAGGTGTAAAAGGGTGTGGCCTCTCTACACGTCTCTGCAACGCAGCCCCCTGGCGCATATTGGAGGTTCCTGGTGGGCTAGTTGGCCCTCAGGGACCCCCAGTATTCAAGGGGAATTGTTCCCTCTCTGCAAACGCGCCAGGGGCGCGTTTGCAGAGTGGTGAAGGAAGGGGCGGGGCCTGCTGGCCCGATCGTTTTTTTTTTTTTTGTTTGTTTTGTCCTCTGAAGGGGGCTGTGTGGCCCCCTTCCTTTTTCCTGTTTTTGGGCCCTGGGGACCCCATCCCCCAGGGCCTTACCCCTTTTTTAAATTTAATTAAAAAAAAAACGGGAAGGGGGCTGCGTGGCCCCCTTCCCTGGGCCTGTATTGGCCCCGGGACCCCATCCCCGGGGCATGGCCTTTTAATTTTCTTGGGAGGGGGCTGCGTGGCCCCCTCCTCAGGCCATTTAAGGCCCCGGGGACCCCATCCCCCGGGGCCGGCCTTTCCATTTTTTTTATTTTTTTATTTTTTTATTTTTTGGGAGGGGGCCGCGTGGCCCCCTCCTGGGCCACTACTTGCCCCGGGACCCCATCCCCCGGGGCTGGCCCTCTCCGTTGGGGACTGTGGGGGTCCCCAATCCCCCACAGTCCCGCCGGCTCCCCACGTCCCTTGGGAGCCGGCATTGCTGTTCCACATGGGGAGCAGCTGACATGCTGCTCCCCATGTGGAAAGCAATGTGCTTTGGATATTGGAAGAGAGAGCAGGTTTCCTGCTCTCTCTTCCAATATCCAAAGCAGTTTGCTATGGCAGGACGGGAGCCGCGAGGCTCCCGTCCTGCCATAGCAACTACAGTGTCCCGGGGGTAGGCACCCGGGACACTGCAGGAGCCGGCCCTGGGGGTGGTGGTCCCCAGGGCCATCAAGGGCTCCAGGAGGGGGCCGCGCGGCCCCCTCCCTACATCAGCACAGCCCCGGGAGGTGGTGGTCCTCGGAGCTTCGGGGTCCAAAACGGACCCCCATTTTAATTTGTTAGTGCCCCGGGGAGGTGGCGGTCCCCGGGCATGTGGGGGCTGGAGCCCCCACACAGGTTGTTCATTAATTAAAAAAGCCCCGGGAGGTGGTGGTCCTCGGGGCTGCGGGAGGGCTCAGAGCCCTCCCGCACCATTTTTAAAAAGCCCCGGGGGTGGCGGTCCCCGGGCTTAGGGGGCCCTTTGAGGCCCCCACACATAAAATTAAACCCCCACCATGCCCCCGGGACTTGGGCCACCCGGGGCAAATATAATCGAGCGCGGGAGACCGCGCTCGATTGCTCCGGCAGGATTCGCGCACCCTGAGCGCATCCTGCCGATTTTTTAATTTTTTTAATTTTTTTGCCCAGGGGTCCTTGTGGGACCCCTGAGCAAACCTAGGGGGTCAGGGTGTTTCTACCCTGCCCCCTTTGTGCGCTTTGCGCACTTGTTTCTGTCCCTCGGTTCTACCGAGGGACAAAATGGCTGCCAACATTTCCTGAATCGGAATGTTGACAGCCAGCTGACAGCCAATTAACATGCAGCTCGTGATCGGGAGGGTACGCGGACCCTACTCGGCCATAGATATCACTATCTTTTTACTTTTGATTTTCTCAGCAACTACTGAACGGATTTACACCATTTAACAAAAAGGGTTCTTTCTGAACCAAGGACTACCTCTTTGCCAAATTTGGTGTAATTCCGTTCAGCAGTTCGGGCTGTAGCCGTGTCTAAAGTTTCCTATGGAAAAGTGCATGGGGAAAACGCGTTTTGGGACCCCCCTTTTTTCGGCCCCGCTTGACGAATCCCCCCGAGACTTTCAGGGTAGGAGCGGACCGGAGCGGGCCACAAAGTTTGAAAATTTCACGAAGATACGTCAACCGGCAAGAGAGTTATTTCAAATAGAATGTCGCGGATTTCCTATGGATAATAGGTTGTAACTATAACTATCTACTGGCGACCGCCAGTAGATAATATATATATATATATATATATATATATATATATATATATTCACTGAAAAACCATAGGTTTCAGGGACGTTATAGTTACAAATTAGCATTTAAAAAACCTTTGAAATTCACTGAAAAACCATAGGTTTTAGGGACAGTTATAGTTAGTTGGACATTGCACTCGTACAAAACCCGTGAAATTCCCCCGTTATAGTTAGTCCAGCTAACTATAACTCGCGCCCCGCAATGCACTGCTGATGACGTCACATATTACATCACTCATGACATGGTCAGTGACATCACTGATGACATCACTGATGACATCTCAAATGACATCACTGATGACATCACTGATGACATCATCCAGTGACTGTGTGTTTCTGTAAAGTTTAAATAATTTTAATATATATAGGAAAAGACGTATTGAAGAATGAGTGGGTGTGTAAGTGTCTGTATGGATGATTTAGTAGGTGCGTGACTGACTCTATAAGTGAGTGATTTAACGTATCTTACTGAATGCATGGGTTAGTGACTAAACTGGGTGAATGTCTGTATCCGTCTGTCTGTTGCTGTGTAAGTGGCTGCATGTGTTTGTGAATAGCTACATGAGTGTCTATATGAGTTATTGAATGCTTGTCTGAGTATCTGTATGGGTGCCTGAGTGTTTGTGTGGGAGGGGTGTGTGCAACTCTGTGCATAGATGTGTGAGTGGGTGATTCACTGGGTGGATGGTTTCAAGAGTGCAACTGTGATAGACTGTATGGGTGGGTAAGTGTGTGTAAGAGTGTGTTAGTGAGTGAATGTATGTCCCAGTGGTACATGTGTGAGTAACTACATATGTGAAAGGCAGTATATATGTGTGTTGGAGTATATAAATAGCTATAAGCGAGAGTGAGTGATTGTGATAGTGGCTGTATGGATGAGTGTGTGCTTGTATCAGTGATTGTATAAGAGCGTAAGATTGTGCTACTATTTGTATGAGTAAGTGAGCTGGTGTGTGTATAACTGTATAGGTGAGTAAATGGTAGTGTGTTTAATTATTTGCATGACTGACTAGGTGTGTGAGTACCTCTATGGATGAGTGGCGGTGTTTGAGTGTCTATATAGGAGTATGAGTGCATATGATAGTCCTGTACTGAGTGACCGTAAGTATGAGTGACTGTACGGGTGAGTGAGTGGATGTGTGCGTAGACCTAAGAATCAGTGAGTGGGTATGTAGTTATTGGTGTTGGAGTGTCTATGGTTTTGCGAATGGCAGTCTGTAATTTAGAGTGGGTGTATCAAAGGTTATATTAGGGTGTGAGGAGGTGCATCAGATTATCACGTGGATGATGTAATTTGTGATGTCATCAGTGATGTCATCAGTGATGTCACTGACCATGTCATGAGTGATGTAATATGTGACGTCATCAGCAGTGCATTGCGGGGGCGCGAGTTATAGTTAGCTGGACTAACTATAACGGGGGAATTTCACGGGTTTTGTATGAGTGCAATGTCCAACTAACTATAACTGTCCCTAAAACCTATGGTTTTTTCAGTGAATTTCAAAGGTTTTTTAAATGCTAATTTGTAACTATAACGTCCCTGAAACCTATGGTTTTTTCAGTGAATTTCAAAGGTTTTTTGAATGCTAATTTGTAACTATAACATGTCTGAAACCTACAGTTTTTTCAGTGAATTTCAAAGGTTTTGTAAATGACAATTTTTAAATGTATTAATTGTTATATACATTTTTTTCATACTGATTTCCAAATTTTTTAGAAACAATTTTTTTTTTACATATTTTATTTTTTAAATTACATTGTAATTACATTATACATTACATTACAAAAAATACTTTCTCAGAATGAATTACTTTAGTTTAATTACTTTGCACATAGGCAATAGACTTTTAAGTACAGTAGTTACAGTTGTTGCAATGGGCAACACATTTTCAAACACAATGCAACATTCAGCTCAATGTGAATTTCTAGTTAAATGCAATTAGTTACTTTATGGATTACTTTTCTAACCACATTACTGGATCCTAGATTCAGTCCTGGGACATCTCCTGTAAACAGTTGAGTAAAAGCGTTTTGGTTACAGTCGTGATTTTTAAGGAATATTATTGTACTTTAAAAGTTCACACTTAGAAACTTTTTCTCATAGAATCACCAATGTTATCCTATGGAAGGAAATTCACTTAGAAGTTAAAAACTGTTATCGTTACTTTTTCTTACTCAGTGTTGGATCCTGGATCCAGCACTGGTGCATCTCCTGTAAACAGTTGAAAGAATGCGTTTAAGTCATACAGGCGATTTTTTAGGAATATTTGTAGTTTGTGAAAATCAACACTTTGAAACTTTTCTGCTGAAAACCAGACAATGATATCCTATGGAAGGAAATTCAAGTTACTGGTAAGTACGGTTAAAATTACTTTTCAGGACCAGTACTGGGCTGAAAGATGCAGCACTGAGGTCTCTCCTGATAACAGGTGAGTAAATCGGAATTCGGATTTCGGCTGATTTTAGAGGAATATTTTAAAGTTCCAAAACTCCACACTTAGAAGAATTTCCAAGTGAAACCAGTCAATATTAGCCTATGAAGGAAATTCAAGTTACCGGTAAGTACGGTTAAAATTACTTTTCAGGACCAGTACTGGGCTGAAAGATGCATCACAGGTCTCTCCTGATAACAGGTGAGTAAATCAGAATTCGGATTTCGGCTGATTTTAGAGGAATATTTGTATGTTTCAAAAATCAACACTTAGAAACTTTTTCAGCAAAAAGCAGGCAATGATATCCTATGGAAGGAAATTCAAGTTACTGGTAAGTACGGTTAAAATTACTTTTGAGGATCAGTACTGGGCTGAAAGATGCAGCACTGAGGTCACTCCTGATAACAGGTGAGTAAATCGGAATTCGTATTTCGGCTGATTTTAGAGGAATATTTTAAAGTTCCAAAACTCCACACTTAGAAGAATTTCCAAGTGAAACCAGTCAATGTTAGCCTATGAAGGAAATTCAAGTTACCGGTAAGTACGGTTAAAATTACTTTTGAGGATCAGTACTGGGCTGAAAGATGCAGCACTGAGGTCTCTCCTGATAACAGGTGAGTAAATCGGAATTCGTATTTCGGCTGATTTTAGAGGAATATTTTAAAGTTCCAAAACTCCACACTTAGAAGAATTTCCAAGTGAAACCAGTCAATGTTAGCCTTTGAAGGAAATTCAAGTTACTGGTAAGTACGGTTAAAATTACTTTTCAGGACCAGTACTGGGCTGAAAGATGCAGCACTGAGGTCTCTCCTGATAACAGGTGAGTAAATCAGAATTCGGATTTCGGCTGATTTTAGAGGAATATTTGTATGTTTCAAAAATCAACACTTAGAAACTTTTTCAGCAAAAAGCAGGCAATGATATCCTATGGAAGGAAATTCAAGTTACTGGTAAGTACGGTTAAAATTACTTTTGAGGATCAGTACTGGGCTGAAAGATGCAGCACTGAGGTCTCTCCTGATAACAGGTGAGTAAATCGGAATTCGTATTTCGGCTGATTTTAGAGGAATATTTTAAAGTTCCAAAACTCCACACTTAGAAGAATTTCCAAGTGAAACCAGTCAATGTTAGCCTATGAAGGAAATTCAAGTTACCGGTAAGTACGGTTAAAATTACTTTTCAGGACCAGTACTGGGCTGAAAGATGCAGCACTGAGGTCTCTCCTGATAACAGGTGAGTAAATCAGAATTCGTATTTCGGCTGATTTTAGAGGAATATTTGCACAATGGTGAAGGGAGGGGCGGGGCCTGAGGTGACATCTGTGCAAACGCGCCCCGTGGCGCGTTTTAAGTTGGGGGATTAAGTCCCCTTGAATCATGAGGGTCCCTACGGGCCAACTAGCCCACCAGGAACTCCAGTATGCGCCAGGGGCTGCGTTGCAGAGACATGTACAGAGGCCACACCCTTTTACACCTCTCTGCAACGCAGCTCTGTGGCGCTTTCTGGACGTACCTGTTGGGCTAGTTGGCCCCAGGGACCCTCAGGATTGAAGAGGATTTAATTCCCCATCTTAAAACGCGCCACGGGGCCTGTTTGCACACATGTCACCTGAAGCCCCGCCCCTCCCTTCACCACTGTGCAAACGCGCCCGTGGCGCGTTTTAAGTCGGGGGATTAACTCCCCTTGAATCCTGAGGGTCCCTGGGGTACATCTAGCCCACCATATACCTCCAAAAGCGCCAAAGAGCTGCGTTGCAGAGAGGTGTAAAAAGGGCGTGGCCTCTGTACACCTCTCTGCAAGGCAGCCCCTGACGCATACTGGAGGTTCCTGGTGGGCTAGTTGGCCTCAGGGACCCCCAGTATTCAAGGGGAATTCGTTCCCTCTCTGCAAACGCGCCAGGGGCGCGTTTGCAGAGTGGTGAAGGAAGGGGCGGGGCCTACGGGCCCGATCGTTTTTTTTTTTTTTTTCCCCTTCCTTTTTCCTATTTTTAGGCCCTGGGGACCCCATCCCCCAGGGCCTTACCCCTTTTTTTTAAATTAAAATAAAAAAAAACGGGAAGGGGGCCGCGTGGCCCCCTTCCCTGGGCCTGTATTGGCCCCGGGGACCCCATCCCCCGGGGCATGGCCTCTTTTTTTTATTTGGAGGGGGCTGCGTGGCCCCCTCCTCAGGCCATTTAAGGCCCCGGGGACCCCATCCCCGGGGCCGGCCTTGCACTTTTAAAAAAAAATAATTTACTTTGGGGAGGGGGCTGCGTGGCCCCCTCCCGGGCCACTTATGGCCCCGGGGACCCCATCCCCGGGGCCTGGACTCTTGTTGGGGACTGTGGGGGTCCCCAAACCCCCACAGTCCCGCCAGCTCCCCGTGTCCTACGGGAGCCGGCATTGCTTTTACACATGGGGAGCAGCTAACATGCTGCTCCCCATGTGGAAAGCAATTGGCTTTGGATATTGGAAGAGAGAGCAGGTTTCCTGCTCTCTCTTCCAATATCCAAAGCAGTTTGCAATGACAGGACGGGAGCCGCGAGGCTCCCGTCCTGTCATTGCAAACAGCAGTGTCCCGGGGTAGGCACCCGGGACACTGCAGGAGCCGGCCCTGGGGGTGGCGGTCCCCAGGGCCATCAGGGGCTCCAGGAGGGGGGCCGCGCGGCCCCCTCCCTACATTTTGAAAGCCCCGGGGAGGTGGTGGTCCCCGGGGCTTGGGGGTCCAAAACGGACCCCCATTTTAATTTTTCTTAGTGCCCCGGGGAGGTGGTGGTCCCCGGGGCGTGTGGGGGGGCTGGAGCCCCCCCACACAGGTTTTTAATTTAAAAAAGAAGCCCCGGGGAGGTGGTGGTCCCCGGGGCTGCGGGAGGGCTCAGAGCCCTCCCGCACCATTATACATAAGGCCCCGGGGGTGGTGGTCCCCGGGGCTTGGGGGCCCTTAGAGGCCCCCACACATAAAATTAACCCCCCAGCATGCCCCCGGGACTTGGCCCACCCGGGGGCCAGTACTATCGAAGCGCGGAGACCGCGCTTCGATTTTTTTCCGGCAGGGTTCGCGCTCCCTGAGCGCATCCTGCCGATTTAAAAAAAAAAAAAAAATTTTGCCCAGGGGGTCCTTGTGGGACCCCTGAGCAGACCTAGGGGTCAGGGTGTTTCTACCCTGCCCCCTTTGTGCGCTTTGCGCACTTGTTTCTGTCCCTCGGTTCTACCGAGGGACAAAATGGCTGCCAACACTTCCTGGTTTGGAGTGTTGACAGCCAATTAACATAAAGCTCGTGCTCGGGAGGATCCGCGGCCCTAGATATCACTATCTTTTTTACTTTTCATTTTCTCAGCAACTACTGAACGGATTTACACCATTTAACAAAAGGGTTCTTTCTGAACCAAGAACTACCTCTTTGCCAAATTTGGTGTAATTCCGTTCAGCAGTTCGGGCTGTAGCCGTGTCTAAAGTTTCCTATGGAAAAATGCATGGGGAAAACGCGTTTTGGGACCCCCCTTTTTCTCGGCCCCCGCTTGACGAATCCCCCGAGACTTTCAGGGTAGGAGCGGACCGGAGCGGGCCACCAAGTTTGAAAATTTTGCGAAGATACGTCAACCGGCAAGAGAGTTATTTCAAATAGAATGTCGCGGATTTCCTATGGATAATAGGTTGTAACTATAACTATCTACTGGCGACCGCCAGTAGATAATATATATATATATATATATATATATTGGATTACAACACCATAGCAGTGCCACATACAAGGGGGCATATCAAGGCAGAATAAGTACAAATATTCATATGAGGGAACCTCAAAATGTCTATGATCACTTAAACAGGGTAAGTGTGACTATATGCTTGGGGGCAAACAGAAAGATATTGCAGTACTTGGTGAGGGCGCTGCAGTCATCATCCCCTTTTGTATCGCTTTGTTCGCCCTAAGTTGGCGGGGGTATGCCCAGACGTGGGTCCCTTGCTCACTTTGCCACTGGATTCAAGCAAGCCTGGCTGATGACGGCTGGAATGCCAGAAACCGGTCCTAGGATGCTTGTTTCCGGTCCAGGGAAGACATGGCTTGGCAGTTCGGGCTGGACTGTTCCCATGAGGCACAGGGTCAGACTGATTTGCATATGGCCATGTCTGAACTGGGGTGGTGGAGTGAGCTAAAGAATGATGATGGATTAAACCCAGATCAGTTGACTGGGGGTGAGTGTTTGATTGGCTCAAACGTTCCGTCCATCATCCCCTTTTGTATCGCTGCAGTCATCCCAGGGGCACAGGAATGCCAAATCTGTTGTTTTGAATACATTACATTTTTTTCAACTTAGCAACAAAAATAAAGCACATATGGAATGACTTGTAATATACAGTAAGTAATCCCACAACTAGAACAGTAGCACATAATTGCTGCCAGCCTATGCAAGGGGTGAGAGATCATACCCTGTGTACGTGTTTCATGTGTGGTGTGAGGGCTATCTGGGGGGGCCTAGGGGAGGTCAGTTAAGCCTAGAGGGAGGGAGGATCAGGCTATGTCAGGGAGCCGCCATGTCTGCACTGGAACCCTGGGATGCATTGCCCACTAATAGCAGGTAGTCATGTAGTGGCTGCCATATGTCTTTTATCTGGGATGTTGAGGGCTGTAGAGAGGCGTACAACTTGCTGGTAGTGTCACAATATACTAAGCTGCTGAGACAGGCCGTGGGTGGGTGCCGTTTACCCCAGTGTAGTGCGAATATTCACTTGGCAAGAAGGAGGGCCATATCTGTGAAGTGTCAATTACTTTTTAGGAGGTCATGTACGTACCCAAACAACACCAAGAGTGGATCTGGGTTGGGGTCAATATCAGTCATCTGGGCCAATCCGGAGAAGACCTCATTCCAATATGATGCAAGGCTTCTACACATCCATGCCATGTGTATAAAGCCTGCTCAAGCAAGATGGCAGTTGGGGCAGTCAGAGGGTCTCGTGTTGGTCAAACTTGTGTTGATCGCTGGGTGTGCTGTAGTCTCTGGCAAAAAACATAAAGTATATAAGTTTGTGATGATAATTAGGTGAAACAAGATGCAATTGTGTGCAGCAGGCCATCCATATCTTGTCAGTCAGTTGGCTCTTGAGGTCTGTCTCCAGTGGTCCCTGAGATTCACGTCCTGAGATGGTAGTAAGCCTCACATGCTTGATATAATTTCAAGACTATGCGACCCCTGTCACCGTCATCAAACATAAAGGTTAAGGTAGTGAATTTGATGAGCGCTAGTGGGTATGTAGAGATGTTGGCTTGCAATGCGCAATGAGTACGGTGCATTATGAAGTGGTCCATGCTAGAGGCAGTGACAAAACGGGCATCCGCAGAGTGCGCAATGGCATGCCCGTCTGGGAAGAGGTCCCAAATGTGTGGGGGCCGTATCGCGTCATTGTGCGCTTGACCAAGGCTGCCCAGGTTATGGGAGCCAGGGGTTACCCGGCAAAGCCAGTGAGGCTGAGTAAAGTAATGAGCCTCCAAGTAGCTTCTGGAGTTATTTCCATGCCCAGAGTGTGATGGAGAAAGTCTATATGTCAGAGGGGTCACAAGGGATCCCTGTCTTGAGGATAGAAGCCAGACACGTTGGTGTTGCCTGATACATTTCCGGCTTGGTGAGAGATAATACAGGTGTAGGTGTGGCATGACAAACCCTCCACATCTCGCAAGGAAGAACCAATGTCTCCAAGACCACCCGCGATTGGCTGTGGGCCAAAATAATTTTTAATAAAATGATGCGTATTGTAATAAAGAATGAGTTGGTGAGTGGGATGGGAATTTTCAGAAAGAAATAGAGCAAGTGGGGGAGAACCACCATTTTTCAAATTGCAATATGCCCGGCCATCGACAGTGGCAGACTAATCCATCTGTCCACCTGTGTGGTTTACTTATTGATAGCGGGGAAGTAGTTTAACAGCACCACCTGTTCCTTGTCCCGATACAGAAAAATGCCTAAATAGTTAACTGGGCCATCGCACCAGGCCAGTAGGAATTCACATTGACAAGGCTCAGTAACATCCATAAGAGGGTACAATTGATTTGGAGGCCTAAGAGGCCACCAAACCAGACGTCTTCTTGAAGAATCGGGGATAAGTATTGGCATTTTTTTCTCTCACTTTTCAGAGTGCCCCAAGTGGGCACAGCTCAATTACTATTTCAACCGAACACCAATCACTTCTGCCATTCACCTTACATACGCCATTTATGCAAACTGCTGCACTCATTTACACTCCATAATGTCCCTGGTTTGAAGAGTCTAGCAAGCATTTCCCCTATCAAAAACAATAGCACATGTGGCTCAACAGACCTGTCAAGCAGGATTTGACAATGTGGTGTCACAAGATGTCTAAAGCCCCCACTCTCTGGAATTCAGAAGAGTCATCTCGGTCCATAATGGTCAGCCTATTGTTTCCTCCTGGGAGCATTTTACACCTCTTTCATACCTATTCAAAGCTAATCACTGGGTAGGCTACTGATAGAGAGTTAATACAAATTAGCCTCAGGAACTTCAGCAGGGAAAATGTGACTTTCTAAAAAGTTACTTTCCCTTAACATGTATTAAAACACTGGCTTCCTCATTGAATTGGATGTTTAGTAACTATTGAAAACAGTGGTTTATTTTTTTTTCTAGCTGGCCCCTTTCCCGAGTTAGCAGTATTAACATTTTTATCTGCACTATTGATTAGATCTTTTATATACACCCTTTGCCTAGTTCCCTGAAAAGCTTGAGTACAGTGTGTGAGCATGGACAATTACTGCACCACCATGACATACAGTGCCAAGCATCTGCTGCCAGCCCAGAAGAGAAGTGCCAAATCTGTTGACCATGTCCTGATGTAAAAAAGCATGACCTATTGTACAGGGTTTCAACAACATGCAGCGCTTAAAACAGTCATGAACTCCACATACCAGTAGCTCATAGGATTTCGGAGTGTCCTCGGGCTGCCCATGAGCAGGACATCTCTAGCAGTTTTCCCATGTTTCCTGTCATCTTTTTGGTCTGCACTCCAGGAAAGGGCTGCTTGAACCAAAAAATCAGTACTGTTTCCCTTGTAGAGAATTGCCCAAAGTGGTGCCTGGAGAATCGGCCAGCAGATGCAAAGGCTGTTAAAGGTCTTAGACGGTTTGAAGGCCACTCTTAAAGTAGATCAGCAGGCTAGTGTTCCAAGGACCGTCCATAGCTCATTGGTGATGAAATGAACACATGGACTTTCTTTCATTTTGACACCAGAACTTGGTGGCAATTAAGTCATCAACCTGTGGTGCAAGGAGTAGACCAGCCTTAGATCCTTTATGTGACTGTAGGAAAATGGGTTATGACCCATTTAATTTCCTGAATTTTTGATTTTTGGACTAATGGTTTTTAGGCTTTTGGTGGGAGTGAGTCTCACTAACTAAGTCTCACTTACTGTAACATATGGATTGAAAGTGCTCACAACCATTGTCCCCCTTTTAAAACAAGGTCTGCTGGTGCGCAGTTGGGATAAGAGGCTTTGGGTTGGCTGCGCATGCACATCTTAGCACACTTGTGTGAACTGAATGAGTGGGACTTACATCCAACTCAGCCTGGTATCTGCACACAGGTAGCCTGTAGCAGAAGGAACTATTCATGGATAGTTGCTGACCTGATGCAGGCCTTATAATATGAATAAACATTCATAGTGTAAGTCTGTAGCGCTTCCTAGAAGCTTATGCGTGCTTCACTGCATTGTAGACTTTGGACAACATCTAGAGACTCTGGTGAAACACCAATCTTTAGTCATGGGTGAAATTTAAATTATGCAGACTTAGGGCCTGATTCCGATCTCGCTAGGAAAGCCCTCCGTACCACTCGGATTCAGAGGGCTTTCCGAGCGAAAGGTGCTCCGGGAGTCGGAACGATCGAGTACAATGCAGCTGTATGCTTATGGACTCGGTTCGCTCGGACTCCCATCGAACTCTATGGGAGCCTGTGTACAGACGCGTACACAGGCTCCCACAGCAAAAAGAGGTGGGTGGGGAAAAGCACACACCCTGTGGCGGGCACCCCATGGTGCCCACCACACTGTACATGTCTGGATCGGGGGGACCCATGGGCACACCCCCATGAAAGATTCGGAGGGCCCAGGGTGAAGGGGGGCCTGCTACGGCCCCCGAAGTACGATTCCGGTCAGCCGTTTCATCTCGCTGAGACCGAGGCGAAGCGGCTCTCCGAATCGTGCATCATACTCGCTCGGTCGGAATTCGGCTCCATAGCGCAGCACGATTCGGCTACGAATGAGTTGTACGGACAGGTTCAGGTCCCGGAAACGATTCGGTCGATGTGTACGTGATCTTTGCATCGTGCTTGGTCGTTTGGACCTGTGTACGATTCGGTCGTAAACAAGGGCTACGAATCGAATCCGGGAAAGCCAAATCCGATTCGGAGGCCTTCCGAACGACATCGTAATCGGGCCCTTAATCTGTGTAATTTCTTGAATTCTGCATTATGCCTGGTAGGCAAGAGCATGCCATTGCACAGCTTCACCGAATTATGTTCAATTTGTGGTAAAAATGTACTGCAAATGCTCAACTCACAGTTAACTTTTACCACAAATGCATGGCAACAACAGTACACAAGTGTTAAAAATGGGATTTCTGGTTGGCTAGGGTTTGCACCTAAGCCAGACAGACTCCACCACTCTCGTCAGGATAAGGGGAGTACAAGTCTAAAATAACCACTACTCACCCCCTTGGTAGCTTGGCACGAGCAGTCAGGCTTATCCCAGAGGCAGTGTGTAAAGTATTTGCACATAACCAACAATAATATAGTGAAAACACTACAAAAGGACCACACCAGTTTTAGAAATATATCCAATATTTATCTGTGTATAACAAGACCGAAACGATAAGAATCCACCATATATTAATCCCAATACAAATAAAGTTAAAATAGACTTTATATACAGTTCCTTGAAGTCAATAGCTCCATCCGGGGCTATCACCACGGTGTCTTGAACAACAAATCCAACAGTTCTGGCCGACCGCAGTGTTGCAGGCCAGCTATTGTGTTGGGGAGACCAGTAAAACAGTACCTTCAGAGATACAGGGTATCGGACCTTACGGTAAGCCCCGGAGGAGCGGCATCAGCAGGTCTCGGTCCTGGAGGGTCGGTGCAGGAGTCGTCGGGCCCTTGAAGTCACACATGTTGCAGGTTAAACTCCTTGAGTATGAAATCAGGAGCGCGGTCCATCGGTGGTGCAGTGTGAAGTGGAGCAGTGTGATGTGTGGTGCCCTCAGGTCGTGGTGCAGGCAGCGGCTTGGTGACGGTCATCCAGCGGCATCGGTGAGATGAGGGCTGCGGGGCGGTGCTCATTGCAGTGCTGACAGATCACGGTGCAAGCAGTGGCATTGTCGTTACTGAAGCACTGTTGTCGGTAGAACCAAGGCTGCTGTGCAACATGGGGCAGTGCAGTGTGCGGGGGCCCACAGGTTGTGGTGCAGGCAGCGCCATTGGTTAATGATCTGGAGTCAATGGCGCTAGCGTCGGTGGGCCAAGACTACGGTGTGGAACGGGGTGGTGTGTCATGTTACTTACGAGTGGTATCCACAAACCACTGTGCAAGCAGCAGTGTCTAGGTGAGCTTGGAGCAGCGTCATTGGTGAGACCAGGGCTGCAGTGCGAAGCGGGACTGTGCTCCGTGTTCTCCACAAGCAGTGCCTACGGGTCATGGTGCAGGAACGGGCATCGGTGATGGCGTTGTGGCATCGTCAGGGATACCAGGGTGGCGGTGTGAGGCAAGGCAGTGAGGAGTGCGGTGCCACAGGTCACGGTGCAAGCAGTAGCTCGGTGGTGGCATCGGATGTCATCGTCAGTAAGACCAGGGTTGCGGTGCAAAGTGCAGCAGTCCCCTCTGCGGTGCCTTCAAGTCACAGAGCCAGCAGTGGCATCATTGACAGCATCAGGTTACCTTTCTCCTCTGTGGCAGCTGAAACATCCAGTTCCAGAAGCCGGTACCCAGAAGATATTGATGTCTTTGATTTCCCTGAGTGATTTCCCTGAGACTTCCAACAGGAGGCAAGCTCTACATCAGTTCCTTGAAGATACTTAGAATGTAGAAAAAACAGTCCAGTCCTTTCCCTGTCCAAGACAGAAGCAGCAACTGCAGGCCAAACCAGCAAAGCACACATCAAAGTGGTAGTCTCTCCTCACAGCTCTTCCAGCTCTTCTTCCTGGCAGGTTCCTTAGTCCAGCAGTAATATCAATTTCTGGGGTCAGGGCCCCAATATTTACACCACATTTCCTTTTGAATTTGGCACCAACAAAGTTCCACTGGTATACATGTTCCAGTTCTGCCTGGCTAAGGCTAGGCTCACTCCAGGGGGTGGGGAACGCATTGTGGAAGACAGACACAGTCCATTCAGGTGAAAGCAACAACTCCTCCCACTATTCTAAATTTAGCCAGGTCTATTCAGCCTGGCTATGAGTCACCCAGGAAAGACACAACACACCTCAACCCCCGTGGTGTCTGTCTAGTGTGAATGCACAAGTCAGCCCCTGTCAGTCTAAAACCCAGACAATTAATACACAACAGGCAGAGGCACATAGATGGTTAGACAAGAACAAACCCACTTTCTAAAAGTGGCATTTTCAAACACACAGTATCAAAATCATCTTTACTAAAGATGTATTTTTAAATCCTGAGTTCAGGAAGTCTTAACTCCATTTCTCATTCTTATCCCAATGGTAAGTTATGCTTGTAAGATGTTACAGAGCAACTCCCATATTAGCCTATAGGACAGATAGCCTTGCAATAGTGAAAAATGAAATACACTATCAGGACATGTAAAAAACACCAGTACATGTCCTACCTTTCACATACACTGCACCCTGCCCATGGGGGTATTTGGGCCTACCTGATGGGTACCTTACATTTAAGAAAAGGGAAGGTTTGGGCCTGGCAAGTGGATGCACTTGCCAGGTTGACATGGCAGTAAAAACTGCGTGCCGACACTGCAGTGGCAAGTCTGAGACACCTTTGAAAGTCTGCCTGTGTGGGTTGCACAATCAGTGCTGCTGGCCCACTAGCAGCATTTGATTTACAGGCCCTGGGCATACACAGCGCACTGTTCTAGGGACTTAGTAGTAAATCAAATAAGTCAATCATGGAAACACCAATCCATAAACACAATTTACATGGAGAGCATATGCACTTTAGCACTAAATAGAGTGGTAAAGTGCCCAGAGTCTTAAAACCAACAAAAACAAGGTCAAAAACAGGAGGCCAAAATCAAAAAGTCTAGGGGTAAACCCGCTGAAAAAGCCAAGTCTAACAACGAGTTACTGTTATTCTTGGGTCTTTTGTTTAAATGTTTCATTGCAGCCAAAAATTGATGTGAGCAGGCATTTCACGCTAAAATATAGCACACAGTGAGAGCTTTGCATTTCACTTAATTATGTGGAATGTTGTGTAATTTTGCCTTAATTACACAAAAGCTTTTGAAGCAAATTTCGTATACCGCTAACAATCTTATGGCAAGCATGGATTACAAGTGCTGATTTCATGTTAGTTTTCCCATGTCTGCATTTCCTCTGGCACTTGAAGATTTATCATATGACTCAGCTCATTAATAGATTTCTGACTTTTTTGACCTTTCTGGACCAAGCTAATTATTCTGCTAGCCATTAGAAGAATCAAAGCCCCCCAGACAATAGGGCCAGCACACAGTGCTCAGGCTAGTTCCTGGAAGAGGAAATGGTGGGGAAAGAATCTACATGTGCTAATCACTTTTCATTCTGCCCCATACCTGGGAGGCTCATCCCAAGGGGAACAAGGAGGAGAAGCACAATATCAATCCAAAGGAGGAGTAGACCAGACCTCAGAAGCCAATCACATAAGAGATTCCCCTTTGAAGTCTTGGAGGGAAGGAACCAAGCAGCTATGGCAGCTAGGGGCGTAGTTTAGGGCTCTCAGGCAGATTTTTAAACAGACCACTTCAAGTCAACATTTTGGAATGCTCCAAAATGCAGTGCAGCAGGGTTGGCACAGAAGTTCTTCCCTTCTGGTAATGTCCTCACCCCAATTAAATACTTTTGCACAGGGGAGAGGAAGGTAGAGAGGAGATGGATTTTGCAAGAATCTGAAGAAGACCAGACCCCTGTCTGGGGTGCTGATGCACCACGGACTTGGACAAAATTTGACTCTGTAGACTCAGCGCTGAAGGCCAGTGTCACTTGTCCCATTATCCTCTCTAAGGGATAGGAGAAGGATGGACATGCTGAGAAATCATAGAAGGAAAAGGTTCCCCTTAGACTTCTGAGGACTGGGCCTTCTGAGAGGTAATCTTCATGAAAGGTCTCCCTAACTTCTGCCGCCACATGGGCATAATAGAATCATTTCCCGTAAAAAAAGAGTATTGGGGAGTTTCGGATTTATAAATGTTGCAGAGACTCTCGATTGCACGATAATGGATGCAGGATCCGTTCACCATAGTTATATTTTAAGTACTCAAATATGGCTTTTTAAGTTAGGGGTGATCTCACCTTATATTGGGCTGCTACTCTATTTATTGTTACACATCGGGCTTATGGAGATAGATAATAAATCCCCGAAATAAATGTTGTACCACCATGGTTACTTTAATATGGGCTAAAGCCTCGAAGGAAGTCTAGTTCAACCACAGTGTGAACACGTTCAGGGTTAGTTGTGTGTTGAACCTGACATCCTTGGCGTGGTTTTCACCCAACATTTTGTCTTCAGTCCTCCTGTTTTTGCTGACTTTGTTTATGCTGGCCTTAGGGTTCTGCACACTTTACTACTGCTAACCCGTACTAAAGTGCTCTCTCCCTAAAACATGGTAACATTGGCTTCCACCCGATTGGCACATTTAATTTACTTATAGGTCCCTAGTAAAGTGGCATTACATGTAGCCAGGGCCTGTAAATTAAATGCTACTAGTGGGACTTCAGCATTTATTGCGTCACCCATTCAGTAGCCTTTTAAACGTGTCTCAGGCTAGCCATTGCAGCCTGTGTGCAGTTCTAATCTGCCATTTCAATGTGGCAAAGTAAACTTTTTGCCAGACCTAATCCTTATATTTTAATACATATAAGTCATCCCTAGGGTAGGCCCTAAACAGCCCAGAGAGCAGGGTGCAGTCAATTTAAAAAGTTGGACATGTACTTTTAAGTTTTACATGTCTTGGTAGAGAAAACTTTCACTTGGGAGCAAGAAGGATAGTCTAGTTTGACGTCTAAAAAATTGTAATTTAAAACTCTCTTTAATGGTAAAATCGTATTTTAAGTCACATTTCTGAAAATGCTGCATTTAGAAAGCTGGCCTTTTCTTGTTCTAATCATTTGCTGTCCACACCCTGAATCCTGTGTCACATGACTAGCTGTAGCTAGCAGTTGGTCTTTGTGTATTGTTCCCAGGCAATGAGACAAATGAGGGACTAGTTGTTGACAGGATGGGCCATCCTGCTAGGATGGGAGTAGCACAGCTCAATCTGTCCCAGAACAAATTTTAAGGTGGCTGCTAACCGCCTTGACAAGCAAATGGGTAAGGCAATTCACTTAGCAGAATTTGTTAATAACAACAGCACTCATGCAGATACAGGGTACACCCCTTTCTATTGTGTCACAGCATCAAGCCCCATGATAATTCCATTGGAGAATAAATGCACAGAAAATCCAGCATGCTCAATCCAAGAACATCGTCAATACCTGGTATGACCTTTGCAACTATTAAAACAAAATCTTTCTCGCTACCAAGAGCACATGACACTATAGGCCAATAAAAAGCACTCCACCCAGCCAGAGTATCAAGTGGGAGATCTTGTATGGTTACCCAACAAAAACTTGAAAAAACTGGAGGGAACTTGCAAATTTCATTCCAAAATCATAGGTCCCTTCTCGGTCACACAGGTTATTAACCCAGTGACTGTTAAACTAATTTTATCTACGGATTACCAAATCAACCTAGTGGCCCACATATCCTTGCTATTCCTTACAATGCTCACATCAGGCCACAAAAACCTCCATCTGCTATTAAGTTGAGGATCAGTGGGAGTATGATCCAAGATTCTAAGCGTATACATGGTATCCTATATTACTTTATTGCTTGGAAAGGCTGCGGGCCAGAGGAGCGTTCTGGGGAACCGGCCTCTTTCGTCCATACCCCATGATCAATTTACCAATTCCACCACTAAAATCCCACCAAACCACGTCACTAGAGTTGGCCTTTGGGAGAAACTGTTATAATCTCCTCTTGCACCATTTGTGCCCTTCAGCTCTGTTCAATCACATCCATGTTACACTGCATCATCCACCCCCTCCCCCTCTACGAGTCAAATCATGTTACCCTCACCCTATCAGATCAATAAGTAATGAGTCAAAATATGGCTGAAAAACTTATATGCAACCAAGATAGGTTCAGCTTGGCTTCTGCTTGCCGTAAAATCCTGCATTGGCTACCTATTCATCTGAGGGCACATACGGCCCTACACAACACAGGTCCTAAGATCCTCTGATCTAAATTGTAGTTTTATACCCCCACAAGACGTTTGCGAAAACTAAACAAGTGAAAAATGCAAGAGCTGGGGGCCATTCTTTCAGCCAATTAGCCACAGCACACTGGAATTTACTGCCTCTAGAACTTCGCTGCTCTAATGACTATCTTATATTCAGAAAGAAGCTCAAAACTTGGCTTTTACCAAAATAATGATCATTCTATTTCTGCCTTACACAGTACTTCTGCTTGTGCTACATGGCTTGCCACTGCACTGTGATATCCACTTCGGGATGAGTGTCATGCTTTACAAAAACTGAAAAATAAATAAATAATTTCCTCAGGAAAGGAAAACATCAATGCGTTTCAGCAAGGAGTGACCAAAGGTAAAATAGCTAAATGCAAAAGGGAGGAAGCCTTTTTTGGTAAGAGCACCAAGACTGACAAGAAAGATGGGTTAAGGACCAGGTTTATCACATCCTGCTATGACCAACACATGAGCATGAGAAGAGGACTCAACAAGCATTGGCATCTAATAAGAAATGACCCAGTAATAGGGGATAAATGGACCAGAAAATCACAAATTACATAGAGAAAGGACCTTACCATGAGAGACTACCTTGTCAAAAGTGAAATTACAACTAAGAAAGAACCCTGGCTTAAACCCAGCCCAGGCTTTAAGAGGTGTCAGAAATGCAAGGCATGTGTGAATGGGTTGAACATGAGTTAAAATTGATACACCCTTTAAGAAAATCAAAATTAGGAAAGTGCTGAACTGCAAAACAGAATTTGCTGTTTATGCCCTTGTTTGCCCTTGCCCTATATCGGCAGTACTATACTAATCCTTCTTTTGACCTTTGAAATTATGTTGGATTTCAGTCATCAGTATGAATGAGATTATCACTCCCAAGCAAGATTGAATGAGAGGATATAATCCTTCTTTTGACCCTTGAACTGCTCTATTTATGTTGGATTTTGGTCACTAGACTTTATGAGCAGTGTAGCTATTATCATGTGCCCAACACAAGGAGTACATTATATTCCACATTTGGATTTTCTCTATTGTATACCCTAACAGACATTCATTTCATTTAGCCCACTGTGCATGGTGTTTGGACATCTATTGGAATTCTGATATTTGTGAGACTTTATGCATTTTGACTTACATTTGAGTGCATTATAAGAGAATTGTTCTTTCTACTGTTTGCACTGTTTAGGGATGCCCTATTTTGCACATATGAGCCCACTGGAACTTTATATTCTCAGAAAAAAACAAAGGTTACACAGACGGGAGCTAACTATAACTCACTCACCCCAATGCACTGCTTATGACTTCACATATTACATCACTTATGACATAGTCAGTGACATTACTGAAGACATCACTGATGACATCTCAAATGACATCACTGATGACATCATCCAGAGACTATGACTGTTTTTAAACAGTTTATGAATGTCAAATATATATGCCAAGGTGTATTGGTGAGTCAGTGAGTGGATGAGTGCTTGTATGAATGATTTAGTGGTTGTGTGACTGACTGTATAAGTGAGTGATTAGGTGTCTCAGTGAATATATGGGTGAGTGACTGGTTGTATGAATGTCTGTATCAGTATGCTAGTTGGTATGTAAGTTGCTGAATTTGTGTGTTAGTGGGTACATGAGTTGCTGTATGGCTGAATGATTGGTTATCTGAGTACCTATATAAGTGTCTGTGTGGGTGGGTGAGGGGGTATGTGACTGCCTGTATGGCTGAGTGAGTGGGTGGGTGAGTGAGTGGCTGTAAGAGTTAGCGAGTACATCTGTCAGGGGCTGTATGGGTGAGTGAGTGTGTATATGGTTGTGTTGGTGACTGAGTATGTGTCAGAGGTATAAGGGTGAGTAACTGCATATGTGAAAGGCAATATAGGTGAGTGCTGGAGTATATGAGTGACTGTATGTGTGAGTACGTAATTGTGAGAGTGGCTGTATGGGTGAGTGTGTGCTTGTGTCAGTGACTGTATAGGTGAGTGAGTATGTGTTAGTATCTGTATGAATAAGTTAGTGGGTGGGTGTATAACTATATAGGTGAGTAAGTGGCTGTGATTGACTCTATGGGTGAGTGAGTAGACATGTGAGTAGCTCTATGGGTGACCGACAGTGTGTGAGCAGCTGTATGGGTATATGAGTGGAAATATCAGTGGCTGTATTAGTGAGTTGGATTATGAGTGGCTGTATGGGTGACTGAGTGGATGTGTGTGTAGACCTATGAATCAGTGAGTGGGTGTGTAAGTTTTGGTATGGGTGTGTCAATGGTTTTGAGAATCTGTAGATGATGTCTTCAGTGATATCATCGGTGATGTCATTTGAGATGTCATCAGTGATGTCACTGACCATGTAATGAGTGATGTAATATGTGAGGTCATAAGTAGTGCATTGCGGGGGCGTGAGTTATAGTTAGCCCAGCTAACTATAACTGCTGAATTTCTCTGGTTTTGTACAAGTGAAATGTCAGCCTAACTATAACATCTCTGTAACCTTTAGTTTTTTCAGTGAATTTCTAAGATTTTTTTAATTCCATTTCCTAACTATAACGTCGCTATAACCTTTGGTTTTTTCTGTGAATTTCTATGGTTTTTTAACTAGTATTCACGTTTGCAGAGTGATGGAGAAAGGGGGCTGGGCCTCCGACCAGCTCTCAGGAATCCTGCTCTGTAGGGCTTACAGGAGGTATCAGGAGGGCTTCTTGGCCCCCAACGCCAATCAGCAGTAAAGTGGACTTCATCCCCAACCATTAGAGTACCACAAGCCGCATTGTGGAGAAAGGGGGCGTGGCATCCGAAGACCTCTTAGCAATCCTGCTGTGTGGGACTCATTGGAGATAACAGGAGAGGTAATTGGCCCCCAAAGATGTCCTTTAAAAAGGAGGGTGGTGCATGAGGCCCCTCTCCTAAGGATCGTTTTAAGCCCCAGGGACCACCACCTCCTGTTTTTTTTTAATATATTGGAGAGGGGCCATGCAGACCCCCTCCTTCTTGGGTGCTTTAAAGCCCCAGGGACCATCACCTCCCCAGGGCTTGAAATCTAAAATGCCTAAAGAGCCACATGGACCCCCCACCTGTGGCTCTTTAGGGCCCAGGGGACCATTCCCTCACTAGGTCTTAAAATCTGTAATTAGACGGTGGCCACACCGGTCCCCCGGGTCCCAGGGACCACCACCTACCTGGGGCCAGAAATTAAAATAGAAGTGGGAGGGGGCTGTGCGGCACCCCTCCAGAGCCATATACGACCCCAGGGACCATCACCTTTTGGGGCCCAGCCCATGCAATTTATTGGAAGGGGCCATGTGGACGCTGTCCTGGAGCCAATAATGGCTGTGGGGGTTGCCCCCCCAGTGGGCCGGCTCTCTATCTCCCAAGGTGCCCACCCTTGGGAGATAGCAATTTGCTTTCACTTATCGGGAGCTATCACTGCTCCCACCAAGCAAGAGGAAACAGTAAGTCCACTCTCAGCAGGCGGGAGCATGAAAACTGCTCCCTCTAACTGGGTGCTGACTTTTCATCTGTTTTCCTGCCCACTGTCAAGATTAAAGGATTGCCCCCTCATCAAGGGAGCAGCATTTTTGGCTGCTCCCTACATGCACGAGCAATGCAACTCCAACTTGAAGTGTGGCACTGGAAGGGACTGCGGGGGCATTGAGGCTCCGCCCGCGGGCCCCAACATTGCACACTGGGTATCCTGAAAGGATCCAGGGCACCCAGCAAGAAGAGGCCTGGCCCCAGGGGACGGGGTCCCTGGTGCCAAAATCAGGCCGGGGAGGGGCACCACGCAGCCCCTATCCCCCCATTAATTAATGGCCTGAGCCCAGGGAATGGGTTACCCTTTTCCCATGAATGGATCGTTAACCAATTGAAATTCAATCTGTAGTGACTGTGACAAATGGGTTCTTTATTGGCCTCTCCTTGTGAGAGCAGAGTCCATAGTTCTTCCTTTATATTATTGCGAGTATGAAAATGTGCAAATCACTTGGAAGCCTCGCCCATTTGGCCTCACCCCGTCCACCTTAGTAGTATGCAAAGGTCTTCCCACATTTTACCAGAATGATGGATAGCTTATCAAAAGGTCGCTCAGCTCATTTCCCGATGATTTTTGGTGGTGCCTTCTTGATGCTGAAGTATATGAGGACATCACCACCAAACAAAGTAGCACTTATTTCATATAGTTAAGAGGAAGTACCATTGTTTGGTAGAGATTTGTAGTCTCATTGTCTTTGCTATAGAAAAATTCATGTTATCCTAGATTTCAGGATAATGACGCATGAGGAACAATCACATTGCTGAAATGCAAACAAGGTCACTGGAGACATTTTCTTGTGGTCCATTACATAGATGTAGTGTAAAATATGCACTAGACATTTGCACAACAAGTTAACACTTACTAATTAACCAATAGAAAGAACTCCAGTTGGTACAAAACTGTTGGAAAAAGAGGCAGATGAGGTTCCGTTCTGGCCCAGTCACTCACATAACTACTGACACACCCACACAGACACTTAGACACCCACTCACTCACCTACTCAGCTACTCACACACCCACTCTCAGACCCATGCAGCCACTCACACACTCACTCAACGACTCACATATCCACTCATACAACCACTCACAGACCCTCAAAACTACTCACAAACCTATTCATACAAACATAGAGCCACTCACACACCCACTCACAGACCCATACAGCTGCTCACATACCCACTTACATATCCATACAGCCACTCACACATCTACTCGCACACCTACTCACAGATACATACAGTCACTCACACACCCAGTACCGACCCATACAGCTACTCACTCACCCATACAGTGAGTCACACACCCACTCACAGACCCATACAGCCACTCACACACCTACTCACATACCCATATAGCCACTCACAGACCCACAATACCACTCAAACACCCACTTGCAGACCCATACTGCCACTTACACACCCACTCACTGACCAATACAGCCACTCACACACCCACTCTCAAAGGTTACAGGCTTCAGTTAGGAAACAAATGCAAAAAAAACCTTTGAAATTCACGAAAAAAACAAAAGGTTACTGGGACGTTATAGTTAAGAAATAAAATTTCAAGATCTTAGAAATTCACTTAAAAAACAAAAGGTTACAGGGACGTTATAGTTAGGCTCAAATGTTACACGCACAAAACTATAGAAATTCAGCAGTTATAGTTACTTCAGTTACCTATAACTTACGCTACCACAATGATCTCACATATTAAATCGCTTATGACATCTCAAATGACATCAATGATGACATCATCCACTGAACCACTCACACCCTCACACAACTTCTCATATATCCACTGACACACCCATACAACCATTCTCACACCCACTTGTTCATCTACACACCCACTCACACACACAGTCATTCACACAGCTACTCACTTACCCATACACCTACACATACAGCCACTCACTCACCCATTCAGTCACTCACAGAGCCACTCACTCACTCACCCATACAGCCACTCACACCCTAATTCACTCACTAATATAGCTACTAACACACCACGTCACTCACCCATACACCCTCTCAACAGAGCCACACACACCCACACAACCACTTACATACCATTCACACATCTCTACAAGCACTTACACATTTACTCACTCACCCATACAGCCATTCATACAGTCATTGTCCAGTATATATACTTCCACACCCACTCAGTTAACCAAACACCCACTTAAACAGCCATTCACTCACCCATACTGCCACTTGCACACCCAGTCACTCACCCATACAGTCACTTGCACAGCCACTTGGACACCGATACAGCCTCTCACATACCCACTGACCCACCATACAGCCATTCACATAGCCATGCGCTCACCCATACAGCCATTCACATGCCCAGTCACTCATCAATATAGCTACTGATACAGCTACTCACACACCCAGACAGTCACTGACACACCCACTCGCAGATGGAACTGCCACTCATATAATATATGTATTCAATAAGGGGAGGGGGCAATGTGACCCCCTTCCTGATTCCTTAAAGGCACCCCGGTGGCTAAAATCATGAAAAAGGGGAGGGAGCCACGTGGACCCCTTCTCAGAGACCGTACAGGCCCTGGGGAGCCACACCATGGGTGGAAAACTTTGCATATAAGGGGAGGGGCAGTGTGGGCTCCCCTTCCTGAGCCATGACAAGCTTCGGGTAGCCCCCTCCCAGGACCAAAATTGTGTATGTGGAGTGGGAGGCAGTGTGGCCCCCTTCCATGAACCCTTAATTGCCCCGGGCTCCCCATTCCCCAGGGCTGGCTCACATGCTATATCCTGGGGAGCACACACCAAGAACATAGTTGTTTCCTTGTCCATACCACCATGGGCAGGGAAACTTGTGTTTGCTCCTGCTTGATGGAAGCATTTTTTAATCTCCTACCTAGCTGGAGAAAACGCGAAGTCTGCTCACAGTTGGCAGGAGCTTTAAAAATGCTCCTGCCAGCTGGAAGCAGACTTTGATCTGTTTCCCTGCCTGCACTGATACAGGCAAGGAACCAGATCACAATATTGCTCCTGCCCGGAGAGAGCAGCATTAGTAGCTCCATCCTGTGGGTGGGAGCAATGCCAGCTCCTGCTGAAGGGTGGAAGCAGGCTGGCTTCAATGAGTATATGGTGAGCACCCTCGGTGTGCACCAGGGCACCCACCTTTAATAGTGTGGGCCCTGGGGTATGAGGTCTCTGGGACCAGAAAAGGTTCAATAGGGAGGCCATGTGGCCCACCTTCCCTTTAATTTTCACAGTGGACCTGGTAGATGGGGTCTCCAGTGCCTAAGAAAGCTTGGGGAGGCTTTGGGAGGGTCCTACACAAGGGATGGGGTCATCAGGGTCTAATAAGGCTCAGGGAAGGGGGCCACATGGCCCCCCTTTCCTTTCTCGAAAAAGGCTCTGAGAGATGGGTTCCCCAGTGCCTGATAAAGCACAGGGAGGGGGGCCATGTTGCACCCCGCTTCTTTAATAAAAAAAAAGGCCCTGGTGCGTGGGCCTAATAAAGCTTGGGGAGGTGGGCTAATAGACCCCTCCCCTTTAAAAAACATACAGGCCTGTCACCAATGCCCCACTACACATGGCCACAGGCCATGCACTGTTGAGGGTTGGTTTTACGTATTGTAATAAAATATCACTTCATGTTAAAATAAAAACCTAGTAATTCACTGAAAAAAACAAAGGTTAAAGTAACATTATAGACAGGTGAATATGTCAGTGACAACATTAACATTTTGAACTAAAAAGCAGACCTAACTATAACTTGCCACCCCCGGCATGCACTGCTTATGACCTCACTTATTACATCACTCATGACATGTTCTATGACATTATTTATGACATCACTGATGACATCTCAAATGACATCACTAATGATCATCCAAGCTACTTTTGTACATATTGCACTATAAATGGGTATAGCACTAAGCTATGAAGTGGAAAGTAGCTCAGAATAATATGAAGCATTATTACTGCTATCATACATATGACCCATATAGGTAAAGCAAGTTTTTGTTAAGTGCAACATTGATCCTATACCATACACGTCATGTGAGGCGAGTTCATGTTGACTATGAATCACTGATGAAAGGGTAACCTATCCTGCACATGGTGTTCAATCTGTATACAACTGTGCAGTAAAATAAAACAAGTTCCACCAGATAAAAAAATAATTTTTGTTTTGCTAATTACATTTTCCCCGTTTGACAAATCTCCACAAACCTTTCTAAAAAGTGCTCTTTTTAGCCTAATTTGTGCATGGAAAGATTTGGGGTGCTCTGTTAAGCGGACGCCGAGAAAAAAGGGGAGTCCCAAAACACAAAATCCCCATGTATTTTTCACAGACTTCTTTAGGCAAAGCTACAGAAAAAACTGCTGAACAGGATTTCACCAAATTTGGCAAGAAGCTATATCTTAATATGCAGATTGTGTGATTTGTTGTATATCCGTACTAGAGATTTTTTAGAAATTAAGGGTCAAACGTATTTGTATATCTGGACTGTTGGGTTCATAGAGACTCGAGAGACTCTTGCGAGATCACCAAATTAAAAAGAGAGCATTCTGTTTGGTCAAGGGAGCTTCATTTACCTTAGGGCAATTCTCTCCTGCTAGTGCTCTGATTGGGGGGGCAGAGGAACCCCCTGGGGCCAAAATGAAGCAAAAATTGGCAATTTTGCGGTAATCCTGAGAGAATCCTGAGGGATTGTAAACAAAAATATCAGCGGGGGCCACATTCTTCAATTATAAACCCTGGGAAGCCCTCCCCTGACACTGCATTGCTAATTTAAGGTGAGAGGCTTGTGTGGCCCCCCTCCCTGAGTCATTATAGGCCCCTGGGAGCCCACCCCTGGGACTGAAATGCCATTGCCGAAATGCCAAAAAAGGAGGGGGGGGAGCTGCGCAGCCCCAATCCCGAGCCATTGAAGACCCCCAAGGAGCCCACTCCCAGGGCCGATTAAAAAATGCAAAAAATGAGTGATGTAATATGTGAGGTTATAAGCAGTGTATGGTGGGGGTGCAAATTGTAATTTGCTCTGCTAATTATAACTGGTGAATTTCTGTGGTTTGTTTCCACTCAAAAAGATGATGGTGGCATTGACATAGTCACACAACTATAACATTACTTTAACCTTTGTTTGTTTTGTAGGTGTATCTATCTATCTATCTATCTATCTTTTTTCTGTGAATTTCAGTTTTTTAGCATAAAGTATGATGTCTATCGCCATGCACAGCCTGTGGCAAGGCCCTGTGCCCTGGCCTATGCAAGTACCCTCACCAAGTGTGGTGTGGTTTGGTGTGCACAGCTCAGTCATGTAACAATCTAAACAGTGTCATTTTAAGTAAGGCAAAGGATTAAAAAAATCACCAAAATCATAAAAAGCAAGGGGTCCATTGGCTTTATCAAGGGGTCAGTACATCAACATATATAAAGCAGACCTTCTAACCTCACTAACTATAATCAAGTGTTTATTTTATACATTCACACATTTTAATGTTTATTAGTAGTGATTGTCACAACATGTATTCAAAAAGGCATTTTCAAATACAACATTAAACATGTCTTTGAGTCTTTTAAAAAAAAAGAAATTTAGGCCACAAAGTGCAGCCATAGAACCAACCACAAAGGGTCCCTTCAATCCAGCTGAAGTGCATACAGCTCTAGCTATGGGTGCCTTGAAAAATATAAGTTCTCATGGGGTCATGGATTCAATGACCCAAGAGACTTATTTTTAATGTTGCTGGGGGGTTGTGGTGCTACCTGCAATCCTCCAGAATATTAATACAAAATGCCTGGTGATGCCCCTGCCCCTTCTAAGGTCACCACCAAGATCAGAAAATGTGACTACAAAGCCCTCACAAGGTATTATGGGTCAGTCCCTTGTTGGAGCAGTGAATAATAAATGAGAGGCTCCTATTGCACATGTATTCTTTTTTTTCATTCTTTTTTTATTTTGTAATACAGTTTATGTTCCCTTCCCAGACTTTCCTGGGCAACGAACACAGCAGTGTCCCAGGTGATGGGATCCTTGAATCTAGATATCAGTTGGTTGGGTGGTTCCTTCCCATTGTGATAGATACATACATTTTAAGCCTTTATTTTTCAAAACTACTGAACAGATTTACACCAATTCACAAAAAGCACGCTTTCTGGACCAAGGTCTAGCTTTCCGCCAAATGTGGTGTAATTCAGTTGAGCCATTTTGACTTTAGCTCTGTTTAGTTTTCCTATGAAAAAATGAATATGAAATATGTGAGTTGAACTTTCCAAAGTCATTAGCAAGCAAAAAAATGCTTTTCCTATTGAAACGTGGTCCTAACTAGCATTGAAAGATGTACCAGACATTTGAAACCCCAGCTTTGTTTTTCAATGCAGAGCGACCAGTAGCACTTTGAGAAAGGGTTTTGAGAACCCCCTTCAAGCATGTTTAGTGTGTTACTGCACATATCTGGGAGCTTTCTTGAGGTGTCGCTGAGACCTTTATGCTCTCCTCCCAAAGAGTGCTTGAAGGGGGAGGGAGTGCACTGACATTGTGCCACTTTATATGTGGTGCATGTAAGAAAATGTCATTCTTGCATGGTCACCCCTGTTTTTTGCAGAATGTTATTGCTATTATTTAGACTCTGCTTGTTGGGGCACTGTTGTCCAGCTCTCAGGTTATCTGTTTGAACCCCAAAAAACATGTAAACATTTGCTCATCCCTGATTAGCATAGTTAACTCTTCTTAAAGTCTTCAGTATATGGTATAGAAGCTATGCCCATGGAATGCAAAGATAAATGTTACCTGTAAACTGCAGAACGTATTGTGCCATCCACTAGTCTGAAAAGCAAATACTGGCTTCAGGCCTACAATGTGTAGCCTGACAGCAGCACCTTGAACACTGCTGCACAGATCTATCAATATCACTCTCTTGGGAAGCTTTTTAATATTAAATAAGTCACCCCAAAGAACACCTTGCTGCCCACAGGGTAGGGTGCATAATATTTAAGAGTGGAACATGTGTGATAATAAAAATGACATGTTCCCCCTGTGGCTATGCACAAAACAATATTGTCACTGGTCAGGCTGTAATTGGCACTCAGGGAAAGTCCAGGTATAGATTATACACTTTAAATATAAGGGAAATGTAACATTTAGAAATTTACCTTTACTCTGCCTGAAACTACTGTAGGCTAATTTGCATGAACTCTCCAACCACTGCCCACCCTGCACTTGGCCTGAATGAGGGGTGGAATAGGTGTGAAAACTCCTCTGAGAGCAGGGACAATTGCCTGGAAGTAGAGAGGTGTTTTCTTTTCCTGGCAGGAGCATTAGGGAAAGAGGACCCTGAAACTCAATTAATTTCAAAAGCGCCTTTCCTGTAACAGGTTAATGTTAGGTGACACCTGTAAATGCTGAGCCTTTGTCCCCATAGTCAGACTGGAACCAAACCCAGTGTAAGGAAAGCTAACCCCAGAACCGGGTTTGACTGACCACAGAAGAAGGGACTGCTCATTACCTTGATGTTTGACTTGACCCTTTCTGCAGGGGGATCCCCAAACATTTTGCCTTACTCCTCCTATTTTGGCCTCAGGACTCTGTACACTTCACCACTGCTAACCAGTGCTAAAGTGCTTGTGCTCTCTCCTTAAAACATGTTAGATTGACTTATATCCAATTGGAATATTTAATTTACTTGCAAGTTCCTAGTAAAGTGACACTACCTGTGCTCGGGGCTTGTAAATTAAGTGATACTAGGAGAGCTGCAGCACTGATTGTGCAACCCACTCAAGCAGCATTTTAAAATTGCCTCAGGGCTGCCATTGCAGTCTCTATGTGGGCAGTTTTAAACTGCCATTTCGACCTGGCAAAATAAACATTTTGCCAGACCCAAACCTTCCTTTTTAATACATATAAGTCACTCATTGGGTAGGCCCTGGACAGCCCCGATGGCAGGGTGCAGTGTATTTAAAAAGTAGGGCATGTACTTTGAAGTTTTACATGTCCTGGTAGTGCAAAACATCGAAATTCATTTTTCACTACTGCAAGGCCTACCTCTCCCATAGGTTAACATTGCAGTTACCTTGTTACATTTTGATAGGTGTAAATGGGAACTTCATGGTTGTCTCTGGAATTGTAATTTCAAATACTAACTTATAGTGAAATGGGATTTTAAATTACAATTTTGAAAATGCCACTTTTAGAAAGTTGGCATTTTCTTGCCTCTGGGTCACGTGACTTTGTGAGGGTGAGAGTTGGGCTTTGTGTATTTCGCCTAGACAGCCACACATAATGGGGAGCTAGGTCTGACTGGACGCGCCATCACTGGCAGGATGGGAGAGAGGAGCTGGGCCCATCCCCACTTACACTTGAAGAGGCTGTGTCCTGTCATCACACAAAAGGCTGCATACCCCCTGTATTTAGTCTGGATTCAGGGCCAAGAAGGCATGGCATCTGTGCACTTTAAAGGTAAGCCTCTACAAGCTTCTCCCTACTTCAAAGGCACAATTATTTATAAATACTGGACCTCAAACACCAACTCTTCATTACACTTCTGGACCTGTGGATATTCTGCCAAGATGAAGGATTGCTGTTCTCCTTAAAGGACTGTCACTCTGCTTGACTGTTGCTCTGAAAGAACTGCTGCCCTGGACTTAAGAGTGACCCCATTGGCTAGTCAGTTGGCTTCCTGATCTGAGCCTCGTGGACATAAAAGGCTCGGACTTTGAGAAAGTAAACTTCAGCGGGCTCAACCTGGTGACTGTGGCTAACCTGCACTCCATTGGGGTCGGCCTGAAAGTGTGGCTTTGACCCGGTTCAGAGTAACTAGATATCCCGAGATGGCACTTTGTGCTTTTTGATGCTTTTTTTGCTAAAATCTTAAAAAATTCATGACTCCGGTTCTACTGTTTGTATGTTGTAATTTTGGTCTTGTTTTACATATTAAATTCTACCTTGGTGTGGGACACTTTTTGTGCAGTGCTATTTACTTTATTACTGTTTGAAGTGTTGCACAAATAGTTTACACATTACCTCTAAGTTAAGCCTGACTTCTCTGTGCCAAACAACAAGAGGGTTGAGCACAGGTTAATTTAGGGTTGGCTTGTGCCTCACCTTGACAGGGACTGCGGTTGCTGCTTGACCAGGGCTCACACGCCAGTCAACCTATAACCCAATTTCTTCCACCTTCCACCTAGCCATTTGTATGGGTGGGCTCACAGACTATGCTAAAGAGTAGAAAGATTTCTCCATCCTGAATTTTGAGGGTGAGGGGTTGTTTGCAGAAGTGCAAGCAGAAACTTCAGCAAAAGTGGGTGGGGTTGCCCCAAGGAACATTTACCTTGCTGGCTTTAAGTGTGGCACTCAAAGTCACCATCCTAAGAGCACTTTCTGGATCTATGGAAGAAAAGACGAAGGACTACATCTGCTCTTTGAGATACCTGAGGAAGCATGAAGCACTGGACCTGCTCCCACATGTAAGCAGCTGACCAAAAGTGGACTCCAAGTTTCAGTTAACTGGCCTCCTGTGTAGCTACAGGTATACAACAAGCTGCAAGATGTCTTTTTTTGAAGTCCCCAGCTGAGCAGAAGTGACTGGACCTGGAGAGGACCCTGCTGCTGACCTCTGCCTTACACCCTAAGAGTCGCTAAGTGCCTTCCCCTGAGATCTTGGTATGGAGGCCACTGAATTTTTCGCCCTTGGTTGTTTGGGCCCCAGAAGGATGTTTGGAACCTTCTGAAAACCTTTCCCCCAGAGCTTCCATGAGCCCCGTCAGTATCTGACTGGCAGTCCCACAACTTCGGATTAGATGTTAGCTTCATCCTGCTCTGAATTTGGACTTATAAACTGTCCAGTAAGTAATCTCCCAAGTGTTAGTGAGACCAAACTGCTTCAGTTACCCGGCCTTCAGTTCCATGCAGTGGCTAGAGTTTCAGCAGTGACTCTCATGGGGAGGATTATTCTTCTCTAAAAGTGACAAAGTCGAATTCTGCATTGAGACTAAGAAGAAATTTCAATATTTTTACTTAAAGAAGCTAAAAAATCTATTTCTGAACCTTTTTGACTTCCAGACTTTTAACAGGACCAATCCACTTGATGTATCTGACCCGAGCTCCATCGTGCTCAGCCTGCAATTGCACCATGGTTATGGTCTCTGTCAACCATAGGCAGTCATTAGCACTTTTGAGAACTTGGTATATTCCAGCAGTAAAATCCAGAAAACCAAGAAGGCTTGACATGTTCTTTGTTGTAGGAAGGAGAAACTCCAACCACATCAGCTCAACTCCACAGTGCCCACTCTAACTGTTGCACCTTCAAGCCATAACATTCCAACCATTCCATTTAGAACATGCTAATACCACATCAAGGGGGATGATTGGAACAACTCAGTACATTACAAACAAGAATTGCTATACTACACACAACCCTCCCTTAAATTACACCACCCACAAAACTAGAAAAACAAAATCCCCAAAAAAAGACCCCAAAAAAATCCAATGCAATTTATTATTAGCAACTACTCTGTTAAAATTCAAAATTCTCCCATCGTCCAGTTTTGCGGCTCCCTTGAACACTTTAACAAAGAGCTAAAGATAACTAAAATGAGAACCTCCATGTGTCTTCCTAGGAAATTTGACTTTAACCATGTTGTCAACTTTTACATCTACATCTTTGACAGCTTTGTAAACATCATAGCGTTCCTTCTATTTCTTTGCATCAATGTCACTCTAGTCTTTCCTCCAGCAATTCTCTCCTCAGTTGAGTGAAGTTGACTATCATAAGCGCTGACCCAAGGAGGGAACACTTTGGTAATAGGCTTACATTTAGGAAACAGCTCAAAAGAACATATTCCCATTGTGGAATGTGGGGTGAACCTGTACTCCTCCACCCTACACTTGACCATCTTGACCCATTCAGCCTTGCAACCTGAAAGATTTTTTTCAACCATCATATTTATTTCATGGTGGTATAAGGTATAAGGCACATTTCTTATGCACAATTCCTTTATCTGAGAAAAACTATCAATTGCCCCAGAGGTAAATTGCACTCCATTATCAACAAGAATGCAAAGAGGATTACCTTCTCTCACAAACACCCCAGCCGAAAAACCTACACACAGAAAGAGTAGAGATGTCATGCACAAAGTTAACTATGGACCACCTGGACAACATGTACTTACCTGAGTTTCCTTTTATTTCCTTTTTTTGAAAAAATATTTATTTGATTTTTTGCACCATAATATAATAATATTAGTAACCCCCCTCCATCCCCAAGCAGACAATTTCCCTAGATATTAACTATTCATTAAATAATTAACGATACAGGGTTCTAAAAAGTGCATCAAATATATACATCTATGAGCAGCATCAGGAATCCAGAAGAAGGATAAGAGAAACTCCTTGTTAAAAAACTCCTAGAAACTAAGAGGCAAGGAAGAAAAGAAATACACTTTCAGTCCAAACATCACACCCCTACATAATCAAGTCAAGATTCAACTACTACTCCCGGTAATACTTATAGATTCCCAATTGCTAAGGGGAAGCCATAATCTTGACATTTTTTCTTGAGTCTTCTTACTTTTCCGGGAATAAATTTCCCTTTCCAGATGATAAATTGACAATAGGTGTGTAAACCATTGATGGAATACTGCGGGGGAAGAATCAAGCCAAGCAGTTGTCAGACAAATCCTATAAACAGCAATAGCGACAAACATAAAAGGTTGAATATTAGGTGGGACTATCTCGTCATGAACCGCTAATAGATTCCACCGAGGAGATAAGGTTATATCAATCCCCAATTTATCTGCCAAGAATTCATTGATCCCCGATTTAAGATCATCTAGCATAGGGCAGGTGGCCAACATATGGACTAGATCTGCTCCAAAGTCTTTACATCTGGGGCATCTTGTCCCCGTGACCCCTCCCCATTTGGCAATCTTCCCTGGAGTTATATAGAGTTCAAAACAAGTTTTAAAATGATGAGCCTGTAGTTTGGCTGATATTAAAAACCTCTATGCGTCCTCTAGTGACCTGAACAGGTTGCTGGATTGAGCATTGATCTTATCCTCCCAGCCCTTTGAATGTTTAGCCAAATCATCTTGCATTATATTATTTAAGCCTCTGTAAAGGGCCCCTATCCTGGTATCACCAACCATAATCAATTCACTAGCCTCTATTTTATCAAATCCCATCATCCCACCACCTTTCTTCCTTAAAAAATCCCTAATTTTAAGTATTTAAAGAAATCCTTATGGTCAAGGTTGACATTTTGTCGAATGGTGTCAAAAGTCTTAAATAAGTCTACCATAAAAAAATCTCCTAATATAAGTAGTCCATGTGTCGCCCATTTACCAACATATGCATCGTGAAAAATTTCAGGTAAGGGTGGATTGTCTTGTATTGGGGTATAATAATTAAATCTCCCCAAGCCTCTTCTTTTACGAACTTTGCCCCATAACCGATAGGCCGCCATTAAACCATTAAAACCTTAAATCATACTCTTTTATAATACCCAAATTCAGTTTACTGAAGAAGACATCCCCTGCTTTTTTCCCCCAATAGAAGCTCATATATAGAAGGGGTTGTAGCATCCTGCCCAGAAATGACCTCCTTGTTGCCTAAGAGGACTACCAGTTGTTGCAAAGCAGCAGCCCAATAATACAATTTGAGATTGGGCACTGCCAGCCCTCCGGGTTCTTTCGGCAGAGTCAGAAATCTTAGCGCTCTCCTGGGATTAGCATATGCCCAAAGGAATCTTGTTACCATCCCGTTGAGCAGTTTGAACCAATTGTTGCCTATCTCCAATGGGATACCCAGAAGAGATACAGAATTTTGGGTAGGAATATCATTTTGATCCGGTTACTCCGCCCAATCAATGAATCAATTATTCCATCCCCCAAAATCCTGTTTAGCCTTATGGATTAAGGGTGTTAAGTTAGCTTCCACAATTTTTCCTACCTCTGCTTTGATAATAACCCCAAGATATACTGCTTCTTCGGTAACCCGCCCATCCAAAAGGAGTTTCTCTTTTTGATTATAACCTGAGTTTTTTCCCTATTCAACAAGTATCCAGAGAACTGGCCAAATCTCTTGGCTTCCTTTTCAATCTCTAGTATTGCACCACTAGGTTCAGCCTAGATATAGCATACGGATACTTAGAGATGTGCTCTGGCCGGGCACAAACCCACATTGATCCACATGTATGAGCTTTGAGAGAAAGGGGAGGAGGCGGCTCGCCAGAACTTTGCTCAATATTTTATATTCTGTGTTTAGGAGTGACAAGGGCCTATATGTCGTGATGTCTGTACCGTCCCTGCCCGGTTTCAGCAGTGATGTTACTAGGGCTTGTACTGTAGTTGCGGGTAGTGTGCCCCTCTCTAGTGAGACGCGGTATAGGCAGGTACCATTTGCGTGGCAGAGGTGCATAAAACTCCACAGGGAGGCCATGTAACTGTGGGGTTTTGTTGCAGGTAAGGTCCCTAATAAACTCTCGGATCTCGGCCACCGAGATCTGTGCTCCAAGGGGTTCTCTGTCCGCCGCGGATAGCTGAGGCAATTGCAATGCATGAAAGAAATCATTGAGCGTGTGAAGGTCCGCCGATGTGGAGCTGCATATAAATGTTCATTTGTCGTGCATTGGGCGATGGTGCGTGTGCGTAATGGAGTGCGTATTTCAAGTATGGGCGACATCGAGGGGAGTCCCTCATCAATCAGGCAAGCAGTGCTCCTACTCTATCTGCCTCTGTATGTACCATTTGTGTGTATGCACGATAGTCCACCACTCGCATACACTCCAGCAGGTCTGCAGGCTCTTCAAGCCCGACGGGGAGGCCGCAGCATCTCACTTCAGAGTGCCGAAGTGCACCTCTACATTATTAAACTCACGAAGAATAGTTTGTCGTGCCCCCACCACAGAACCAATCACTGTCCCCCTCGTTACCACTTTGAATGTCTCCCATTCTATCAGTGGTGTGGAGGCTGTATTAGCATTGGTCGAGAAATAGGTTTCAATAGTGGTGGTCATATGTGCCTGAAAGGCGCCATCTTCCAGTAGAAGGGGATTCAATTTCCACGTCGGGGTAGGTGTAGGTACACGGCCCCAGGAAATAATGAGTTCTAACGAGTTATGGTCTGACAGCGTTTTCCCTAGCTAGGTAGTGTGAATTATTTGCGGCAATAGTGTGGGGGAATATAAGATACATTCTATGCTAGTTTGCAGTGTGTGTGTTGGTGAGTAGAAAGAATATTCATGCATTCTGGCATTCTTACTTCACCATGCATCCACCAGTGACCTATCTTGTTCCAACATTAACAGGACCTTCACTTGCCTGACCATAGCAGCCCCAGGAAGCAGTGGATGGGAGCGGTCTAACTGCATGTTTAACACTGCGTTATAGTCTCCTCCTAGTATCCAGGGATAAATTGTCCAGTCCACAAGCACTGTACTGACCCGTGCCAAAAAGGCATCTTGTTCAGTATTCGGGGCATAAATGCTGCCCAATACCACATGCACACCATCTAGCTTGCCCCGAATCAAAGTGTACCTGTTATCAGTGTCTAGGTGTTGGCCCAGTACCTGAAAGGGAACTCGTGCTCTTATCCACACCGCTGCTACCCTTGCAAACACAGAGTATGCAGTATAGTATAACTGCCCTCTCTATTTCTTGTGGAGTTTATAGGCCTCCGAAGAATTCATGTGTGCTTCTTGTAAAAATACTATCTGGGACTTGCACCGGCAAAGCTGAGCAAATATGCGGTGCCGCTTATAAACTGAGCCCATCCCCCTCATATTCCAGGTTGTAAAGTTATAGTGATGTAGCGTAGCCATGTGCATCGGAGTTGATGCAGATAGTGTCCCTCTATGGCAACAGCCCGAGGGGGTTGTGATCGTGTAGACTGTGAAAATTTACCCGTTGTAGCCCTCAACAAAATCCCCAATACCCGGTCCAATATAAAAATTGTGTTCGAGGAATCGTTAGCCTTAGACGGTAACCATAGTAAAAGGTTACATGCATTCGCCTGGGGGGGTTACATTTAATGCATTGGCCATCCGCTTCTGCCAGTAGGTCCCTAGGACGTGTCCTATACTGGTGGGCCTCCGGGCCCATGACCCAACCTCACAAAAAAATATAATGCCTAGGTGATGAAAAGAATGAAATCATTCCATCCTTACCATTGATGCATAGTATTCAGAGTTATTGACTCATGCCCGGTACTGTTACCGAGGCGTGTAAACAGTCTGTAAGCATAGTAATTGCATCTAGGGTGCCTCATGCATTCATGTGCCGGGGGGAGAGTCAAGGGTGATATAGACATCTATGATTCTGTTCATCCAAACTGGTGAGGGGACTGTGTCAGCCCAACATCTCTTTAACCCTTTGTGGGGTTATTGATGGGAAGACTGCATGGCTGCTGTCAGAGTCTGTGTGTGCAATGCTGTCTGATGATGTCCCATCCTCACCTGGGATCCGTGGTCCTGCAATGCGGCTGCTGTCTGGAACGCTGCACGTCTACCCTCCAACATCTGTTCTGGGGTGGGCAGAGACTCATTATTGTGATGTGATCACTGCATGCAGTGTTGTTTGACACGTTTGCGCCATGGGTTGGGCATAGGCGCTTATATGTGCTCCACTAAGTTTGCGAGATCTGGGAAATTGGCCTCATTCCAGGTCCACACCACCTCGGGGTCATCAAAGAAGTGGCTCTCATGATCAAGGATGATTTTGAGGGGGGCCGGGAATAGGAGGCCGTACTTCAGATTGAGATGCTGGAGGTGTTTTTTGACCCCCAGAAAAGAGGCCCTTTGGTGCTGAACGTGCATGGTACAATCTGGGAAAACAAGATTCTGGCATCCTCATATAGCATAGGTGTGTGGTCTCATGTTTTATGGAGCAAAATTTCTCTGTTCTTATAATTGAGAATCCAAACCACGATTGGCCTTGGCTGTGCTCCTGGCGTCTGGCTCCCAGTGGGGACCCTGTGTGCCCTCTTGACGCTAAACATTTCAGTGAAACCCTCCAGGGCCACAGCATTGCGTAGCCAATGTTCGATAAATTGAGTGGGGCTGTTACCTTTGCTGTTTTACGACAGGCCAATTATTCTTATGTTTTTTCTTCTTGAGTACACTTCAGCATCTTCTTCCCAAATCCATAGATCTTCGGCCTGGTGTTGAAGTCAAGCCACCACCTGTGCAGCCCATTTTGCGACAGTTTGTAGATCAGGGCAGGTCCTCTACTGGGCACCAAGAGGCATCACCCAAGAGCCGGAGGAAGTAAAGGGGTTTCCCTGGCAGCACCCCAGTCTCAGTGCATTCCCAGCAGCAACACTTCACAACTTGGGCAGCTAGTGTCTAGTGTCCGGTTCACTCACAGGTGCACAGGCATGGGCCCAGAATGTGGATGTTTGCTCCGTGCGGCACCCCTTAAGGTCTCTCCCCTCTCCAGGCAAGCATCACTCTATCTCTTGTTGGCTACCCTAGTCTTCACCTTCAGGAATACAGCAACCCCAGATGAGAGGGGCAGATCATACAGGTCTCCTCTTTCTGCACAGTGATTCCAGGCAGAGAGCCACAGCCAGTGTTGGTGCCTGTTAGGTGCAAGAAGGACCCCCAAACGGCTTTGTGTGACACTATGTCTCCCTAGGTCAGGGGAGTTGTGCCCTGTCTCTCCCGTAGGCCAGGTCAGGCCCAACAGCTGGCCGCCAGCCCGCACCACCCCAGGCCCCCTAACAATTCAAGGAATGGCGCGGTGCAGTCTCGTCCCCAGCAGGGGGGTCCCAGGGGCTCTGGGGCAGAGGGGACGGCAACAAAACCCAGGACTCACTGGCCGTGCCCTCCGGCGATCTCTGCTCAAGCGGCTGGTCTAGGACACGTAGGCCAGCAAAGGGGGCCACATGACAGTGGACAAGCCTGGAGTCTCTCGACAGTGCAGAACCGGGAGGGAGGCTACCTCAATCAATCATCCGGTGGCGTCGCTCGCACCGGCCACAGCTCACCTTGTGTTTAGTGCGAAGGGTTGGCCAGATAGGCTCAGTCCTCCACAGCCCCCTCAGCACCGTGCTGGATACCGCAGGGCTCCGAAGGAACAGGCAGCGGAACCAGGGTACCAACAACCCCAGGCCACCCACTTCTGAGACCTCCGGAGCAGGCCTCGTAGTTTCACTCAGGTCGGCAGTCTCCAGCAGGGACCACGCCTCCACAGGCCTTCTCTTCAGGCCCCACTCCCCCTGCCAATCTGTGACACCACCCCCACATGCAGGAGCCCGGCAGGCCGTGAGGTTCAGCCCCTGCAGTCCACAGTACAGCCAGTGGCAGACAGCTCAATCTGGACACCAGAGAGTCCCGGAGAACCCAGCAGGTCCCTTCGCAGCTGCTTCAGCAAGGCATCAGCAGGCCGGCCACGCCTCCCTGGCGAGGCACCGAGCAACCCCTGATGATGCCATCCAAGTGTGCCGGGGCCCAGCAGACAGTAGAGGTCAGCCCCAGGAGTCTGCAGCACAGCCAGCAGCAGGCGACTCGATCTGGGCGCTGGAGAGCCCAGTAGATCCCTCCGCAACTGCTTCAATAAGGCATCAGTAGTGGTCTCACCGATCTAGACCCAGCACCAGCCAAGATCAATTTGTGGCAGCGCCTGTGGTCAAGTACGCGAGTCAGCCAGTGGAAGTACATGGCCGGTCAGCCAGTGCAATCGGAGGTAAGGGGCAGGGTGGATGGCTAGGGATATCAGGGGATTGGCAAGGGTAACCGGCCCGGGCCCTGGAGCTACATTCCTAGGCATTGCCATCTTCAGTGGTTGGCCACACCCCCTTTCCAGTACTCAAAATGATACTTACAATAAATCCAACAACTTGCCACTGTTGGATTTATTGTAACTATTACAGAAAATAAGTTATAGAACAAAATCCAGCCTTCCAGCTGCCCTCTCCTGATTGGTTAGCCTCTGCCAAGCTGAGCCAAGCTGTCTTAATAAGGTGTGAAGTGGCCTGCTAGAGAGACAAAGGATTTCCTGTGGGCGGAGAACTGCAGGGGCGAGGAGTAACCAGACTGTTCTTCAAAGGGAGAATGACACTTTCAGATAGCAAATACCCCCACATCCTGCGCCCCAGCCAAACAGGAGCTCCTGTAATTAGATTAATGAAGGGGCTGGAAGGGGTTTGTAAGAGAATCTTACACCAGTGAGTTTGCTTAGCCAGATCTAACATTCCAGGACAAAGTTTCTCCATCCATGGATTTTGAGAGAATAGTGCTCTCTGGGGCAAGAATATGCCACACTTTGGAGGAAGTGGTGACACCAGAGGGTGGCATCCTATTGGTCAGGGTGCCCCCCCCCGCTTGATGGCCAGGAGCACTGCATAAATATGGAAGAGTTGCCAAGCAACTCAGATCCCTGACTGGAAAAATCCAGAGAAGGACTGCCCTACTGGAACACCGGGTCTGCACCCCAAGATGACAGCACTTATAAGGACTGCACCTGCTGCACACTTTGGACCTGCAGCCCTAAGGACTTTGCCTTACTTCAAAAGGATTAAGGAGGGACTCCCTGAAAGCAACAGGTACAAATGAGCTACAAGAGGTCCCTAAATGAACGTACAAGAAGAAGAAGTAGAACTGCCCTTCTAGAACCCTGGCCTGCACCCAGAAGATCACACTCTCAATGACTGCACCTGCTGCACACTTTGGAACTTCTGCCCTAGGGACTTTGCCTTGCTTCAGAAAGTGGAAGGAGTGGACTCCCTGAAAGCAACAGGTTAAAAGAGTTCCACCTGCATCATCTCCACCAAGAAGAACCCAGCTGGAAGTTCCAGAAGTTTGGAGAAGTTTGGAGTAACTTTTGTAAGAAGCTCCATAAGTTGACCAGGTGCATTGTGGGAGTTGTAGTCCCAGACCCCTGGAGGTACACCAGAGCATCTGAACTCTTGGCTGTTACTGTGGACCATGTTCCTGCATCAAGAATCATTTCTTGAAGTAAGCGTAAAAGTGTTATATCGTGGGTGACCTGAACTCTGGACTTTGTCCCGGTCCAGCAACTTTTTTTAACCTTTTGAGTGCTATTTGCTTCTAAGTGCTAGTTTTACTTTTAAACTTTAAAAATTCATATCGCTGGTTCCTTAATTTGGATTTTTGATGTTTTGGTGTCATTTTAATCATGAAAATAGTTGCTATTTTTATAAATTGGTGATGGATTTTTATTGTGTGTTGTGTCTTAGTTATTTAATGTATTGATGTTTTTAAATGCTTTACAAACCTATCTCCTAAGTTAAGTCTGCCTGCTCTTTGCCAACTACCAAGGGAAAAATGTATTGAGACCTTGACTGAACCCTTTTATTGTGTTTGTGACCTTTTTACGGATAGTAGGTCCATACTTAATATAACTAATAAACCACTTTCCAACGTGAAGTCAGTATAATCCAGAGGACAAAAAGGCTTAACAAGGTCTTTATTCTAGAAAGGAGAAACTCCTTTCACATCAGCAGCACATCTCCAGGGTGTCCACTCTCTGTAGCACAATCAAGCCATAACATTCCAACCATTCCATTTAGAACATGTCAGTACTACATTGAGGGATTTTATTGGCACAAACCATTAAAATACCAATAATTGCTATACTACAGATTTACTTTTTCTTAATTATTTTTTCATTTAAATATTCCAAAATTCATAGCTCCAGTTCCCCTTATTTGATATTTGCAGTTTTGGTGTCATGTCACTTATTACATTTTCTCTATTTTTATTAATTGGAGTGACATTTTTATTGTGTTATGTCTTTGACTTTTTAGCTATTTCTGCCCTTCTAAATGCTTTACACATTTTCTTGAAGTTAAGCTTGTCTGCGCTGTGCCATAGATTCTGAGGGTTGAGATCAAGTTTATTTTACTGAAAAATTTCACTGAACCTACCAGGGCAGTGCCTTGATAACTTGTGGTAGAATACAATCCACCCCAATTAATAAACCACTTTCTTCCAGTGCATAATCAGTTTTCTTATCAAGCCTTGTTTGCCTCAGCATGATGGTGATTAATATGACACAGGTGAAATCCACTTCCTCATTTATGTGGGCTGTGCCGTCATGCAAATGAGGAAAACCTACTTGGAACTTCACAGCCCAAGTATGCACCCGAAAAATTCACATAACTGAAGGGTTTGCACAAGCGCCTTTATCCCTTCCATAAAACCAAAGTATCCTCGGGGCACATAAAATAAGTAGAATGCCGATTGAGCACTAGAGCACTTTCTGCAATACACCCCTTCTTATTCCACTTAGCACAGATGTGTTGCATGGTCTTGTTTATTTCTGATACTTCTTACCCTACATAGCTGAGCATTATACTCCCTCATGCATTAATTGTATAACAATTGCACAATAATCTCTTTAATTCACACCATCTTAGTTCCTCATTATATATCTATAGTCAAAAAAACAATCCCCTTGGGAACAAATATACCACCACAAGAACTGATTCTCACATCCACCACCAAACTAAATATCATCCAGAGTAAACCCAACACAGAGGTGCAAATTACATGATCTCTAAAATCAAGTCAAAAAGAACAAATATATTTTAATTTCTTCAATTTATTAAAAATATATGTACATATGCTAACAATTCACAGTGTTAAAAACATTTTATAAGACAATTTCATACTAAAATGGAACATTCAATAAAGACAACTAATCACAAATCCAAAAATGAATTTGAGAAAACAAATAAAAAAACATACAACTACAGCGAGTGGGAAAGCTGCAAGAAAAAATATATTCAAAGCAAGCAAACATCACAATAATCAGACACAAATTTTTTTGGGATATAAATGCACACAATTGGAACAACAAATTCTTGTTAAATGATTGCATAAAGTGTTGCACTTTGTCATTAATCCGTGATGTGTTCAACTACAAAGCATCGACGCGTTTCGGTGGGTCCAACGAAATATCACCCCCACCTTCTTCAGGAAAGCCAATATCTTCCCACCTTGCTTGAATATTTCTTCAACATAAAAATGTATACTGCCAGACTAAAAAATAGTTCAGGAATACGGACTACGTTCCTCTCCGCACACAACTTAATATGAGGCTAAAAAACCTTTGCACTCATGTATTAGGCAACCAGGCTCCTTATTGATGATTCACTTCCTTGTGTCAGAAGTTCTAGATGGATAAAATCCCAATATGTTTGATAATAATAAAGAAGAAGAAGTCCAGACTAATTCCGTGTCTTTAGCACATCAAAAGGAGGGAAGGCTTCTTCTCTCTCCGAGCTGTATATTTGGTGAACCGTATCTGTCCAGCAGATTACACGTAATTCAAACCAGGGTTTCAACACGGGGTACTTGGCCTCCGTAAGCGTTATATATCTGCCATATTTGTCTCTATGGGACCGTCCATGGTCACTGTTAAATTATCAAGTGTCTTTGCGCTTCACACATTTCTATACTCAATTTTTTCTGGCTTATTTCTTTCTGACTGTGGATGTTTACTACAATATGTAATTCTGTTAATTCTCCATGCCTCCTCTTTTTGCAGTTTCTATTTTTCATTACCCCTACTTTTTATTTCTTCTTTGTCTCCTCTTCTTCACTGTGTGCCATTTTTACTTTATGACTCTCATTATGTTATCTGTTTTTATTCAAGGACGAGGCACTCAGGCAAAAAATGAACGTTGGAAACCAAACATCTATGGTTGACTTTATTCTTCTTGGAATAACCCGTGACTCCAAGAAGAAGATTCTGCTCTTTGTCCTATTTCTGGTCCTGTATGCTGCCAATATGATAGGAAATATTGGAATGATTCTAATTATACGACTGAGTCCTCGTCTTCACACTCCTATGTATTATTTCATCAGCAATTTATCCTTCAGTGACTTCCTGCTTTCCTCCATCATCGTCCCCAGCACACTATGGAATTTCATGGCACTGGAGGCCATGATTTCTCTCGCTGGGTGCGCTGTTCAGATATTTGGATTCATTGCTATGGGATGTGCAGACTCCTCGCTCCTTTCCCTAATGGCGTATGACCGTTACATTGCAATATGCCATCCGTTGCATTATCGAATCATCATGAGCAACCGCAAGTGCCTTAAACTGGTGGCTCTTTCATATACAGTTAGCGTGTTGTACTCACTCACTCTCACTGTTCCTACCATGTGCTTGCCATTCTGTGGCAACAACGAAATTCCGCACTTTATCTGTGAGATGCCGACCTTGCTGAAGCTGGCATGTACCGACACGCTGCCCAATTACATTCTGCTGTTTACAGTCGGCGGACTTTTGGGAATGTGCTTCTTTACCAGTATCTTCATATCGTATATGTTCATCGTGTTCACTGTCCTCAAATGTCGATCTGCGGAAAGCAGGCGGAAGGCCTTCTCTACCTGTGGTTCCCACCTCATGGCTGTCACGTTGTTCTATGGCACAGCAAGCACAACATATTTCCAACCTAGCTCTAGCAATGTCCTGACTCATAATGGTGTGGTGTCTTTTTTCTACACAGTGCTGGTTCCCATGTTAAATCCCTTGATATACAGTGTGAGAAATAAGGAAGTAAAGATGGCCGTTCGAACAATAGCTAGCCGCTTGTGTGCCCCAGTGCATAGAGTGGCAGAGCCGTGTTCTTCAGTCAGCAAAGCCTGCGTTGACTTGAGGTGTCTGAATTCAACAACTTCTCACTCACTATTAAATGCCAGATCAAAAACGGTTTCTTGATAATGGAAATATTGATCTATTGTACCATATCAGGCATTATTACCTGATCCCTATAGAGAGCAACTTGATAAAAACTTTGTTTTCAGAGCCTCGCTGTATTTATTGCATTCAATGAGTGCAGTGTGTCAGACCTGCAGAAGGGTGAAGACACTACTGCTAAGAGCATGCCAGCATATGTTCCAAAAAGTAATATTACATTTAAAGGAAATATGGTGTCATGACCATAGACACATCAACAACGTTCATAATAGCAAAAAAAACAAAGCTCAAACCTGGTGTGATATTACACCTTTTTGACCGTAGACACCTTTTTGAATCAGGCGTTGGCTGCCTGTTGGGGGTTGGATGCAGACCCTGTGGCCAATGCCATGCTACTGACGGCCAAAAGGGGACATTGTTCACATTGATTTATGTAGCGTGGGGTTGGCTATATGCGGGTGGGGGCGTTGGACACAGGGCCTTGCTGCAAGTCAGACCGGCGGCAAACCCCACGCAGCACATGACCAAATGTCATGCCCAGCTTGGGGTTGGCTGCCTTCGGGGGGGTTGGCCAGAGGGCTTGGTCATACAGAAGGCCCTCTGGGCAAGCCTTGCCACACACCAACCTGAATGCTGTGTGCTGCAGGTGGTTGGGTTTACATATAGATAACATAATATTACTTTAAATAAAACAAAACTAGAAATGTAAAAGAATGTATAAAGTAACGTTATAGTTAGGTGAGAATTTCAGGGCCCGATTATAACATTGATGGTTAGTTAGCCACTAGCCCATCGGTGGCGGTCCAACTGCCGACCGCCCGTCGGTCCGACCACTGTATTTGGAGTACTGCGGTTGGACCATCACCAGTCTGATGACACACCATCGCAACCGCCAGGATCTAGGATCCCGATGGTACGGTTGTCGGACTGGCGGTCGTGAATGGTGGCCGTGCAGAGGCAGGCACAGTTGACCAGATCACGACTTGCCTTTCCTCTAAGCATTTCAAAGGGGTGACCCTCCCATGAAATGCTTGGTGGAAAGGAATGCAAAGGGGTTCCCAACAGGGCCCCTGTACGAATCTCCCCATAGGGGTGTGTGCAGGGGGGCATATGATGTGCCTCCCCAAAAGTGCACGGTAGTGCATGCACTGAGAGTCATTCCTCGATATGGCACATGCCACACCGGGCAAGGATAAACTGGAGACACAGTGACAGATCTCCTATGGGCAAGGATACAGCCGCTGTGACACACCCAGCCATGGATTACACTCGTAATCCGGTGGACTGGACTCCATGGGCTTGTTGGCATTCCTTGGACTGCTGCATCATCAGTCAGACGGGAAAACTGACAAACTCCTATTTAGGCGCTCAGTGTCAAAGTAAAGTTCTGAACAAATAAAAGCACTGACATTCATAAGTTGTGCCAAAAGGTATCTATATTTTGTGCCCTTGCCACGCACTGCTAAATAACATACATATTACATTACTCGGTTCACTGACAAAATATCGAAACCACAAATATCGTGGAACATAAATATCGTGACAAAAGTATCAAGTATAAAAATATTGTTATGCTATACTTATAATGTAAATAAAAAAAAATAAAAAGAAACATTGTTATACTGTAATATCGAACAAAACAATATTGTTTTTTAATATAAACATAGTTAAACAAAGTAAACATTAAATAGATTAACATTAAAAAATAATATAATGTAAACTAAATCTACTTAAATAATTTTAAATTATATTTGGTAATAGTGATTACTAAGACAGAAGACGAGTTTAGAGAGGACAATCTGACTCCCCAACTGCAAAGGCTAAAAGGGGACGTGGTGCACTGAAGGAAACTACCGCTCTCACTGATGGGCCGAGCAGCAATTTTTAAGATGATGGCCTTGTCGCGCCTCCTATATGTCTTATCAAACACTCCATACAAAGTACCAGCGAAATACTTCCAAATAATAGATGCGGCGCTGCAACATCTACTATGGGATGGAGGGAACCCCAGGATAGCATTAAGCAAATTACAAAGAGGACGATTTGATGGGTGGATAGCAGTCCCAGATATACGTAAATATTATTGGGCGGCACAATTAACCACGATTAATGATTGGGTCTATGCAGACAGAGAGGAGCCGGCCTATCGAGTGGACCATTGGGCAATGGGACAGAGGGGATACCCAGACGCAATATATAGTAAGAGGCCTATGGAAGGGCTGCCAACTCACACACAAACAAGAGTCAGGATATGGAAAGAAGTGACAAAATTTCTCAGGTGGGAGGACAGACTGACAGAGCGAACGCCCCTAAGGGCAGGGGATCTCCTGAGGGAAGCGCGAAAGCTACAAGGCTTCTGGGCTTGGGAACTCCTGGGTATAGAATCATTGGGGGATGTGTGGAAAGGCCAGGAAATGGTGAGCTTCCAGAGTCTACAGAAAGAATACCAAATGTCAGACACAGAAAGATTCAAATATGTGCAATTGAGACACGCCCTAACAGTACACATAAAAATGGGCGAAAGTATACCTGAACACTCACCGATGGAGGATAGACTCATAGCAGATCCTATATTGGAAAAAGAAAACTCCCTAATATACAAGAAAATAATGAATAATACTCCAGATCCGCTGGTAAACCTTAGGGAGCAATGGGAAAGGGATGTGGGACCTCTGGAAGAAGACTGGATGGAGGATATACAGAGTCCAGCAGAGGTAGCCATCAGGTCCCGCTTTAGACTGATACAACTTAAAATTGTATATATTAATAGACAAAGACTTATGGCCCAATTCCGATCTCGTAAGGAAGGCCTCCAAACGGGATTTGTAAAGAGCAAATCTGATTCGGAGCATATCTTTCCGCCCGAATTGTCACCCGTTCCGAACGACCAAGTACGATGCGAGTATCCTGTACGCGCCGTGCGAATCGTTTACGAACCCGAACCTGTCCGTCCGACACGTTCGTAGCGGAATCGTGCCGTGCAATCGAGCCGTCTTCAGACCGAGCGAGTACGATGCACGAATCGGACAGCTGTATCGACTCGGTCTCATCGAGACAAAACGGCTGTCGGATTTGGAATTCGGGGGGCCATGGCAGGCCCCCCTTCACCCGGGGCCCTCCGAATCTTTCATGGGGGTGTGCCCATGGGTCCCCCCGATCCAGGCATCCACCAGGGTGTATGCTTTTCCCCACCCACCTCTTTTTGCTATGGGAGCCTGTGTACGCGTCTGTACACAGGCTCCCAAAGAGTTAAATGGGAGTCTGAGCGAACCGAGTCCATAAGCATATGGCTGCATTGTACTCGCTTGTTCGGACTCCCGGAGCAACTTTTGCTTGGAAAGCTCTCCGAATCCGAGTCGTACGGAGGGCTTTTCTAGCGAGATCGGAATCGGGCTCTTAGTCGGATAGGGAAATGCGACACACCCAACTGCCCGAGAGGTTGTGATGGAGAAGGTACCTTTCTTCATACGTTGTGGAGCTGCCCCACTTTGCAGAGATTCTGGAAAGGGACAACAAAAGTGATGTTCAAAGTGCTAGGCCAGGCAGTACCAATGGAGGCCAAGTGGCGAATATTAACTATAACTACAGGAGTGTACGGGTCACGATATATTGTAAAAATGGAGGCCCCCTGCTAATAGGGTGAGGTTCCTTAAGGCAGGGCTAGTTAATCTAATGTATAAGCTTAAGGCAACAATGATATAAACAACACAAAAATTAAGACTAACTTTATAGAAAACAAAAAGAGAACCAACAATATCTGTTTTGCTATACAAAAATATTTTTTATTGATACACAATAGCAAAAAGAATATAAAAATACTTTTATGATTTCATTTTTAAAAGCAAATATAACAGCCCATTTGTACTCATTCATTCCTCTTCATTCATACAACATGTGACTAACAGTCAATTTAAAAAAATACACATGTCATTGTTTATGATTAGATGATAAATGACAATTAATTTCTGAGAATCTTGAGGAAACTATGTGGCAACATTTTAATAATCTGTGTTTTCGACGCGCGTTTCGGCACAGCTGTGCCTTCGTCAGGAAAGGGGCCACAATGTTAACTTTTGATCTCTTATGTCTTGGAGTAGACTCGTCAGATATTGACCGCTACTGCATAAACACTTTGAGGTATTGGTTGATTCTTTATTTAGAAGACCAACTTGGCTATATGTCTCCAACGCTAAATTGTATTTTTGTCATCCAAGATAAGATTATGATGTACTCAATTTCGCACTCGATATGTGCCGTCCTTGAGATTTATAATTTCAATTGAATATCCGCTATTATGTGGATTTATTATGTTTTGATGGCATTGGAATCCCGGATGGTGGGGCCTCTGTACACCACGAACTCCTGCACGAAACTTTCTAAAAGGGGCATTTTCATAATTGTAACTTAAAATCTAACTTTACCATTAAAAAGGATTTTAAATTACAATTTCTCAGACAACAAACAAAAATTGTTAACTTGTTCCCAATCAAAAGTTAGCACTCATTAAATGTATTAAGGCAACCTAATTTTATCCTTTAGGACAGGTAGGCCTCACTGTTGTAATAAATTAATGTAGGTGTTTTCACTTGCAGGTCATGCAAAACCTAAAAGTACATGTGCAACTTTTTAATCAGGGCTCCCGGTTTTATGGTATTTATTTGTTTAACATTTGGATTTGGATGTATCCATATTTATTTTTTGGCCATTTTCATTAGTATATATCCATATTTATTTTATGTCTTGAGAATAAATGGAGTTGTAAAATGGTATATTTCCACATTTATTTAACTCATGCACATGCATGCATACATTGATGCCTGTGTCTTTTTAGCAAAGTAAGCAGCCAAATATAATAAAACACTATACCAACAGGAAAATATTAGCATTATATACAAATATTTATTAACAAATGCCTGAATTTCAGAGAAGCTCATCCTGTTCTTAAATCCCCATGGTGTCTATTTGCTTAGCAGTTGGTCTTGAATTCATGAAGGACTACAAGGAGAGTCACTCACAAGATGCCCAATTTTCTGTCTTTTTGATCTAAAAAATAAATGCAGACAGGAAATAAATTGTTTTCTGTCTGTATTTATCTGTAAGAATCTGTAAAAAAAGAAATCTTGAAACCTTACTTTTAATTAAAATGCACCCAGTCCTATGGCTACCTAGGACCTAACTTAGGGGTGACATACACATTAAAAGGGGAGTTTGGGTTATATTGGCAAGTCAAATTAGCAGTTTAAAACTATATACAGGCTGCAATGGCAGGCCTGGGGTATGTTTTAAGGGGCTACTTAAGTGGCTGGCACAATATGTGCTGCAGGCCCAAAAGTAGCTTTTAATTTGCAGGCCCTGGGTATATGATTTGCCACTTTACTAGAGACTTTTAAATAAATTAAATATGGCAATCATGTCTGAGCCAATTTTACCATGTTTTAGGGAGAGAGCTCAAGCACTTTAACACTGGTTAGTAGTGATAAAGTGCACAGAGTCCTAAAGCCAACAAAAATGAATTCAGAAAATAAGTGGTTGAAGGCAAAACGTTTGTGGGAAGACCATCCTAAGGCTGACAGAGGGTGTACAATACTTAAAGGCTTTACTGTTTGAGTCCTGAATAAATGCTTAACACCATGACTATAAGGTAAGCATGACTGCTTTTGTGCCAAGCTATCAGAGTGTTAAGCATAAGTTAATTTAGTGACTTTTGTGATTCATCCTGACAAGAATTGTGGTTGTTGCTTGAGGAGCATTTTCAACCCCTTCAATCTATTTTTAATAATTATTAATGAAAAGTAACTTTTAGAAAGTGACACAACTAAATAGAATCAGCCAGTGCCATTTTCCAGGCTCAGCAGAGCAAGAAATGTAAAAGAGGTGTTAAATTCCTCTAATTAGCACACAGTGGGTGTAAGAAATTAGGTTACATGTTGAGGGGGTAAACCCCTATTCAATCAGGAACCACAATCTTTTTCAGGGTGGAGACAAAAGCAAAACCCAAATTAACCTGTGCTCAACCCATGGGTATCTTAGCACAGAGCAGTCAGGATTAACTCAGAAGGCACTGTGTAAAGTATTTGTGCAGCACTTCAAACAGTAGTGCAGTGAAAACACACTACACAGGAGTTTAAAAATATAGCATTATTTTTAATAAATAAAACAAGACCAAAATGCCAAAAAACCAATCAGTAGGACCAGAGAGATGCAAATTAAGGGATTTCAGTGAAAATAGTGCCAAAAAGCACAAAGCGCCAACTGTGGATATCTGGTTGCACCTCACCGGGACAAATTCACACATTCAGGTGTACCGTGATGGAGTGTGGGCTGGCTACAGGGACACAATTAGGTCCGCTGAACAGAGTACCTTAAGTCGTGGTTTGTGGAGTGTTGCGAGGATCCGCACCGAAGATGTGTCGCACAACCGAATCGCTCCCTCAGTTCTGAGATGTGATGAGGTTGCAATGTGAGGTCCCAAATCATTGTTGAAGATCCTGCTGATTAAGGCATGCAATTTGAAGTTCGTGCCGAGGATACCTTTGCAGTTGGGGCCATACGTCAGTTCTGAGGAGCTGCAAGGCTGTAATACGGAATCTGGCGTTGACATCAAGGCTGCCGTTGACGAGGGATGCGAGGCCCTGCACCAAAAATACGTCACACAGCGGCAGTTCCAAAGAGGAGGTGGTCTGCAAAGGCGATGCAGGCCTTGGCGCTTGTTCTGATCGACACAGCATCAATTTGTCTCTGGGTTGTGCTGCGCAATTGAGAAGATGCGTCAGTTCTGTTGAGTCTACAGTGTCTGGCAGAGTACCTTAAGCCAACTTCCAAGAGTCAAGGACAGGGGTGGTGACACTTGGCATGGTAGACTTAAAGATGGCAGAGTCCAGATGCTGGGTTCAAGGTTGTTGGAGGATTCTGTCCCTGAGGCTCAAGTCAGGAGTCCAGCCAGCTAGCCCTTGGAATTACTCTGGGGTCCTTGGTTCAACAGATGCAGGTCCAGTCCTTCTCACCCAGGCAAGAGGGCAGCAGTTCAGCACAGCAGGGCTGCAGTCCTGCAGAGCTGCAGTCCATCAGTGTTGCAGTCCTTTCAGCAGCATAGCAGTCTGTTATTTTGGCAGGGTATTCGCAGGTTTAGAATTGTACTGAAGAGGTGGTGTCTGGGGTCCAATATTTATACCTGATACCGGAAGGTGGGAGAAGCCTCTAGATATTTCCCTTTAACGTTCCCAGGTAATCTGCCTTCTCTGACTTGGCTCCAGACTAACTATACGGGGTATGCAGTACCTTGTGTGAAGGCAGGACACAGCCTTTTCAAGTGTAAGAAGGACTGTACCCAGATCCGTCCTCCCATTCTACCAGTAGTGGCTCATCTAGGAGGCTCGCTATTGTGTGCGGCTGTCTAGAAAGAATACACAAAGTGCAACGGCCAGCTACACCCAGTCATGTGACGGTATACAGGCACTAAGGGGCCTATTACGATGGCGGTCGGAAAACCTCCGCGACCGCCATGGTAGCGGGAAAAGACCGCCCGCATGGACCGCGACATCACCGCCGGTCGAATTACGATGACCCGCGGTCGAAATCCGACCGCGGCGGTAGGATCGCGGGCCTTAACATTGCGGCGGGTGCTGCTGCCCGCAGCACCGCCGCGATGCCGAAAGGAGCATTTCCCTGCACTGCATGGCAGGCACTGCACAGTGCCTGCCACCTGGTACAGGGAAATGTAGGGGGGGAACATGGGTACCCCCCCAGTGCACCCACCCCCCCAACACATTGGGAGCCTGCAACGGGCCCCCGGAAGACAATCTCCACATGCCTTTCCATGGCGGTTTGACAGCTGAGGAAAGGCTGGCTACCGCCAGCATCATAATCCTGCCGGCGGAGCCTGCTCTGCACCACTACCATTATCCCGGTCCTGCTCCATCCGCCAGGCAGGAGTGCGGATGGCAACCGGCGGAAAAGCGGCGGTCGGAATTTCCCACCGCCGCGGTCACCACTGCCATCCTAATTTGACCGGCGGTTTTCTTGGTTGCGATCGGATGTCCACCGCCGGTCCGGCGGGTGCCACCGCCGGCCCGGCGGTGGACATCCGACTGCCATCGTAATAGGCCCCTAAATGGTTTCTAAAACTGCCATTTTCAAATTTATAATTTAAATCCAACTTTACCATGAACATGGATTTTTCTTTGATATTCCAAAGATACCAAATATGAAGTGGTTACCTGCTCCCATTTGGAAATTACAGCTTAATAAATGTAATAAGGTAACTCTATTATCCAATAGGAGAGGTATGCCTTGCAATAATGAGAAGCACATTTTGTTACACTTCATTTTTTCACTGCCAGGATAGTAAAACTTAGTTTACCGTCCATTATCATTTTATACCCTCAGTAGGATGAGTATGCCAAGGCATGGGTCCCTTGCTAGCTGTACCACTGGATTCAAGCAAGCCTGGCTGATGGGGGGTGATACCCCGAAACCAGTCCCAGGATGCTTGTTTCTGGTCCAGGGAAGACCTGGCTTGGTATTTCAGGCTGGACTGTTCCCACGAGTAGCAGGGTCAATACTTATTTGCATATGGCTGGGTCCCAACTGGAATGGACTATTAAGCAAACAATCGACGGATTTAACTCATATCTGTGACTGGGGGTGAATGTTGGATTTGTTCAGCATTCTGTCCATCAGCTGTTCTGTTTTGCATTTGTTGCCCTACGTTGGAGAGGGATGCCCAGATGTGGGTCCCGTGCTCACTATACCACCGAATTCAAGCTAGCCTGGCGGATGAGGGTGATACTCTGAAACCAGTCCCAGGCATGCTTGTTTATGGTCCAGTGACGACCTGGCCTGGCAGTTCGGGCTGGACTGTCCCCATGGGGAGCAGGGTCAAAACTGATTTGCATATGGCTGGGTCCAAACCTGAACAGCAATACAAACAAAAAGAAATAATGGATTTAACCCACATTTGCGAATGGGGGTGAATGTTTGATTTTTTCAGCATTCCATCCATCATCTGTTCTTTTTTATTTGTCGTCCTAAGTGGGAGGGGTATGTACAGATGTGAGTCTTGTGCTCGCTATGACACCAGATTCAAGCTAGCCTAGATGATGATGGGTGATACCCCAGAACCGTTCCCAGGAAGCTTCTTTCTGGTCCAGGGAGGACCTGGCCTGGCAGTTCAGGTTGAACTGTTCTCATGGGGAGCAATGTCAAGACTGATTTGCATGTGCCTGGGTCCAAACAGGAATAGCAATGGCAAGGCAAGCAAGAAAACAATGAATTTCACCCAGATCTGTGATTGTTGGTAAATTTTGACGTGCTCAGCATTTCATCCATCATTTGTTCTTGTTACATTTGTTGCTCTAAGTGGGAGGGGTATGCCCAGACATGGGTCCTGTGCTTGCTATGCCTCTGCATACAAGCCAGCCTGTTTGTATAGGGGTGATACCGTTACACCAGTCCCAGGATGCTTGTTTCTGTACCAGGAAGGACTTGTCTGGCAGTTTTAGCTGCACTGTTCCCTTGGGGAGCAAGGTCAAGACTGATTTGCATATGGCTAGGTCCACACTGGAATGGCATGGCAAAAATACAATGGATTTAATCCAGATCTGTGACTGGGGGTGAATATTTGATTTGTTCAGCATGCAGTCCATACTCAGTTCTTTTTGCATTTGTAGCCCTACATGGGATAGTTATGGCCAGGCTTGTGCCCCATGCTCGCTATGCCACCAGATTTCACCAACCTAGCTGATGATGGGTGATACTCCGAAACCTATCCCAGGATGCTTGTTAATGGTCCAGGGAGGACCTGGCATGGCAGTTCGGGCTGGACTGTTCCATGGGGAGCAAGGTCAAGGTTGAATTGCATATGACTGGGTCCAAACTGGAAAAGCATGGCAAACAAAAAAATGATGGATTTAACCCAAATCTGTGACTAGGGAGTGAATGATTGATTCATTCAGCATTGCGTCCATCATCTGTTCTTTTTGCATTCATCGCCTTAAGTGGGAGGGATATGCCCAGACATGGGTCCCGTGTTCGCTATGCCACCGGATTTAAGCTAGCCTGACTAATTAGGGGTGATACCCATAAACAGATCCCAGGATACTTGTTTCTGGTCCAGAGAGGACCTGGCCTGGCAGTTCTGGCTGGACTGTTCCCATGGGGAGCAGTGTCAAGACTGATTTGCATTTAGCTGGGTCGAAACTGGAATGGCATGGCAAGCGAAAAAACAATGGATTTAACCCAGATCTGTGACTTAGGGTGTTCTTTTTACATTTGTCGACCTAACTGGGAGGGTATGCCCAGATGTGGGTCCTGTGCTCGCTTTGCCACCGGATTCAATTTTGCCTGGCTGATGAGGGGTGATACCCTGAAACCAGTCCAAGGGTGATTGTTTCTGGTCCAGGGAGGACCTGGCAGTTCGGGCTGGACTGTTCCCGTGGGGAGCAGGGTAAAGATTGATATTCATATGGGTGGGTCCAAACTGAAAAGGCATGGCAAACAAAGAAAGTGATGTATTTAACCCAGATCTGTGACTTGGCATGAATGTCTGATTTGTTCAGCATTACATCCATCATCTGTTATTTTTGCATTTGTTGCCTTAAGAGGAAGGGATATGCCCAGACGTGGCCCTGTGTGTGCTATGCCACCAGATTCAAGCTAGCCTGACTGATGAGGGGTGGTAGCCCAAAACCTGTCCCAGGATGATTGTTTCTGGTCCAGGGAGGACCTGGAAGTTTGGGCTGGACTGTCCCGATGGGGAGTAGGGTCAATACTGATTTGCATATGGCTGGGTCCAAACTGGAATGGCATGGCGAGGAAAAAACTGATGGGTTTAACCCAGATCTGTGGCTGGGGGTGATTATTTGATTTGTTTAGCATTCCATCCATCATCCGTTCTTTTTGAATTTGTCATTTTAAGGGCAGCACTGTCTTTCAAGGTGCCTCTACATTTAATTGTATATGCAAATTTGACTTTGGATTTAAAGCTACTTCCAAAGTCTCAAACTACTTTTCTTTACATATAAGTCACCCCTACGATCTCCCCTAGGTGCCTCAGGGGTAGGGCGCCTTGTAACTATAAGCACGGACATTATAAGAGATGTTTTATAAGGCCTGATGAGGGAAAAACTGCCAATTCCATTTTTCTAGTTGTAGTGAATGCCTCCATAGGTTAACATTGAGATATTTTATTTAGGTATAAATAATGACTTGAGCTTCCAAAATTTGTATTTCAAGGTATCAAATGAATAGTTAAGATGAATCCAACAACTTGCCACTGTTAGATGTATATTAACTATTACAGAAAATAAGTTATTAAATGCTATTTTCTGTGAGCGAAAATTCAGCTTTCCAAATGCCCTCTCCTGATTGGCCAGCCTTTTCTAGGCGGAGCCAGAGCTGCTTAATGTGGTTTGAAGTGTCCTGTCAGAGTAGGCAATGGATTTCCTGTGGTTGGAGAACTTTAGCTACAAAAGCCAAAATGCAGAAAGGGACGTGGGAGCCAAACTGGTCTTCATATTGCAAAATTACAGTTTGGAACCAGCACATGCTGACCATCACATCCTGCACCCACAGCCACACAGGAGCCTCAGTAATTAGATTAGTCAGGGCGTTGGAAGGGGTGTGTTTGTGAAACTTAGCCACACCAGTAGGATGGCTTAAACAGATCTGACCGCAAAGGAGAAGAATTCTTCATGTTGGATTTTGAGAGAATAGTGCTTTCTGGGACAAGAGTTTGCCACACTGTGGAGGAGGTGGTCATACCCCTGGGTGGCACAGTGCATCCCATTGGTCAAGGGTGCCCCCTGCTTAACTTCCTGAAACTGTTAATAGACATGGGAGAGCTGCATAGCTCCTCAGATCTGCTGCCTGAAACTACAAGGAAAAGAAGGACTGTCCTGCTGTAATCTGGATCCGCACCCAATGGACTACACTCTAAAGGTCTGCACCTGCTGCACAATCTGGTACTACAGCCTAAAGGCCTTTGCCTTGCTTCAAGAAGGATTAAGGAGTGGATTCCCTGCACGCTACAGGTTAACATAGCCCACGTGCATCATCTCCACCAAGATGTCCCCATCCTGGAGTGCATCCAGTGGATTTTTAAGGATTTGGCAAGGTGGATTGTGGGAATTATAGTCTAGACATCCCAAGGACCATCTCAAGACATCCAAAGGACCAAGATTCCAAACCATTGGATTGGTGTTTTGGACACTTTCAACCCTCAAGGAGACCTTCTGGAAGAAGATCCAGAAGTGTGGTGAGGTTTGGGAACGTTTTGTCATAAAGCTTCACATGGTGACCGACTCTATGTCGAGAGTCATGTCAACTGAGGATTTCAGGTTTGTCCTGCTGAAAGCTCTAGACTTCCAGGATTTGACTGAGGCCTCGTGGAGAAGCAATCCAATGATGTTGCATCGAAATGGGCCTGCTGCAGGGGACCACCTGACGTTGAGAGAAAAGTCCTCCAGAAAAGTTTCTACGTCCAAAGGTAACATTTTGAGTGAGGCTTGCCTGTTAGTGTATCCAACCAGGGTTCCATCATGGTTGGCCTCAAACTTTGACTTTGTCCCTGTCAAGCGTGACCAGATTTTATATTTTGGGGCTATTGGTTTACAAGCACCAGCTTATTCTTTAAAAATTCATATCTCTGGTTCCCTACATTGGATTTTGGCATTTTAGTGTCTATTTGTTCATAAAAATATCATCTATTTTTTTTTAAATTGGAGTTGTATTTTTATTGTGTGCTGTGTCTTGGTGTCTTTAAATGCTTTATACATCTGTCTCCTAAGTTATGCCTGCATGCTCGTTGCCAGCTACCAAGGGTTGAGCAAGCAAATAATTTATTGAGACCTTGTCTGAATATTTTATTGTGTTTGTGGCCATATTACTACTAATAAGTCACTACTTATCATTACTAATAAACCACTTTCCAGCACCTTTTTATTCTTCCCAGACTTCCTACTCTGGCTTTGTTGTGTATACAGTAACTGCTTTGAACTGAATTTTAGTGAGTACATTAGGATTACCATAGTTCCTTCCCCACACACACACACAGCCTAAGAGCTTAAGTTTAGTTTGGACAAAGACCTTCGAAATCTTGGATTTACCCTGCCACATGTCATTTTGGGCCTGTTTGAAACAGAAACTACTGCAAAGAAAGGAAGGTCAGGGCCGGGGAACCTTTATTCCACTAATCAAAGAGGAACTAGGAGTGTCTTAGGGTGCCCACATTCACAGTCTGGTACACTCTGCAAATCTGGATCCCCAATGAGTCTTCCTCAGAACACTGCTGTATGCCAAGCAGACTGAACCTGATGCACTAGGCATCTGTGACCTGTGAGAAGGACGGAGGAGGTTTGACTCCCTTCCACTTGAAATCGAAGGACAGAAAGATCTCCAGGGATCATAAGGCTGATCCTCTGGGTGGCCAAAAGAACATAAAAAGCAGAAGACATTCAGGTAAAGAATCCCAGCTGACCAGTGGACTTTGCTGTTGCCCTCTGCCCGACACCTTGAGAGCCTCAATATGCTCTCCCTGAAGCCCAGAGGGACTTGGTAGTGCTCCTGTGATTGTATGGGTGTTTTTTCAAAACATTTGCTCCAGAACTTCAAGGGACCCAAGGCGAAAAGTATCCGACTGGCAGTCCAAGGAGCTAAATTGAATGTCAGGTTTGTCCGTAGTGGACAAGAGATTTTCCTCAGAAAAACAACAAAGTCCTGTTTCAGATTTGGACTTTATTGAACTTCCCTACTTCCAGGCTCTCGGGGGTCACTCTACTTAGTGTATGCTACCCATGCTCCATTGTGGTGAGCCTCAAATCGCGCCTAGGCCCCAGTCTACTATGAGTATTGCATACCATTGGTGGTTATTTTCACCTTGAAAAATTCATATCTCCAGTTCTCCTTCTTGGATTTTGTTGTTTTGCAGTCATTTTGCTTATTACATATTTCTCTCTTTAAAAATTGGAGTGGGAATTTTATTGTGGTATGTTTTCAACTTTTTTATTTGTTACTTCCAAATGTTCGACACATTTTCTCCAAGATAACCCTGTCTTCACTGTGCAACTGCTACCAGGAGTTGTGCTCAGGTTTAGAGTACTGAAACTTTTGACTGGACCTAAACAGGCTAGTGACTATACTACATGTGGTGGACTACCATCAACCTCAATTAATAAACCGTTTTTGAAAATTCTCACATTGCCTGCACTTTGTCCATAACTGTTTTTATAGTCTGTGAACTACTAGAGTGCCTATTTTTGCATCTGTGGACTGTAATATATTCTGTCTCATATGTCTATATCCAATTGATGATTGTAACTGATAACTGTCTAAACTAATCTGCAGTCATACTTGGGTATGTGTGTATGGTGTGCATATTGCTACCAATAGCCCTATGGGCCATGAAAAGCTTAATGGTACCAGTCTAATTGGCTCCACTATGCATGTTTGTGATGTCTTAAAGGGATCTCCTGGTATGAAGCATTGCAGAAAGGCATGCTAGCTTATATGTTGCACGGTGCCAGTTGCAGTCTCAAATGGGGCACACTTTGCTCATGAATAGAATATTCGAAAGGGAAGCTGAATCACTGTGACTATTGTGGCCCATTCACTCCCAGTTACTGTACCCCTAACATTCACCCTTATTTAATTAGTTTAAGCCACATTTGCACATATTCAGAATGGGATTCCAAGATGAATACAATTGTGTAAAAATATTTTTCTCAGTTAAGTACTTAACAAACTCCACAACAGAAGAGTGTGTTCCTATCTGACCTGAGGGAGAAAACACACATATTACAATGATGTCAATGTACTAAGAGCAATTAGAAATAAAAGCATGCATGTGGCATCTAAGGTACTCAGATTACCAGTCCATACATTGAGCACTATGTTATGTTTGCAGAAGGATTGTGAACCCAGCAGATCCTTCATGGCCAACAGGCAAGCACTGGTATGCTTAAATATACCAGATTGAGGAGAAGTAATGGAATCACCTTGGTATGATGTATACTGCGCATGTAACAAACCTGCCAGTGACTGTCAGGCATTCTTGTTAATTGCTTTTAGCTTTGGGACTTTTTTCCACATGTGCACATCTACAAAAGATAAATACTGTTATGTTAAAATGCTTTTATTTTAAGTCAATTTTAGTGCGGAATAAATGTAATAAGATAATTGCAGTAATCAATAAAAATGTAGCAAATGCTAAAACACACAATGTAAATATTACGAAAGCAGACAACACATTATTTCATTTCAATTACTTTATTCGGATAAAAACATATCCATGAAAGGACAAACTCATACAATGATACATCAAAACACACAAATTCATGATATTCATAAAAAGGGTGCAATATAAAAATTCCAATACAGTGCAGAGCAATTAAAAAATACAGTTTATACAGTGTTCATCGTGTTATGCATGCAAACAGCAGTTTTCAAAAAGGCCCCCACACAAAATATTAACTCATCCTCTCCTAAATTAAGAAGCGCCCCATATGCATCTCTGTAATTGACGTATGAGTGTATTTTAGAAAAAGGAAGTAAAAACAGTTTAGTGTATTGTATATAATACTTACAAAAGTATAATAAATGTAATGTGGTTTGGCCAGAGTGTCCAATGCATGGGCATGGAACATAATCAAGGTTGATTTGAAAGCCAGGAGGAAAACATAATAAATATTTCACAGTGCCTGCCCTTAGACGAAGGAGGAGAGGGCGGCCCAAGTTTTAGTCAGGTAACTAGTCAGTTGTTGATCATTCTCAATGTTCATAAAAGTGGCTACACTAGGTTTGCTAGACTCCCTATCGAGTCTATCCTTTCTATAGTGCCTATATAGGTCCGCCAGAGATCTTTTTTATTTACAGTGTCTAGCTCATTGGTGCTATCAAAGATATGTTCATAATTAATCCTTAATAAACTAGTTCTCACCACTGCTAGCCATGGGATGTCCATGCCTTTTTCACAATTGAGGCAGTCTGCTATGATATCTCTCGTGAGGGACGCCGCTTTATTTTTCCATATGGCTAGCCAAAATTGAGCAGGTCGCGCCCTAATCCAGTCTTTGATATAATGTATGCTTCAGTTCACTGTGGCACACATATTGAGAAGTAGAGAGTAGGGCTCCCAGGCACTTTCGACAGAATCTGTTATTTTCATACTGAATATTATTACATTTAGAAATGCCCCCATACCTCTGCGCCATAAGTTGCTATTGGTGTACACTGAGTTTAAAAAAAAAATGTAATATAAGTAAGATAACCCCCCTCCTGGGTTGTGGAACACTAAGTACTGTATTAATTGATTTATAAAATGTATTCCTGCAAAATACAGTGTGATCAGTCCATAAGCCATTAGCAGCAAAAAGCAGCCCCAAATAGTAAAACGTGCTCATGCTTTGTAAACTCTGGTTGCCAACAGTAATAACATTTAATGAGTGCTTCGTCAGGCCATTTTAAAAGATTTTTAAAATTGGTACATATATCTAGGGAGGCCATAAAATCCACAAAGCCCCGAACTAAGAGACGCAGGGCATGAGCTGTGCGGCCCGTTAAAACCGCGTCATCAGCATATAGTAGAGATGGGAGTATATGGCCATTAACTCTTGGATCATCTTTGGTGAGCGTCGTTAAAAACACATGTAAGTTGTTAATATCCAGAATAAAAAGTAATGGGGCTAAGACGCACCCCTGCCTTACCCCTCTAAAGACACCGATATCATTAGAGACCTCCCCATGCAAGTTGATTCTGATCCTGGCTTTCAAGTCTCTATCTTAATATGCTAGAAAGTGTACTAGTGCCTCGTCCATTCCGCTTTCTAGAAGGATAGACCACATTCGAGATCGATTAACAAAATCGAAGGCAGAGGTTAAGTCCATAAAAGCCAAATATGTTGGTGAGTGCTGGACAATGGTGTATTTCCCAATTATTAATTCAAGGTTGAGACACTGTTCTATTGTACCCACGTTGTTCCTAAAACCAAGTTGGCAGGGATGCAGAATTGAATTCTCCTCAGCCCAGATTTTAATCTTGTTGTACAGAACCCTGCCTAAGATTTTCAGCGTAGTGTCTATCAGAGAAATGGGTCTGTAGCAACCTTGCTGGGAGCGGTCACCCTTTTCAAAAATTGGAACAATCGACCATCGGGGCCGGGGGCTTTATTGACCTAGCTCTGATATATGGCTTCCTCCACTTCGGACAGGGACATCATTGCTCCTTTCAGAGTGGGCAACTCTGGCTGGTCCTTGTCACATGGGGGAGCTGTATATATCACAGTGAAGTGTGCTACTCATGCTTCGCTAGTTATATTACAACTAATTGCTGTTAGTGTCTGTCCTTACGCTCGCATGTCTTTTATAGTGGCCCAAAAGAGTTTGCCTTTCTTTAAGCTTGCGACACTAGCAAGCGAGTCCCAAAGTTCCATCAAAATCTCTTCCTTCCTCAATCCGGTAACCAATTTATAATTTTTCCTTAGCAACTGCACCGTTTGGTGGCACCTTGGCATTGCGGATAGGGCCTTGCGTAACTGTCAGTTTACTGCTGAACAATCATAACTGAACTATCTGGGGCCATGGGGTATAAAACAGGCAGGTTTAATTAATTCTGTTTTAATGGTTGAGAAGAGATTAGAAAATGCAGTTATTACCTCAGGATTAGATTCCTGTGCTGTCAGGCAAATCTCAAATAGTGCAAAATTTTCCCTGACTACCTTATAAAACAATTCTGTAGAATCAACTCCTTGCCATACCAATCATAGTTTATCTGATGAGGGCACTAGATTCCGTGCTCCACACTCAATTTTATACTCAGGCCTTGGGGACAGTTTGAATACCACTTCAATCAGATTATGGTCGCCATGGAGTGTTTCAACAACTTTAGCGTGCAATAAAAAGTTATCTGATTAGGGGAAATAAAAATATAATCAATCGTAGTAGCGCAGCCCCTGCCCCTAATGTGGGTTTATAACGTCATTATTATTATTCAGAGCAGCGACATTCATAATGTTTCTCAAATTATGAGATATCAAATGCCCCATCAGCTCTGCACTCCTATTACAGGTATGTACTCTGCTATGGTTACCAGGAACAGAAGAGTCTGGGTAAAATAATTTAGCATTAAAATCGCCTCCCAGACAAATGCCTGCTATATTGTCAAAACCCTTCAGGCTCCTTAGGGTGGTCATATAGTCAAAGAGGTTAATAAATCTTTTATTAGGTGTACTATGAAAGCCATTGTTATAAAAATTAATCAAATGCAAAGACATGCCCCTTTTATATTTTAAAGCCTGGGATTTATCATTGTGAGTTGGTCAAACCTTAACACAGCAACTCGCCGCAATGTTCACCCATATGACTAGACCACTGGACGGCCGTCCGGATTTAGAAGATGAAGCCAGAGTGTTATAACACTCAAACCCTTCAAGATATATATCTTTAGTAGCACAGGTTTCTTGAAACATTAAAATATCATATTGCCTGGCTAACTCCAGCCAGTCGGCTAAGACTATCTTTGATTGTAAGCCAGCCACATTCCAGCTAAGTATTTTCAAGACCTGGTTATTGCAGGCCGTAGGGCCCGCTTTAGCAATATGGGCATGTGTCTTAGGTGTGTGTGATGAGCATGTGGGTAGAAGATCAACACCGCCAGCTTGAGAAGGTGGTATTAGTCAGTCCTGGGCATCAAGATCGGCTAGTGCTGCAAATTTGTTCTATTCGGCAAAAGGGGGTGGTCCTAGTGATAAACCTCTTAGGGGTGGTTTATAGAAGTAGCCCAGGGTTAAAGACCAGATTTTAGTCTGTCTGGTGGTGGGGATCTCCTGATGTTATAAAAGTGCCCTTACCACTGAAGGTCTACGAAAATTAATTACAACACAATCCCCTTCAATGTGTTTAGCTAAACCGTCAACCCATCCCACTCTCCGTACCATGATTATCTCATTCATGTTTAGAACATTAAACTCTTTGTTCTTAGACAGCCAATCCACACATTTGTTACGTAATTGTCCCCAGGTTTCACTCTGCTCTACCTTAAGAGGGGGTACTCCTGCCAGCACCAAAACATAGGGACAGGCTGCAGGTGGCAAGCCCAGCACATCCAAGTTAGGTCTACAGCTAGGCCCACTCGAGGGTTGAGGGGTGGCACCATTGAGTAGACCAGGATTTACTGAGCGGCAGTTAGGTATAAAGTTGAGTTTTAATTTAGAATTGGAAGGAATAAGAGGACCAGCCCCAACTAAGGTTTGCAGGCAGTCATTGGGTGGGGAGACCTGTGAAACTGTTATGTCCCTTACACTAGAGGGCTGCCGATCAATTAACTGTGCACATTTCTTGCAAGAAGGTGCAATTAAGGGACCATCTGGCAGACGCTGATCACCATGGGCTGAACTAATTACAGTTGGAGCATTTGGCAAATGGTTAGCCATTCCAGCAGAGTTGTCGATATTAATGCTGGCAATCATTTCCCTGTTACAGATTGTATCCATCAGAGTCTCCTGATGATGCAGGTAATTCATCAAAGGATTAAGTTTCATGTTTATCAAATTGCCAATCCGGGAACATAATGCATTAATAAGAGGTTGCCCTATATCGAATAAATCAGGTGTAGCTTCAGTCTGGGTATAAGAGCAATAATTAGCTTTGCAGTTCGAAGTCTTAGCTGAAGAGTAAGAACTGGATGACTGCTGCATCCAGGAGGTTAAGTCACTCCGTGATACGTCTGTATGTGGGGGCTGTTTCATTTTGGTACAAACAGATTTTCCTGCCGGCCTTTTGAATTTTATTGCCACTGCTATGGGGGGACGGTCATGGTTGATTGAGTCAGGGACAAGTCATGTCCAGAATTATGTCCAGAGTTGACAGTCCCATTAATGGAGAGCTCAGAGTTAACGCCATCCACAGTGTGCAAGAAGTCACAGCCAACAGGAGCAAGGGCGGGTGTGGGGGCAGGTAGAGTTCCACCTGCCTCAATCTGTATCCCATCATGTCCCAATGACAATCTACATTCTGTTAGCTCAATTTCATTTGATTCAATATTGACCACCCTTTCCAGCATGCTATCAATAGTAACAGGGGGACGTGTGGGTGGGGGGCCTGTTTGCTTTCCCATAGTCGCTTAATTTGCTGGAACATGCTCTCACCTTGTATTGTGATGTCATCGCTACTCCAGATGAAAGAGAGGGGGCCCAGCCCAGCTGACGGGCGCAGATGGGCCTGCTCTTGGCACGGTCTTCGCCCCAAACAGCTAAAATACACGCCTCCGGGCACGGGAGCGCAGGCGTGGGCGGCTGCAGCAGGCAACACTGGGGCTTGTAGTCCTGCCCCTTTCTCTATGATCGGGCATCTTGCATAGCGGGGGCCCCAAGCAGCTAAAATATGCACCTCCTGACGCAGGAGTGCAGGCGTTGGCGGCGGCTGCCGCAGGCAACTTTGGGGCTTGAAGTCCTGCCCCATTCTCCATAATCGGGTTTCCCAAGTAGCTGGGCTCCAAGCAGCTAAAATACGCGCCTCCTGACGCAGGAGTGCAGGCGTTGGCGGCAGCTGCCACAGGCAACACTGGGGCTTGTAGTCCTGCCCCTTTCACCGTGATCGGGCAGGATAGGGCCAACATGTGTTGCCTTGCCTCAGGGAGGGGGGGCTCTTTCACAGTGGTTGGTTTGCATTGGTGGGGTATGGCTCCATCTTTTTTACCTCTGCCCCCATTTGAATCCACCGCAGGGCAGTATTGTAGGTCAGCGTTCAGGAGCACGATCATTATGATTGAACATAGTGCCAATATCGGCAACACTCAGTTCCCATACAGCAACATACATAAATAAACCACACGACACCTTTTTTAGTGGAGAATATTGCTGCAGGTTTATTTGCATAACCAATATGCCAACATGGTGGGTTATCTTACGGGCGATCCCAGGGCAGGCCAGCCCCTATGCCGCCTGCCCGTCTGATGAGCCAAATTGCACCGTGGCCGTCGCCAACCGGTGGTTACCAATTATTGGGAGAGGCCACCTCTCCCCTCAGTGGACCGCCAGTCCACTCCCTTACTCACGCCCCCACAGGTGGGCGGAGCGTTCCAGGCAGCCCCCGGTTGCTCAGACCCACAACCGCCTGTAGGCTAACGGGGCGCCGTAGTTCTTCCAGGGGACCCGCTAATACATCCCTGGGTATCCTTGGCTTAGCACCCTGTTGTGCTGCTGCAATATAGTACCCTTCTGTACCTTGCAGACTCTGGATCGCCCTGTAACTCCTCCTGCAACACAAAACAATAAGTTAGAATCTTCCCCTCCCCGTACTACCCTTTGGCCGTCCGCAGGGTAAGCGGTAGGGTGGGAAACAGCGTGACGGGTAGCGGTCAAGAGACCGTACAGTGGGCGGGGAAGGCAATTATACCCCTGTCCCCTTCCCCACGGCCGGAAATGACTCGGCCTGCAGACCCCCCTGGTCCCTAGCCCAGGGAGCCTAGACAGAGGACTTCTGTGCCTTCCTGTGGCACTAAGGCGGCCGCCCTGTTGGAGGGTCCCCTACGGGGCCCCCCTGGGCAGCCTTGGCATAGTGCCAATATCGGCAACACTCAGTTCCCATACAGCAACATACATAAATAAACCACACGACACCTTTTTTAGTGGAGAATATTGCTGCAGGTTTATTTGCATAACCAATATGCCAACATGGTGGGTTATCTTACGGGCGATCCCAGGGCAGGCCAGCCCCTATGCCGCCTGCCCGTCTGATGAGCCAAATTGCACCGTGGCCGTCGCCAACCGGTGGTTACCAATTATTGGGAGAGGCCACCTCTCCCCTCAGTGGACCGCCAGTCCACTCCCTTACTCACGCCCCCACAGGTGGGCGGAGCGTTCCAGGCAGCCCCGGTTGCTCAGACCCACAACCGCCTGTAGGCTAACGGGCGCCGTAGTTCTTCCAGGGGACCCGCTAATACATCCCTGGGTATCCTTGGCTTAGCACCCTGTTGTGCTGCTGCAATATAGTACCCTTCTGTACCTTGCAGACTCTGGATCGCCCTGTAACTCCTCCACAGCTCTGGGGGTGGCCACCGTCACCACCAGGGCCCCCCACCAAGGCAGATATTCCTACCTACAGCCTGTTGCTTCCAAGGCCTTCCCCAGGACCAGCAAAATTAAGTCCATGCCTACCCTTGAGAGGTGAATCCCATCCACTTCCCAGCAACCAGTAGACTTGGCATAAAGTAAACCATGCCTGATGAAGCCAAATCCCCTTTGCCCCGTGAATTTACGCCTGGCGCTGTTCACTCTCCTACGTGATATCTCGATGGCGTCTCCAGATCGGGCATCTTGCCCAGCTGAGCGAGGTAAAATTCAAGGCCACCACAGTTCACATGCCCCAAGCTGGTTACTCAACTGACACATGATGTCCCTCATGTCTTGAAGCAGTACTCTCCTCCCCAGAGTCGTATGGTCATTCCCTCCCAGGTGTATGACCAGCACAGGAGGTGGAACGATCCCTCCCCCAAGACTCTGCTGCAGCTTCCTCATCAGCTCGCTCCAGCGCATACCTGGGTAACCTAGCCTCGTGATCTCTGTGACCTAGGTTCCTGGTAAATAACGAGATGTGTGTTTGAAAACCATAATTGTTGTACGTTTATATTTTAATAATCTATAATTGCACAACAACACCACATCACCGCAACATCATTTGTCAATCCGGGCCAAAACCGTACACCTGTAAGCACCTGCCTGTCGGTTGCAACATGGTACTTGAGAGTCCTCTCGCCAATCCTACAGCTCAAGGCCTTATAAATCGTTTGTAGCATTACGACTCGCAGCACCCACCCTGCATCGGAACCTGTGACCAGAGGTCGGACCCAAGCCCCTTTCAGTTCTACCGCTCCACATGCCTGTGAGCTTGTCTCCCAATGGAGACTGCAAGCACCTGACCCCAACTAGGGCATGCCTGAGCTAGAAACCCACATCTACAAGGCCTGCCAACCGGCAACAACCAAAATTGCAGTCCGAATGATTGCTGCCAACTCCCAAGGAAAATTGCTTAACCGGAGCAACTAAACATGCAATCAATTTAACCATAACTATGACTGCAGAATGTGCTCTTGTAGGTGTCCTTATTAGTGCTCCCTCCCCTCCAAAACAGTACTATCAAGGCAACCCGCACCCTCCTGGGAATGGCCTGCTCACGCCCCAGCTAGCAGAGAGTGCCTATTCGTGAGTAGCCCATAACCTTACGTATTTTACCAACGGTATACCACGATTAGCTGAAACCTACTGCTGAGTGCGCGTTATACAATCCCAGGAATGCCTATCTTTGCCTATTCTGTTTCTGTCTGCAGTTTGATAACCCTGCCAGCCCCAAACCCATGCGAAATACAAGGAGCTATACCGCTGCCCGTGTGAGTCGTTGCTGGTGCTAATGATGGTCCAGTAAGCACTGGTACCCTAGATGCTGTACTATAGCAATTGAGGGCCATTGCAGCACTTTATTAAAGTCAAATGGCTAACCTACTCACAGTGAGGCAGAGACTAGAGAGGCTGTAAATTAATGCCCATTGAGATGATCGATAGACCTAACAGGGAGTGATCCTGTGTACTGAGGTAGTAACCACCAACACCACCACTCCCCGCATGAGACTCAGTCCAGGTTTACTTTGCCCTGTGCAGTAGTGTAGCCACCATACGCTGACATCTAACCTGTGCAGTGTCCTGTTCTGTCTTATTCAGTCCCCCTCATGTGCTTCCACTGAGCACCTCTGCCTGATGTGATGACCTAAGACAGTCCCCTTGCATGACGGTCTGCCAGAGAGACAATCCAACAGATGCCCCAAAAGTACCACTACTTGCCTTCACTCGATTCTTGCCTGGCATTCCTACATGCCCAGAATACCCAGCGGTAAAGCTTCTACTCGGTCAAAAGACCCAGCCACACTTCAAACCCACAGAGACAAGGTGTGGCCCGTTACCCTGCCCCAAACTCTGATACATGAGGAGATCCCCAGTTGCACTTGAAAAATGTTGTACTGCCCAACCCGAAGTGCCCCTTTGAAGGATATCCCAACCGCTTGGATTTGAGCCTCACCAAGCACGACCTTTTATCCTGGACCTACCTCTAACATGACATGAATTTTAGCGCGCTGTCCCCCTGGGGGTCTGCTGGATCTGACAGAACCGTGACAAGGTGAAGCCTGCTAACCTGCCCCCAAACTCATGTTTTACTTCCCTTTGCTCAAAGGGGGGGGGGCATTCCTGTCTGGAGGTGTGTGGATTGGACGACCAGTGTCCTGGACGTACCTATGATTACAGGACATTTGACACTACTTCATGGTACCTGATGTGTTTAATAAAACTAATAACAGGTCTAACAAATCCATCAGGCATCCTCCGCTACTTTAGGGAAGCTGGATTGAGGGGATCCTGTGAAATCTGGAAGATATCTCCCTTGGCATGCTATCCCTTTAGCACAACATTTACAGCTTTAGGCATGTCACTTAAATCAACTTGATCAAGTATTTAACGCTAATTAGTTTGAGTTCTGCTCTTGGCAACATCCCTTCTAACCCCCAGGTTGGGTAACCACTCCTGTTTGTTTCTTGTACAAGGGTCCCCAATGACCTGGCACTGTTAGACCAACAGAAGCTTTTAACAACTTTCTTATACACAAGTGTATCACGTTGCGCAACTTGGGACACTTACTTCATCGCTACGTACGATCAGGAGTGTAAGTAATGCCCAAGGTATCCCCACCTTCGTACGTGTTAAATACTAAATAAAATAACTGTAAAGGGAACAGATTTCCAGAGCACCTATCCATGGGCCTTCTACTGCATGTGACCCCCGTTGAAGTGTTTTAGCCTGTTGCTCTGAGTGAGCAGAGACATCTCTGACTTTATTTCATTTAACTGCAATTTGTGCTGGAGATGACGGAATTTGCAGCAGGTCCATGGATATAGGCCATAAGGCGTGTCATTTCATAGGTCCAGTGACCTGGCTGAGAGGAGCTGCCTTACCACTGATGCTGGCACATGAAGTGCGAGGCTCGGTCGCCTCCCTCCAATAAAATCCCGGATGAAAGGTGCCCCTAGTGTGAGATGCGAAGCCAACAAGACTGGCCGCAGCAACTCTCCCACCAAACTGGGTGTTCCATGTACTGCTGCACCCCACGTAATTGTGCTGGAGGAGGCACCCAACGCCCCATTTGTTAGTATCCCTGCATAACAGACACGGACTGCTAATACACTAAGAAAAGTGATCCAAAGTATTGCCATGCTATCCTACAACAGAAGGCCAGAACCCTCCATAATCTTCCCTGACGCATAGCTTGCGGGGTTGCGCACGCACTCCCATTGTTCAGTCATATGACTGACACCTACCACACACATTGCCAAGGGCGCTGCTTGAGAAACAAGCGTCCCCCAGCAGCATGTTCTACAGGCCATATGTTTGCTGCTGCGCACGAGACTCCCCGCCCGCTCGGTGTCAGACTCCAAAGAGGACCCATCAACGTTGGCCCGTGACTCCAAGGCAGGATACCCCTAGTGGCCAAGGCAAACATTAGCATGTGTGTATTGGTAGGCCCCGACTCGCAGTACCTAGTTATCCTGTTATCAATGTAAAGCCCTGCTGCCTTCGGGCCTAGCCCGCGCTATATGGAATTGCAAAAAGGTAAACAATACAGACGCACTCCCGCGCAAGGACAGGGCACGCTGGTAACACTCCTTCAAGGGTCACCAATCAGGCAGCCGATGCCCCGCTACACTGGCGCTGGAAGAGCGCATGCTGCGTAGTGCAGAGAGTCAGAATACGCTAGCCTGCGGAGGCACTGTCTCATAGGTAGCTGGGACGGGAGCAGCCGTTGTCTGTGCTTCCGCCCCCCGTACCTACATATCTCCCTGCTAGCTGCACCAATCATTAGTGGAGGGTAGTGCGCAGGCAACCCGCCAAACACAGGCTTCGGCTCTACCACCACCCTACAAAGCACATTGTAACCTTTTCAATTGATAAACCCGACTTCCCCGCAGTGCCACCTTTCATCGCTGTAGCTGTAACTTCCAAGACTCGTCACTTAAATCACTTTACACTCTCACCATCCGGGTGCCGCACTGACTCACGCTTTGTCTGGGGGTTCGCCCTGCCTGTGAGCCGCTGCCCCGTGCCAGGCACAAGGCCCCTGAACCGCTCTGCCATAAGGACACCGCAGGCGGCAGAATACCGGGCCAGCAAAGACAATATAATTCCTTACTCTGCAAAACATAGACTAAAAGTGGCAGTGAAAGGAGGGCAGTGTTTTAAATAATAAACTGTGTTGGGTTCTTATAGAATCCGCAGAGGTTACCAAAATGCCGCCAAACCAGAAATTACCCTGCCTGTGAAAAACGAGGCTTGTCTGAGGCAACTAAAAGTCGGAAAACAAGCAAACCTCATCGCCGGGCACTGGAAAGCCGCCTGCTCCGAAGACAAAGCAACTTGAAATTACCCGCAATGTAGGGCCCGGCCGGGGACCCGACAGGCCACAAGGCAGTGCCCCCTGGCCACACCAGACCAGGAACTCACACAAAGTTCGGCCTGACCTGTCCTCCCGCCGGCAATAACCAAGGGATCACCCCTCCTTCCCTGGCCAAGAGATATTGGCGGACACAACCAACGGACCCCTCACCGTGTGTGATTGTCCGACTCGGGCTCAAGAAGTAGGCGCCAGTGCACAACACCACCAGGCGCCCTTGCTAAAGAGGCCCATAAGTTTCCATCCGCCTGCGCTGGGTAAGCATGATATGCCACACCGAAAACCCTGCACTCCATGACGTGATATCTTTAAATCACACAACAACGACTCTGCCTCGGGGCTGCACAGTTTTACGTATATTGTGTGACCGACTCGGATAGCCAGTCCTGGAATTTTGCCAACAACAGTTTATAAGATCTGCTTTATTGGACAAAATCCGAAAGTATTCACAACTGCATATGGACCCCCCAGGGCACTATTAGAGGGGCGTCGCGCTCGGACCACCGGCCCCCGTAGGGCAGGTACCCCCCTTATTCTCTCACGCAAACATGGGCGCCCCGGCTGATTAACCAGCACCGACTTCTAGCCCTCCCCCAGCGGCCGGAACCTCGGTAAAACGTGCCGCCCTAGCACACCTGGTTGCAGGTTGGACGGATGCCCCTCTCCCAGTCCGAGCGGGGGGCTGCGCACTAGTGCATGATAATGGAGATCCCCCAGCGTCCACACAAGCTCATATGCTGCCCCATGCATGCCTGTTCACCGGTGCGGAGGCGGCCTTTCACACCCTGACGGGTGTGCATGCGACCCAGCACGAGGGCAGTGTACCCCTATGCAAAGCTGGGTGCGCCCTGCTGTACAACGCTCGGGTGACCAGATATAGAGAACCAAAAACCGGGACATATTGAGAAACTGGAAGACATGAGCCGAAAATTACCGAAATCTGCCGGGACAGCCGGTGAAAAACCGGGACTGTTCGGGCAACTCTGGGCACCCTAGACAACGCAACTCCCGTTGCACTTTGGTGGCGGCCGGCTCTATGTACGCGCCAGCTACCTGCAAACGTCAGCAGATCCGACCCCGGGAAAGCAAGCACAAGCACCGGACCAGTCAAATCAGAGTCCGCGTGGCTGCCAGGGCAACCTGCACCCGTGCGATTCGGAGCCGAGATCCTAGTCTGGGGGGCCCAAACAAACTTCCAATAAAATCTTTCAGCCCAGTTGGGAAATGCCGTGCAATTTCCAAGTGAAACACTGGGTGCTGCTGGCTGCTTTGGGATAAGCTGCAGCAGTGTTTGGCTCTTGTGCCCCTTGCCTGCCGCCGGTCACCACAGTACCGCGACGGCACCTGACCGCATCATCCTTTGTTGCCACATTGCGCAGCCTGGGACTCGAGCAGCAGAACAAACCCAGGCCCCGGGAGGGATGAAACACTCACTCCCCGCCTCACACCGCGCCACAAGCTGCGAACACACACAAATGCCCCTCTCTGTTCCCCACCGAGGCCGCGCGCCCGACCGCCCCCAAGCGTGTTCTACTGATACTTCGCCCCAAGATGCGATGTATGCATTTAATTATGAATATGTTGGAAAACATAGAGGTTTATAGACAGCAGCTGTCATTAGGATAGACATAAAATTGAAAACTAACCCAATTGATACCCACTATACACCACCAGATCACCATTAAGCAAAGCTGGTATCAGATACTTTAAAATCATAAGGCAACATATGGCGTGCTTTGTTTGAAGGATGTAATGACCTGCTGTTTACTGTACATGTATTGAAAGTAGCAAACAGTCAGAAGCTCGCGGGAAGAATGTCATCGCAGAACCCCGTGACCACACAAGCATGTATCTCGTATTTTTTTTTTTTTTTTTTTGGGGAGGAACTGAACACTTCCTTTTCTAGCTTGCTGCTAGGCATAGATTAGGCATTCTTGTAATGGTGATTTGCGCTGCGTGCAGCGGCCATTTATTGACGGCATGGCGAGCCTCTCGGTGGACTCCTATTCTCATAAGAGGATGCCGAGGGGAGGGAATTCGAGAGAGCACGAAAGGACAGCAAAAGGGAGTCGGGATTTATTTTCTCACGTTCGACCGAGGGCTCTCTTTGAGACACACCACAATACCTGGGCACTGCAACTTCTTTGAGTTTCTGGTTGAAACCAATGAAGAGAGAAATGCACCATATGCGCTCCCTGTGAGCGGCTTAAAGGGAATAAATGAAAGGGGCCCCAGACTAGAAATGGCATATTAAATAGGTCTGCTTTAGAAGCAGCAAAGCCGAAGCAAACCTCCCCACGTACAACGTACGGCCTTTGCTGCGCGGCCCACATGTGGAATCCTCCCTACAAAGCCCCCACATCATCCCCTCGCTTCGTGGACGGAGCCCCGCGGCGGGTCAACTAGCCCTAAGCCAGGTTTCGCGCTGCATGAATGCAGCGGCCACAGGCAAGGATAGATGGAGGGGGAGCGGGGACGGCAACGGTGCTGCTCGTGCAAGCTTGCCAGGCTGCGAGAGTGCTAATGTCGCACCAGATGGCCTCCGGGGTAGCCCGAGGGGGTGGGGGGATCTAAGGGCAACTCACCTAGGGTCCAGAGGGGGGTACGACCGACCGCACACGAGGACGGGGCAACGCTCTGCGACCAGACAACAGCGTGACGGGTAGCGGCACGGGCAAAGCAGACCCAGCAAGGGTTTCCCCTCCATGACCTCTAATCCAGATACGAATGTCGCAAAGACTGGTGTTCAGTGGGCGCCGTTCTACCCCAATGTCTCACGCTGCACCTTAGCCTACAAAGATGGTCGCCCCAACTACGGTGTCAACCAATGCCTCCTACCACCGGTCCGGCACATTGGACTAGAACCTCGGCGGTCTACACCCTACACACAGAAGAAGAGCAGAGGCCACAATACTAACTAAGAGACGGGCGAACAGAAAACCCCAAGCCTGCTCACCTTAAACCACAAAACGAAACTGCCTGCCTCTGCTCATCTCGCCACGACCCAAACAGCGTGACGGGTAGCGGTCAAGAGACCGTACAGTGGGCGGGGAAGGCAATTATACCCCTGTCCCCTTCCCCACGGCCGGAAATGACGCGGCCTGCAGACCCCCCTGGTCCCTAGCCCAGGGAGCCTAGACAGAGGACTTCTGTGCCTTCCTGTGGCACTAAGGCGGCCGCCCTGTTGGAGGGTCCCCTACGGGGCCCCCCTGGGCAGCCTTGGCAGTACAGGCGAGGTTAAGTTGTGGCTGACGCTGCGGATTTTGGAGAGGGGTCCGGGGGGAGGCAGGTTCGAGTCTCGGCGTTGGGCTCACCATTCCCCTATTCGGGGCATCGTGATACCAAAAAAAAACAAACAAGATAATGCCATTTTTGCGGATGTAACTGGTGCCCATATAAAGTGCTCCAATTTCTTAAGATTGAGGTCTCCTGCAGTGTCACCCCCCGTTGGGGGTCAGGGCTCCTACCCGCATGTGAGGGGCATGAATTCCTGTGTGCCACGGGGTTAATAGTGTGTGGGTGTGCAAGTAGCAAACAGGCCGGGTGGGCCATACCGCGATCGGCCACTAAGGGATACTAGCGCATCATCAAAAAAACAAGTTTTGGCAAAAAAAAAATTTTTTAAAAGAATATTTTCCCAATGATTTCCTGTATGTCATGACTGGGTAAAAGGTAACCGGAGCTCGAGCAAAGTGCTCCGAGAACGGCAGATTGATTTAGCTCTAATTTGCAGCAGGGCGATAATGAGGTAAAACGTTGGTATAAGGGTGATTTATTGGTGCCTCCAGAAATTTCAGCAGGCCACGAAGCATTGACGCTTTCGGTACAAGCATAAAATGATGGCTCCCTGTCTAACTATGATGATTTCCTGGCACGTTGTAGTCGACAGGCATTGATTGTTATTTTATTTTCAAGATACATCGACGAACAAGTGCAGACCCCTTCAAGGGCCGCAAGGCCTAAAGCAACCAGTTTTGTGCATCAGGAGTCAAAGGGTAAGCGATGGGGACCAAGTAGCATGCTAGGTGACACTCTTGCAGTGGCAAAGGGGGACCGGCGGCGAGATCGCCATTGCGAGGCGGAGCTTAGGTCATACAGCATGACATAGTATGGTCCGCAAGCAATCGGCAGGTAGTTCTGCTTCCGCCACCGCCCACCCCAACATGAAGCAGGCACAGCAGTAACAAATTGTCTCTCAGTTTCAGAATCAACTAAGCACACAGATATCATACAGACCCAAAAGGTGGGAACCAAAAACAAGACACTATAGGTAAGAGCAAGGTGCACACCAAGGAGAACAGAAGCAAAACCGTCTTTCTGCAATTTAACCGGAAAGTTAGTAAGGGTGGGCGCCGGGGTACCACAGGAGGGAACTCTGGAGCCCAGTGTCAACCCAGTATTGCATGGTCTGGACAGCCTTATAATTTGCTTTCTCATTCCAGGCAAGACGTGAGTGCGCCGTTGAGTGAAGGGAGCCGGTGAGAGGTTTACAGGCAAGCTCACATCAAGCACTGGCAAACGAGTAAGTACCTAGCAAAGGGATGGTGGCATACGAGGTGGCAAACAAGGGTAGGGGCCAGTTGCAGGACATTGGGACAGCAGCCTGATAACAGAACAGCTCCTGGGTCCACCATCCAAAAGGTAGTGTGGAGCTAAAACAGAAGCATGTGAAAGATAGATGACTTTTACATTATTTGTTCCAGGCAAGGGCAGCAAAGTAAAAGACACCGTCCCCATCGCCACGCACAGCCAGACAAGAATGGAGGAGCAAAACTCGCAGGCATTATTCTCCATGGAAGAGACCCCTGACCCTGGAGCAGAAACAAGTGAGGTGAGGAACGCAGCCTTCTGGGCAGAATTTACGTCATTGGCGCAGGCACAAGTGGCCAACTGGGGCATAGGGGCACCGGCGGATCAAAGAGCTGCAACTCTTTTGGCCCCCCAAGACAGAACAACTGGCAACTCTGCGAGACCACAAGACTCAGACTAAGGTGTGGCTTCTGTGAGACAGGACGCCCCCGCCACCCGTAAGAGGAGAAAGACAGCTGGAACCAGCAACACGCCCAAGCAAGGAAGGCACCGCTAGACTCAGCTTCACCAGTGGTCAGATTTCCTGAGCCCAGCACAGCAAGCCAACAGGTCATGACACAGCCCCCCCCCACAGCTGACCAGTGTAAGCACCAGGGCAAAGCAATTCAGTGGCCAAAAGAAATTGATGATAAAGGGGCAGCTGCGTAAGTTGGTGGACGTGATGCAAGGTCTGATGGTCATGGTAAAAACCCTGACAGAGTCCAGCTCTTTGGCAGGCAAAAAGAGGGACACTGGGGGGCAAGACCTGAGATCTGTTTCGGGCCTGGGCAAAGGAACAGTGCTTGCCAACCCCGAGAAGTGGCACACCCCCACAAGAGCTAGCATAGGCACCACAGAAGGTAGCGGCGCAGGAAGGAGTGTGAATGGCCTGGGAGGGAACGCAAGTGTAGATACTGCACCAATAGTTTATGCACCATCAGCACCCATCTTATTCACTAGGACATCGCTAGTCTGGAGAATCCCATTAGCTGCAAAGGGGGCACAGACACAACCATGCTGATAGGCAAGGAGGAAGACAGGAAACCCAAGTGTAGACCCAGGCCTAAGCAGGCACAAGTCAACTGGCTTGAAGCATTCTCAATCCTGTCAACCATAATAATGGAAAAATTTCCTGATCAAGGCCCAGCGCTATGCAGTTACAATAGCACCATCCAATATGAGGGCAAGGTTAATGGGGGACGTGGTGGCGAACATATGATAGAGATTTCAGGCAGAAGATGGAATACACACACACAATGACATGGGACAGCAAGGATGTAGCATTATGAGTGCAACACGTGGGGGCCGGAACTGCTACCACCAGTAGGGATTGGGGATATAACTCTCATACACCCAGAAAAGGATCTGACAGAGGCTCATGTTATAGAAAGGATTTCTCAGCATGGAGGCAGCCCTTTTGAGGGAGCAAGAGGGGGTTTGGTTACAGAGGACAGCATGCACGGAGGCAAGGCAATGCAGTTTACCACCTTTACAACAACAGGGCTTGCACATGGGGGACAGCATGCAAGTTTAGACACACATGTGCCAAGTACTCCGGCACCCACCCAGCATCAACATGCGGGAGACAGGGCCCAGTGCAGGGCAAACCAAGTGGCACAGGGCCCATTACCAAGCAGACATAAGGTTCATGATACAATAGCCCTCTCACCCATTAATTCTAACATGTTAGCAACATTACTGGTGGAATATCCTTGGCATGATGCGCGAGAATTACTGTTCACTGGTTTCAAGGATGGCTTCATAATCCCATACACAGGCCCATTAGTTGTGAAAATGGCAAAAAAATCTGAAGTCCGCCACGGACCTGCCTCTGGTAGTGAAAGAATGGCAGCTAGGGCGAGTAGCGGGCCCTTTTGAACCCTCCCCACTCGAGAACTTGATTGTTTCACCACTAGGTGATGTCCCCAAGAAAGAACAGGGTAAATTCCACCTCATCCACCATCTGTCTTACCCAAAGGGTGCATCAGTGAATGATTGCATGGTGGAGGGCACATGCTTGTTGACATATGCCTCCTTCGACGATGCAGTGGTACTGGTTCACCAGGCAGGACTGCTTGCACAGCTGGGAAAATCATACATAGAATCTGCATTCAGGCTACTACCAGTCCACCCAGCAGTTTCCACCTGCTCGGCGTGAGGTGCGGGAAACATTTTAATTTGACAAGTGCATGCCAATGGGCTCTTCTGTTTCCTGTTCATACTTTGAAGCATTCATCTACTTCCTTGAGTGGGCACTCAAGACTAAGGATCCCCCGGGGAGTGCCATGAACTACCTGGATGACTTCTTGCTGGTGATGGAGGCAGGCATGCAAGAGTGCCAAGAGACCCTTTCGGCGTTTTAGGAACTCAGCAATGAGTTAGGTGTGCCACTGGCACCTGAAAAAAATCAAGTCCCCACCCATGCGGTTAACATTCTTGGGCATAGAGCTGGACACAGTGAAGGGGATGTGTCTTTTGCTGCGGGACAAAATAGTGTCCCTTTGCACAGAGATAGAAAGCATGCTGGCTAGGGAAAAGGTGACACCAGGAAACATCCAGAGCTTGTTAGGCAGGCTCAACTTTGCTGCCAGATTAATCCCGGCAGGAAGGCCTTTCACTCGCAGATTGGCTAGGGCTTCGGCCAAGGCAGTCAGGAAACATCACTTGGTTCGGCTGAACCAGGGGATCAAAAAAGACCTGGCCTCATGTGCCACATTCCTGAGAGATTTTAATGGGGCCCTGATCTGATCTTTATTGAGAAACAACAGTGGTCAGATGCAGAATGACGCCACCATACTTAAGGATTTAAGACCCTATCAAATGAACGGCATATAGAAACCCTGTGATATATAATTCAGGCCTAAGTAGGCAGCATTATACCAACATTGGAGGTTATCCCCTATTGGTGCTGGAGATTCCACGACTGAAAGGAAGACAGTGAGGCTAGCTGTTGTTCAAATCTGCATTTCGTATTGATCCTTATACAAGGTGTTTTTTTAAAAACATTCTCTGGTGTTGGGAGAAGAATTTTATATTCTCCGACAAGGAGTTTCAGGATAGAAGTGACTTCTGCACTTTGGTCAAGCTACATTTTAAGATATCATCAGAGAGTAATATCTTTAGCGTTGATAAAGATGGTTTTAATCAAGATAATACCATCGAAACGCGTTGACTCAATAGAACCATAATCCACACAGTGGGCTGCCACACTAGATATTGATTGTCTTTTGTACATCAGGATCCAGCCCCAACGTTACCTCATACGGATATGGTCCCTTTACGACAAAGTGTAGTGTCTTTTTAATACTCTTGTCTAATTGTCTTTGTTATTAAGTTTGTTCATTTGTTTATTTATAGAGAGATGTTTTTTGATTTTGAACATACATATACTATGTATGATTAACTGTTTTTTAATTTGCTACAATTGCTTTATATGCTTTTAATAAATTGATACATAACATTTCCAATATTTTTCTTGTGTACTGGCACACTGCTTTTTCAATTGGTACTGTATCCCCCATGATTGGATGTGTGTGATTTAGGTGAGTGAATGAGTAAGAGTTCTCTCAGTATTTGCCAACCAAAGGATATATTGTTATTTTTCGAGCTCCACAGGCAACCAAACAACAGCTTAGGGTGTTAACGGATGCATCAGGTCACAAAGGATTCAGAGCCATACTAGGATTGCATTGGTGCGCAGCGAAGTGGCCCAACACCTGGCACAACAGGGACATCATGAAGAACGTAGCAGTCCTGAAGCTCTTCCCCATAACATTGGCACTCAAGCTATGGCCTAGTGTACTAGAAGATAGGGAGATAGTGTTTTGGTCTGAAAACATGTCAGTAGTGCATGCGGTTAACTCCCAGACAGCAAAATGCCCCATCCTGCTCGGCCTGATCAAAGAGCTGGGCAAGGCTTGCCTTTACGGCAACGTCGACTTCCGCGCGCCATGTGCAAGCCGTAAAGAACACTGCAGCAGATGCACTTTCTCGTTTCCAGTGGAAGAGGTTCAGATGGGCATACCTAAGGGCAGATCAAGCGATTACACCTTTCCAAGAGAACTGGTGGAGACTGGTGCAATGGACTCCAGACGAATGGTCCTAGGTGAGCAAGCACTAGCGCACAGCACCAGGGAGAAGTACAAGAAATGCTTCTCAACTTTCATGTCTGTAACAGCTAGACAGGCTAGTAGAAGCCTAGCAGAGATGGAAGCCATGGTGCATCAATTTGTGCTATAGGCAAAGGACAACAAGAAATCACTTGACTGGGTATCCAGGCATGTGGCAGCGGTAGCCTACCTCACCAAGCTAGCAGGACAGGCCGATACCACTAGCAGTTTCACGCTGTGGGCCGCTCTAAAAGAGTGGGCACGGGAAGAACCCAAGGCAGTGGACAGCAGGCTCCCAATAGAATTTGGAATTTTAACTAAGATACTGGCAAGCTGGGGGATACAAAGAAACACTGTTCAGGGCTGCCTTTGCACTTGCATTCTTTGGTGCCCTAAGATGCAGCAAGCTAGTAGCACACTCAAAAGGGGACACAAGGATGAAAGCCTGGGCAGCGCAGGACATGGAAGTTAGGGGCACACAGCTGCACATCACGGTGAGGAACTCTAAAACAGACCAAGCAGGGAAAGGTGCGACTATCACCCTACATGGCCTTGAGGGGAGCATGTACTGCCCAGTCGCAAACGTGCGGCAGCACACACAAGTACGCCCGGGCAAGCAGGTTTCTTCCTCATACATAGGGATGGCACACCACTCACCAGGTTTCAGTTCCGCAGAGTCCTAGACAAAGCTCTGCAAAAGGCTGGTTATACAGAGGGAGCCTACTCTACATGCTCATTTAGGATTGGGGCAGCCACAACAGCATTTAGGGAAGGCCTACCCAGTGACAGAATAAAACGCATGGGCCGCTGGGCATCTGAAAAATACAAGCTTTGCATAAGACCATAGGCAGAGTGGGAGGTTCATGGGGACACATGCCAGGCACCAAGAAGAACAACTAGAACAGTGGAAGGATGGTGCAAGAGGTGTCAGGCAAGGAAAAGGTAATGTCCAAGGGGGCAACATTGTTATTGTACAAGTGGGGGAAACCAAGGAGCATTGCATCCCCCAGCGGAAGCTGCCACACCGACCAAACGACAAGGGTGGGGCGGCAAAGTGACAATTTGACAAAAAGGCAGTGATGCAATTGGAATCTGCATGAAAATGCAATGGAGATGTTTTAGTGTGTGTGATAAGAAATACATGTTTTGAACATAAAGTGTGTTAAATGACAGACTGAAGCGCCATGGGAAAGCTCAGTGGGAGAAAATAAGGGGCAATGTTGCAGTGAACAAGGCCACATCGCAAAGATGGAAGGGGTATTGGGGACCCGTTACATCAAGAGACGCCGCTCTAAGTCTTCCTTTTTATTGCATGCAAGTTCAAGGGTCTGGATTATCGGCCAATCTTTCGCTGTTAGGGAAGTAAGATGGGTGAGCATGAATGAGTGGAGTGCACACCCGAGTACACAGGTGACATGGATCGGCACCCCTGGCATGACGTGATTACAGTAAGTTTGTTTTGCAGTGAGAGGGAGGGCTGCGCTTTCTCAGTGCTTACCAAAAGCATGGAGATTCATGAAGACCTGTGTCTTATTTTTCAAGCACCACTGTAGCCGCAGGACTGGTCGTCTGTCTTCGATCAGTTGCAGCTGTTGGAGTTAGCCTCGAGAGGTGTGAGGTTATGGTGATGGGACATCCTTTAACTGTTATGGTCCCTCACTCTGTCAAAATGTTGCTCACCAGAACGAAAATCCAGTACATGACCAATAGTAGGCTCACTACATACGAGCAGCAGATATTGGCAAACTAAAATTTGATAATAAAAAGATGTCAGATTCGAAACCATTCACCCTAATGCCTGTAAAGGAGGATTTCAATGAAGATGTTGAGCACGATTGTTTAGATTTCACAGATTTCTGCACCAAGCCAAGGCCAGACATTAAAGATGAACCCTTAATTGAGCCTTATAATGTAATTTGTGTTGATGGCTCATGTTTGAGAAACAATGAAGGCACCCTGAGAGTAGCTTGAGCTGTCTGTACAATTCAAGAAATTGTAGAAGCTTCATGGCTTCAAAATGTTAACTCAGCGCAAGTTGCAGAACTGATTGCTAAGTCTAACTGTCCAATTGAGAGCGTCTATATTTACAGATAGCCAATATGCCTTTGGTGTGGATGGTCACAAAGAGGTTTCACAACCCCTTCTGAAACCCCAATACAAAATTAGGAACTTGTAAGAAAACAACTTGAGGCACTACAGTTACCAGCAAAAGTTGCAGTGGTTCAATGTGCAGCTCACAGGAGTAGCAATGGATATGTCACGGTGGGAAACAGATATGCTGATGAAGTTGCACAATATTATGCACTTGTGCTCTCCACATTTAACAGGGCTTAAACAAATGAATCTGAACAAGACACTGCTTTTTCAATTTTGTTGTCACTGGCTTATACATGGCAAGACTTCAAAGAAAATTAAGAAGAGGCTTCTGAAGCAGACCAGCAGGGTTTGATCACAGCAGAATCTGAGAAAAATTCATATGACATTTGGATGTCAGCAGATGGAAGACCTGTGTTACCATACAGCTTACTATTTCCCATGACACAACGTTTTCATGGTTCAACACAGTTAGGGAGGGATGTAATGGTGAGGTTGTTCAGACAGAATTGGTTTAATCCCAGATTTAGAATACTTGCAGAGGAATTGAATCATTGATATGTGACATGTCAATAGAGGGAAAAGAACACCGGTAACACTGATTCATGTAGGGATATCAGGTGGTCCCTTCAACAGGATGTAAATGGACTTTATCAAGATGCCTATTTGTGATGTGTTGACATACGTCCTGGTTATAGTATACATTTTCTCTCAATGGGTGGAAGCCTACCTAACACGGACAAATGACAGTCTCACTGTAGCTAAACTGTTGTTAAGTGAGCTGATACCTAGGTACGGCTTACCAGCTTTCTGGAGTCCGATCGTGGGTCTCATTTCAATAATGAGATCCTAAGAATGATTTGCCCAGCATCACAGATAGAGCAGAGATTACCTTATAGTTATCGGCCATAGGCTTCTGGAGTAGTCAAACATCTCAATGGAACCAGAAATTCCCACTTGGCCAAAGTTTGTGCAGCCACATCATTGAAATGGCCTGATGCTTGCCATTGGAGTTGATGAGTCTTTGAAGTACTCCTGACAGGACGACAGGGATATTGCCACAAGAAATCCTTATGGGAAGTGCAATGAGATTGCCTGCTGTGTCTGCAAATGCGCTTTTAAACATCACAGATGGCATGATACCCAATTACTGAAAAGGATTGGCTGATGTAATGCATTCTGTCTCTCACCAGGTGGATGCTGCCACTTTAAACCTGCATCAAACACAGCGCCACAATCTCAGTCCCGGTGACTAAATGGTGGTCAAGAAACATGTGCGGATGTCTTGTCTGGAATCGAGATTGAAAGGCCCCTACCAGACAATCCTCATCACGGACACTGCTGTTAAATGTGCCAAAGTAACAAACTGGGTGCATGCATCACACACTCAAAGAATAAGAAATCTAGTGTTCAATGAGCAAGAACAAAGAGCACTAGTGACAGAACCGTCACAACCTGTATCAGCACAGGTTCCTGTGATTTCACAAAGTGGTACTGAAGCTTCTGGGGAGGAAGTCTGGTCTAGTCTAGCGTTTTTGTATAGCCCATGGCTACCCGGAGGCCTCCCAGGGCTGCAACATATGCCATAAAATGATAAGGCTGCAAGGAGATCTATCAGTCATGGAAAAGCTACGTCTTCAGGGCCTTATGGAAAGGAATTTCAGGCTCTATTGAGCACAGAGACAGGGCATTCCAAAGTTTAGAAGCCAAAAACTAGGTGGAATGCCCTCCCCATCATGATCTTTTATCCTAGGAACCCTCAGGGTATGAGCTGAAGAGGATCTAAGAATTATCCCAGGTAAGTATGGGGAGGCTAACAGTCTCAACAGTGAGGGCCCTTTATTGTTGAGAGCCCTATGCATATTGCAGAGTGTCTTACACTGCACTCAGCGTTCCACCGGTAACCAGTGGAGATCCATAAGAGCCATCTTAGCAGACTGGCGTTTGGGAATTTTTATTAAAAGTTGGGCAGCAACATTCTGCACAGTCTGCAACTTTCTAATGACATAGTGGGGCGAGCTGAGATACAGGGCATTTCTATAATCAAGGCAAGACAACATGAGGGTCTGGACAATCACTCTCCTAGCTGTGAACAAGAGAAGGTTGAGATTCTTTCTCAACAGCCTCAGGATGACATAACAAGTGGAGGGAAGCTTTTTCGCTTGATGACCCATCATGAGACTGATGGGTAACCACATCCCTAGGCTCTTTATTACATTTTTTAGGGCTGGCAACTTGCTCAAGATGTCAGATAGAGGACTCAGAAGGTTGCTAGCAAAGTGATTACCAGCCGCATCACTTATGTTTTGTCATCATTAAGCTTTAATCGGCATCCAGCCATCCAACTGGCTACCGCTTTGTGGCAGGGGGTCAAAGAAAGGTGACTGAACCTGGGGTCGGGAGAAAGTGAAATGACCAGCTGGGTCTCATCGGCATATCAGACCAATGACAAAACAAATGAGTGAACACACTGGGCGAGAGGTTGCATGTAAAAGTTAAACAAAGTGAGGCTCAGGGAGGAGCCCTGAGGAACCCCACAACTCAGAGGAAGAGTGGCTGAATAGCAAGACTGATCCAAGACCTGGAAGGAATGATTTTCCAAGAAAGAGATGAGCCATTCTAGTGCTGTGCTCTTGACACCGGCCCTTGACACTCTCTGAATGAGAGTATGATGATCCACGGTATCGAAGGAGGCACTAAGTTTTAAAAGAATAATGGCTGCCGATCCTCCTTGATCAAGGAGACGCCTGAGCTCCTGGACCTCAGCCAACAACACAGTTTCCATACTATGTTTAGGTTGGGAATCCGTTCTGGGTGGGGTGGAGAAGAACCTTCGATTCACAAAATTCCATTGACGTGCTTTTCTAAAAGCTTGGAGACTCCAGGAAGCAAGGAGATTGGCCTGAAGTTGCTCAAACAAAGGGGATCCAGAATAGTTTTTTCCAGCAGTGGCCTGACTATTGCATGCTTCCACAGCTGGGGGACCTGCCCAGAAGACACAAAAGGTTTAGCAACTCTATAAGTAAAGGGATAATGCATTTTGAACCCTGCCTTAAAATCCGGGAGGGGGGGCAGGGTCCGAAGGCTAGCTAGATTTGAGTGTATTTAGAAGATCATTTACCAGGTTCATGGTGAGCATAGGGAATGTTGTTGGCAATCAGAGGGAGGTATGTTACAGGAAAAAGAAGAAGAAAGAAACGTTGGTGTCATGCAAGGTGTTGATTTACAAGCTGTAGAACAAAATACTCAAGGAGGATTTGGTGTTTCACAGGGTAGAGTTGTTCCATTTGATCTGAATTCTGGCATAAATGTTGCAACGTTGAAAAAAATGACTCCTTTTCCCCTTTGTAATAAAATTAGTCAATTGAAGAGGGAATGTAGAATTAATCCAGATAGAATGATTGGAAATGGTTAAATGCAAGGAGGAAATCAGATGCAGATGCAGAATGTACCGATTCAGCAGAGGCAAATGCAAATGCCGATGCAGCAACAGGTTCCAATGATGCAGGTTCCACAAGCATAAATGGTCCCACAAAATATGGGAAACCTCAGATTTAATATAAATCAGATACCCAAAGCAAATCGAAATACATTTCGGAACCAGAATGCATTTCAACAGGTCCCGATGTTAGATAATGGCTAATTGATCAATAGTTTTACAAAATTGATAAGCATTAGATATTTTACTTGCAGAAAAAGGTGGTGTCTACAAGATGCTGAAAACTCTAAATGAGAAAATGACCCATACTATGTTATAGTCTATACAAATTAACTCTTCTGTTTGAAGAACTATTTTATTCATGATGACAAGATAAGGAGTGTTCCTGTTCCCAGGAGAGCATCAAACACTGATTGGCTGAAGAAAGATCGAAGCAACAATTGTAACCGACTTTCATAAAATGTGCTGCTTATATAAGTGCGTGTTCCTAGAGTAGGTTACCATTCCATTATTATTACCCACTCCTTCTTGATCATTTTGCCCCAGACCTTATGCCGCGCTGCTCTGAACCTCTCTTTATGAGACGTTATTCTTTGACATTTTTGATCTATTGAGATGAATTCTTGCTAAAGCTTTATGCTTTCTCTCATTCTCTCTAAAACTAGGACTCTTTATGGGTTCTGACTGACTCCTTTTCTCACTTAACATATGTATTCTTTCCCTTATGGAACACATTTAATGTAATTTGTGAAACTTATTATTGATTGACTGATTTTAACAAGATTATAATGACTAAAACCTGACGAATTTGTCTTGTGACGTGATAAAGATGATCTACTAAAGGATTTTAATTAATAAAACCCTTTAAACTCACACATAACTCTATTCATTGACTGAAAATATTATTAATGATTGTGATGATTCAATTTACTTAATGCATACCTCATTTTCTTCAAACAACGGCAAAGATCCATATCGCCCGCATGATGGTAAACCAAAGACTCTTGAATGAAAACTGATTCTCGCTCCAGCATATGTTTCTTTGATATAAAGCACATCAGCGAGAGCTAACTGACAGTGTTTATGGTGCTACTAAACTTGCTCCAGATTTCAACTTTAGTGGTAGGACACTGCAGTGTGTCTTTTCCTGGGCAGAACCTGAAGATCAGGGTGCTTTAGATTCCAATATCTTTAAGAGAAGTTCACTCAACCTATTTTTCTTAGTGAAGCTGACCGTTCAACAATCTCATTTAAATCAAATAAGGTCCTACTTTTTTACAGCATCTTCTGCAGTTTAAATATGCTCAGGTGATCAATCGATCATGTCCTAAAGCTTTTCTTCAAATAAGCTAACTGTCCACAAAATCATCTTTTCACAATATAAACGCTGAAGTTAAAATACAGGTAAATTCATTACAATAAATAATGGAACATTTGGAAAAATATCAGCAGAGGTATGCTTAATTGCTTCATTTGCTTCATTGCTTCTTAGGGATATTTAATTCAACAATTTAGAAAACACAGATCGCTCAGTAAAAATGCTTCTTATTGAATAAATATATCTACAGAGAATATAAAATCTTTACGCAGATGAAGGGAGGTCCTGCAAGCATGGGAAATTACTCAGGTTCATCACACCTTCCATGCACAGTTTCCTGCTCAACCTGTACTCAAAAGAGTCAGAATGGGAGACCAGGGGAGGTGGGAGAGAACAGAAGAAGCCTGCTTTCCACCCACACTTAAAAACAGATTGTGGGTGAGCAGGCAGGCAGAGAGCCTACCTGAACCATGTGGGCTTATGGGCTTCCAACCCTCGGCTGCACAAGGTGCGCACATCTCATAAGAGGAAACTTTGCAGTTATATCCATCAGCATGTGCACTTAACAAAAATGATAAGAAAAGTAAAAAACTACGAGCAAAGCTGGACAGCCATACCAAAGAAAACAATGCCTTGATGCAAAATTGCAACCCATCTTGTCATGGGCACTAATTTGTATAATTGTTCTGCTTCCCTGTGTTCGAATTTTTGAGAGAGCCTAAAGTGTGGAAGCCCTCCACTAGTCCTTTGTAAATATTTTAAAATGTTATTTGTGTCATGTTATTTCTAGCAAAGGTATTTGTCCTAAATCCAGATTGCTACAGTCCATTGAGTGCATGCCTGCAACAACGAATAAAGATGATTTTAAGGATTATATGAGTTTTACTCTAGATTATTAGACAAGTTTTCACATAATGCTTCTTCCCTTAGATTTTTGTTTAAGGAAGGTGCAAGTTTTATTTGGTTGCAAAAACATCAGCTTGCATTTGAAGAGATTAAGTCATCTGTTATGAATGCTGCTCTTCTATCTCCATTTGACTGTCAAAGTCATTGATTTTTATATCTTGATACTAGCTTAATGGGTTGGGAGCTATGTTGACCATAAAGATCGTGATATTGAAAAAGCAATTGCTTTTGAATTCAGACCACTTTCATTGGCTGAAAGTAAATATTTTACCATAGAGTGTTAAAGCTTTGGCTTGTGCCTGTGGTGTTGAACACTTTAAGACCTATTGATGGGGTAAATATTTTACTTTAAAAACTGATCGGTAGCCACTTTTTGCTTTGCCTAGTGGTAAAGGCCCAGGCAAAGCGTCTGCTCATCTGGTGAGAATTGTATCTAAAATATATAAATATAACTTAAGCTAATTATATTTCTGATTTGTGCAATGTGGTAGCAAATTGCTTGTTGAGATTGCCTGAGTTCTGTCCAGTAGATAACATGGGAATTGTTGAGGAATGTGTTGTTGTGTGTGTTGATGATGTTCTGGAAGTGTGGAACGAAAGATTTTCTAAAGAATGCTGGCTGGAAGGTGTTCAGCAAGACAAGGAGCTGCTGCAAGTAATGGAGCTTATTAAACAAGTTTGGCCACAGGAGAAAATGATAACTTCTGAGATGCAAGTATTTTGGAAGTTAGAGATGTCATTTTGATTGGTTATGGTATAGTTATGAAAGATATGTTTGTTATCCCTCTTAAAGGTCTTAGACAAATCATTGTTGAATTATGTCATGAAGGATATTTAGGTGAGACTATAGAGAATATTTTTGGGTGGCTGTACATGGAGTCTCAAATGTCATCCTTTTTCAAGCAATGTTACTTTTGGGATAATTCAGATAAGTCCTTGATTACCAAAGGGCTACATTCAGTCATTCTGTATTTCCAGGGCAACCTTGGGAAAAGTTTGCTGCAGATTTACTTGGTCCCAATGAAAATATTTCATTGGGGAAAATATATGTTTTGATATTAATTGATTATTTTTCAATGTGGGTGGAGATTAAGTGGATTTCTCAACCCACTGCAAAAGTTGTCATTGAGTTTTTGAAAGAGTGTTTTCAGAAGGAAGGATTGCCGTATTACGTTGTTTCTGATAATGAAGTACAGTTTACCACCCAGGTATTTGAACATTTTTAAGGTCCAGAAACATTAAGCATGAAAAACAGCATTGTATGCTCCCAATATGAGATATTCAATGGAGTTATTGTTGAGACTATTCAGGCTGCTTTAGCTAATAGAGTCAAGGTGAAGAATTTGGTTGCTGAAAAGATTTGGGCATATCAGTCTTCTCCTCATTCCCTCAGAGGAATTTTTCCTTTTTTGTTATTGAAAGGGAGGATTCCACGCTCACGTTTTATGCCTTCATTGATTGAGGAAAAGTTGCCCATTATTAATATTAAGGATATGTATAAAAAGGCCTGTGGAAATGTTTGTTCCAAGCACGATCATCAAGCCTCTAAGAATGAAGGTTCTAAAACTGGTAGTCTTACATTGTCTGAGGGTGGTTTTTCAAAACCAAACTGCTTTCTCATGCTAACAAAGGAGAATCCATGTTTTCCAAAGTTTTCAGAATTGTCAGGATGTGCAATTCCTCTGCCAAGCTCAATAATAATTCTTGGTGGAGTTTAAACAAATTAGCAAAGGTTTGGAAGAAAGGTCATGATTAGAGTTGGCTAATAAATTCTGGTTTTCCTGTGGAGTTGGAGGACATTTGACCATTCCACGGGGTTCTGGCCAAATTTTGCCAACCGCTGCATGTTAGATTTTTTTCTCCTGCAATGGTTAGTTGGCAAGTGTGGGTGGGATTTGGCGTTCGAGGTCAGAAAGCTGCTACTCGAATAGAAAATCTACTTAAGCTGCAGCAAAATCAACTTTAGAAGCAGTGTCCTCTGGCCATATTTTTCAGCATAGAAAGATCTGCCAGCACTAAAAAGCATCACAAGCATCCCAACTTGCCTGATTCTGCCCGTTCGCGAAACTCCATGGACTCCTGTAGAGTTTTCATGTGACACCGTGGAATTCTGCAGAGTGAAACTCAATGAGTCCCGCCCACCCCAAGTCTTGATAAATTGTGTGTACAGGATGTAGATGTGGATGGTCTTGATAGCAATTTTGATGGTATTCCTGGGTGTATCTCACAATTTTCTTCTGTTTTCAGCTGACTGTGCAAAGTCTGATTCAGGTACCCTTGGTCATCCTTCTAAAAAGGTTTTTACTGTTATAACTCAAGTTGTCTCTTAGTCTAATAAGGCTTGTGCTGATGAGTTTGGATCTCTGTGTTCGGATGTGTGAATTAAAGATGCCAGTTGCATCACTCCTGAATCCATCATTAAACCCTGGAAGATATTACCTCTGATGTAGGATGGGCTACAAAAGATAAATGTATTCCTAAAAAATTGATGAGTTTATTCTGTTTATTTTAATTTTGATTTGATCTTGTCTATTTTTTTTTTCTTGCTGTTGTTACTTTTATTATTATTGTTCATTAAGGGGAGGAGGTGTGTGGTATTCTCTTCTTCTATTTTATAATTTGTATAAGTTACTTACCTCATGTTAGTGTGAGGCTGCTGTATTCCATTCTCCTTCTACCTTGTGAGTAGTGCAAGGCTGTCATGTCCCGATTCTGTTGGAGTAATGCTTGACACATCCTATGCTCCTGGGGACCTTTTACAACAAAATAAAGTTGTTGACAGTTTCTTTTGTTGCACTGTGCCTGCTTCAGAGGGTTTTACTGATTTCAAACGCTTAGTGGCTGGGTGACTCTTGAGTGCATGTAACTTCATTCTCAGGTTCTCTGTGGTTTTAGGAAACTTTGGAAATAAGAAAATGACTGAAATGTTCACTGCTTTATACTGTTTACAAATTGGGCTAGTCTAACTCGATAGGAGAGAAAGTCAAATGTACATTTTAACAACATTCTTTGAAATTACACAAGTCCAATTTCCAGCTCAAAGTTTTATCTTTTCAGGATGAGGGAATTAGCAAAGTGCCATTTGCTTTGGTATTGAGGTCTAGCAGAAATCATGTTTGCGTGACCAGTTTTATGGGTTTCTTTGACTGGTGGTCCATCATGCATTTTACCTTGGTCCAAGAGGCCATATCTTAAGCTCCACCTCTCTAGTGTAATTTCTATAGTGCTGAATATTTGCTTGAAGTTTAGAATTTGAAGTTTTCAGTTAATCTTGCAATGTATAAACATGTCAGAACTTAATCCAACTTCTAGGCACCATTCAGACATACATACAGCAAACAAAATATGACAACCACATATATTAATCATAAAAGTAAAAGTATTTTAAAATAAACTTTCCAACTTGCAAAACATTTCAAGTTATTGTAATTTTAAATAATGCCATTTCAAATATTTCTTGAACCCACAGAGGATTCTCATAGAGAAAGTGAGTCAGGATGCAGAATTTAGAACATGGCACCGTTAACTGCTTTCTCTAACTTTAGTATGGCACCCCTTTGGGATGACAAATTGAGGGTCCACTGCAGAGTACAACTCTGGGTCCAATGTATGAAGCACTTCTTAAACAGCACATAGTTAAACTTTGAATTATTGCTACTGTGTGTTTGATTCCCAACAAACAGCACATTAACGGCAAATTTTATGAAAGTAAGTTGTTCGCCTTATTTACTCACAGAATTTTAAAGCAAGAAACATATCTGAATAAAAAATGACACATAACTTTTAAACTTTATACAGAAGATTAGGGGTAAGGCACATCTTCATAGTCCAATGAAAACACAGATTTTCTGCAGTAATGGAAGACCCACTTCTAGGATCTTCATCTCGCTCGCATTGTTGCATACATAATTTATTTCATTGTTTCCACTAACAATTCATCAACCCATAATAATGCAATTGATGGAGATGACCATTTTTAGGGTGATATTCTTTCAAATGTCTAAAATCTTTTGCTAAATCAGTTTTTGCGGGCCATAGGGCTCTGCAAAATTCCCCCATGCTAAGCAGTGGTAAAGTGCATGTGCTCTCCCTTTCAAACATAATTAAATTGGTACATGATTGGCACATTTATGTTACTGGCAAGTCCCTATTATAGGGTATTATACGTGTCAAGGACATGTTAAATTAAATACTAAAGAAGGGTTGTGGCACTCATTATGCCACCCATAAAGTACTACTGTAAAAACCTGTCTCCAGGCCTGCCACTGAGCACATTTAAACTGCCTTTCAAACCTGTCAAAATAAGCCTTTGACAGGCTTAAACCTTCCTTATTAATAATTATGAGTTACCCCTAAGGTAGGCCTTAAGTGTCCACAGGGCAGAGTGCATGGTATTTGAAAGAAAGACAGGTATATTTGAAGTTTTACATGTGATGAAAGTGGAGAACCTCCAATGTTTTTTTTTTCTGTGACAAGGGTGGCTTTCCTAAAGGTTAACACTGGTTTACACTATAGGGCCGATTAGGATGCGGCCTGGAAAGGCTCCGACCTATGGTCGGAGCCTTTTGGGCTGCATCGTAATTAGCCCCTCGGTTTACTTTCCAACTGTCACATTCTGATTCTGCGGTGAGAAAGTGAACCAGATGGTTATTCTGGCTGGCTTCTGACTGGCTCAAGCAGCATGTCGGCCAGTCGGAATCGGCTCATAATCCCAAAGGGCGGAACTTTCCATCCTTGGGATTATGATGCATGGTTTCCAGCATGGTTTCCATGCCAGCCTGTCGAAAGCATGTTTGGTGGCCCACAGCAGGGCCCCTTAGGTGTGTGGCCTCCAGCTGGGGGCCAAGGTGCCCCCCTGTTTATCCCTGTACCACGTGGCAGGCACCTTCAGGTGCCTGCCATGGGATGAAGGGTTGAACAGCACCTCCCATTTCCCTATGGGAGCATGTATTACAGGCTGTTTACGGCTGTAATGCATGCTCTCATAGGAAAATGCAAGAATGCGACAGAACAGTGTTAAATCGAATCCTTATGATGGTCGGTCCCAGGACCGAGATGGTGTTGGGCGAACTTAAATCTGCCCTACATCGTAATTAGCCCCTATGTGTTAGACCAGACTGGTATTCCCCCCAATTTTTTGCCTTCCCTCCCTAATTTTTGCTGAATGCATCAGGGCCCCAACCTCATGTCTGTCTGCATAAGGTCCATGTGTGCTTTCCTTATGCTTACCAGAGTCAACGTGTGTGTACTCTCTCCAATAAATATGGTAAAATAGGCATATGCCCAATTGGCATATTTATTTACTTAAAAGCTACAAGGAAATGGTACTAAATGTACCCAGGGTCTGTAAATTAAATGCTACAAGTTTGCTGCCACCTATTCTGCCACCCACTAAAGTGGCACTGTAAAACATGCCTCAGGCCTGCCATTGAAGCCAGGGTAGTAATAGGTAGTGCAGGGTATAATAGAATTTTGACCTGGAAAAATAAACTTTTTGCTAGTCCTAAACCTTCATTTTTAATACTTATAAGTCACTACTAATGTAGGCCCTAACCTCCCATAGCACAGGGTATAATGGCATTTAAAAAGTAGAAAATGTGAGTTTACTTTTTACATGCACTGCCATTCCTAAAGACCTAGGGCCATATGTATCAAAAACGCGTTTTGCGATTCTCAAATTGCGATTTTTAGGGAATCACAATTAGAGAATCGCAAAATGCAATGTATGTAGGATTTGCTAAATATTTTGCGAATCCTACATATTCCTTATTTGCGAATCGCAAATTGAGATTCAGCAAATAAGCAATACCTTCCCATTCATTCCTATGGGCTAGAAGGCCCATAGGAATGAATGGGAAGACATTCTCAATTTGCGATTCCCAATTAGAGAATCGCAAATTGAGAATGCAATTTCAAGGTTGCAAGGGTGTCAATAGGACAACCTGTTGCACCCCTGAAATAAGCATGTGTGCACATGTGGCGCACATACATGCCCTAAGGGCATGTATGTGCGCCACATGGCACTATGAAAAATGCAAAAAGTGCATTTGTCAAAGAAATCGCAAATTAACACCAACCTGAAGTTGGTGGTAATTTGCGATTCCTTAAGCCAAAATTGCACAACTTGGGTGCTTCCACATTGCATTTAAGGAATCGCAATTTGGGATTCCTTAAATGCATTCGCAAAATAGGGAATCGCAAATTTTGCGATTCCTTATTTTGCGAGTGGGTTTTTGTGTGCTACATTGCACACTGCCTAAATTGCGATCGCAATTTGGCTTCATACATATGGCCCCTAGTGCCTTAGATGTAGCTGACCAGATGACGCATGCCCACATGAAAGCAGCCCTTATGACCAAGTTTGGTCTCACCACAGAGAAGTACGGGTTGAAGTTCAAGGGCAATCACAAACTGTCTAACCAGACTTAAGGGGATTTTGTGGAATACTCTGGTAAGGCACTGAACTGTTGAGTGAAGAGAAACAAAGTGAGTGACGTTGATCAGTTATATAACCTGATTTTGAGGGAGAATATGTTCAGTAATTTCTTTACGGAGTTGCACCAAAACCTGATAGATGTCAAAGTCACTGTACACAAGGAGCTTGCAAAGGAGGCTGAATTAAGGGAGCTGGGGGATCATCAAAAGAGTAGACAGCATCCCCGTCAGGAGAAAGAAGGAGGCAAGGATAAAACGAGTTCTATCACGGACTCCACTAGAGTTTTCAGGGAAAAGATTCCTAGTTCCATCCCTGCAAAATAAAAATGTTTTTCTTGGGAAGTAGCCTTCAGATCACTTTGCACCCATGTGCTATGAATGCTATTGATATGGGCACTTGAAGTGCGATGCCATCTGTGAGAAAAGAAAGGAACCTCACACTGGTAGCTCTACCTCGGAGATGGTGAGTGTAGTGCTTGGGGAGGAGGGTAACCCAGTTAGTTGTGGAAGGAGTGCTGAGGTTACCCTAGTGTCCCTAGGTATCAAAGAGATGGTACTGTAGGCATATGTGCCTGACAAAGTACAGACAGTGGGTCATCATCAATGGGCAGAGGAAAGATACAGGAGCCACAATGACTGCTGTTAGTTGTCATCTGGTATCCTCAGAGCAGGTATTCCTTGATGTAGTACACCAGGTTGTGACAGTGGACAACCAGGTGAGCCACTGTCCAGGAGCTCTAGTTACATTTGAATGGGGGGGGGGTCTTAAGTTCCTTAAAATTAGCTGTGAGTCCAACCATGCCTATTCATTCTATGTTAGGGAATTATGTGGAGCACACCTCCTGGAAAGAGGTAGAATACTGGTCTTAACTGGAGATGTTAGGATTGCCTGAGTGGGTGTTCCAGACCACACAGTCCATGGTAGTCCAAGAAGGAAGTCAAATTGAAATAGGCCTGGAAAATTGCCCAGGTACATGCCCAAAATCAGGCAGACAGGTTTGTGGGAAACCCCTGCCTTAGATTCCCACAGTCTGAGAGGAGACTGATCCCAAGTACGATGCCCAAGAACCTACAGGGGAAGACATTGCTGCCATGGAGGACCTACCTGAGTTAGCAAGAGGGCAAGCTGAAGTGGGGCTGCCCAGGCATAATTCTGCAAATAAACAGAATGAGTACCTTTCTCTTAAGGGCCTACAGTGGTAGTCCGTGGCCCAGGCAGCTTGTGACACCTCTGCTGATCACCTGGTTGATTGGAGAATGCTCTTATATAGTGCGCCTAAGGTTCCTGGGCCTGGAGCAACATGTGTGTTGCTCCAGGCACAGTGCTACAGAGCCTTCCTAATGGGTTTGGCTCATGACATATCCCTGGCATTATATTTATGGCAGGTCAAACCCTTTGCATGGTTGGTTATCCACTTTTGTTAGCCCTGGATAAGCATGATTTCAAATGCAATCTACAGGTTCAGTACCACCTGCCAGGCCATTGAGAAGTCAGGGGCAAATCAAAACAAAAGACACCCCTGCTTCCTCTCCCCAATATTAAGAACATACTTTGAGAGAGTCGGTATAGACATTTTGGGCCTATGGAACTCAAGACTGCCCTAGACAACAGGTTCAACCTGGTCTTGTAGGACCATACCACATGGTACACAGAGGCCATTCCCATGATGACATGATTGGCCTGCAGTGACCAGGGCACTAATAGGGATATTTACCCTAGTGGGTTTACCCAAGGAGGTTGTATCTGATCAGGGCACCAACCACATGTCTGTCTATATAAGGTCCATGTACGACAAGTGTGGGGTAACCTAAAAGTTGTCTGCACCATACTAACCCTAAATGGGCTTGTTGAAAGATTTAATAAGGCCCTCCGGAACGGCATGATTATGGACCTATCAGAACCCATAAGACATAAATGGGATGTCCTCTTGTCATTCTCTTTGTTTACAGGGAAGTGCCTGAGGTGAATGATCTGAAGGAGGAGATCACTTACCTGGTCAACTTCAAAACACTTTGAGATTTCTTAAGGGTCCTATATGTCAACCGCCACAAACCCTACCTTCAGAGGTTCAAAACACCATGCTCCTGGTAAAAGGTGATGGTGTGGGAGAGGAGAGAAATACTTTCCCCAACCTCCTATTTTCCAAGGAGCAAAATGGGTGAGTGGATGGAGTTGTCCTCTACCCTGCCTTGATCCAAGAACAACAGAATTTGCCACTTTTCTCCCTGACCCCAGTGCTCACCACTTGGTATATCTTGACATTGATACAGGAGACAGCATGCCTGTCAAAACCAAAATGTAAAGGCTGTTTGACAGGGTGAAATCCAGTATTAATGATTAGATGTCTAAAGTGCTGGAGTTAGGGGTGAATGGGCACTCCAACAGCCATTGGTCTAGTCCAGTGGTTCTGGTACCTAATGCCACCCACCTGGTGCCATACCAGACCTTCCTTTCTGTGTGGATTACAGAGGGCTCAATTCAGTCATTAAGACTGGCACACACCCCATCCACCCATCTGACGAGCTCTTTGACCAGTTGGAAGCTACCAAGTTCCTGAACATCTTTGACTTGACATCAGGGTATTGGCAGATTGCCTTAATCGAGGGGGCCAAGGAGAGGTCTGCATTCTCCACCCCAGAGGGCCACTTCCAATTTTAGGTTATGCATTTTAAGTTGAAGAATCCCCCTGCCACCTTCCAGAGGTTAGTCAACTGATTCCTGACTTGGTTGGTGGACTTCAGTGCTGCCTACGTAGACAACAATGCAGTTAGTTCTGGCTGGCATGACCACCTGCACCACTTCCCGGCAGTGCCTCAGACCCCACAGAGGACAGGCCAGACTATCAAGACCGGTAAAAGCCAGAGAAGGCATAGTTTGGTTGTGTACTTAGGTTACCAAGTTGGTGGTGCAATCCCTCCAACCAAGGTGACAACCCATCCTTTCTTGGGAATACTCCAAGACCCTGACTGGGGTGAGAGCCTTCTTAGGCCTCACCGGTTATTACAGGAGATTTGCCAAGGGAGATGGCACCATTGTTGCCCTCTTGACAGAATTTACTTCCAAAAAGGTGATCCAGAGAGAGGTGTGCCAGAAGGCATTTGTTACCCTAAAGGGAGCCATATGCATAGCACTGGTGCTCAAGGTGCCAGACTATTCCAATAAGTTTGTAGTACAATTAGAAACTACAGAGCATGGCATTGAGGCTGTGCTCTCACAGCTAAAAGAAGAGAGCTTGGACCAGCCTGTAGCCTTCATCAGCAGGAGTATACTTCCCCATGGTAGAGATGTGGAGTGCTATGGAAAGGGAAACCTTTGCAGTGGTCTGGGTAATGAAGAAGTTTACACCATACTTGTTCAGGGCTCACTTTCACTTTTAAACAGACCAAAAACGTTTCCCTACAGGGACTGGAATTTACGATCGAACATTGCCCTGGCACTGACCATGCCAATGCTGAGGTTTTTCCAGGTTTTTACAGCTTAGCGATGAGAACTCCCATGAGGGCGGGTAGTTCTCCTTGGTTTCTGCTGTCAGGGGGGGAAGGGGATGGGACCACATATTAGACATGAATTCCTTGGCTTGGTATTTCCCTACACGTTTTGCTTTTAATCCCTGATTTTTGCTGAACTAGTTTTTGTTGGCATTATGACTCCTCTTAACCAGTAGAAAAGTGCTTGTGTTCTCTACTTTAAAAATTGTAAAATTGGCTTGCACCCAATTGGATCTTTTAATTTATTCATAAGTCCCTAGTAAATGGTACTACACGTACCTATAGCTTGTAAATTAAATGCCACAAGTGAGCTGCAGCATCTGTTGTCCTACCCAATAAAGCAGCACTGTAAAACATGTTTTAGTTCTACCACTACAGCCTGTAGTGCAGTTTTAAACTGCCATTTTGACCTAGCAAAATAAACCCTTTACAAGGCTTAAACCTTCACATTTTAATACTTATAAGTCACCCCTAGCGTAGGCACTAACTACCCCTAGCATGGGGTGCATGGTGTTTAAAAGGTAGGACATTTGGGTTTCAGTTTTACATGCCCTGGCAATAAAACACTCCTAAAGTCATTTTTCACTGCTATAAGGCTATATTTCCCATAGATCAACACTATATTGCCTTATTACACTTAATACGTGATACTGTAACTTCAGTTTGGGACCAGGTAAAGAAATACTGTTTCCACTTTATTGAATTGTAATTTAAAATCCTCTTTACTGTTAAAGTCAGATTTTAAGTTACAATTTTGAAAGTTTCACTTTTAGAAAGTTGGCATTTTTCTATCTAATCCAAATGTGCCTTTCTGCCAGTGTCCTGGGTCATGTAACTGTGAATGGCCCTCTTGTTGATTATGTATTCTTTACAGACATGGGGACAAAAGAGTGCTAGGTGTGAGGGGAGTGGGTCTTCCTGACAAGATGGCTGGGGAGGAGTAGTGAGTTCCCCTGATTATACTTCAAATGGCCCTGCCTGAAGCACACACAAATAAACCTGCCACCAGACCTGCCCAAGGATTTGTCACCTTAGACCATGTGGTGCCAGGACCAGGCGAAGGGGAAGAACTAACCAGAGCCATTTTTGGGGTTGACCACCTCATTTTCCCACACATAGCCTAGCACCAGGAAAAAAGTGGCACCTTCAGAACCTCTTATCAGACCACTCCTGGACCTGTAGAAATTTCAGAAGCAGAACAGCCATGCTGTCTGTAGAAGAAAGATTGGACCTGCATGCCTTGACTCCAAGCTCCCCAGAAGTGACTCCAAGGTTCAATGGGCTGACCTTTTGTTGAACTACAGGAACATAACAAGCTTGCAGAGGCCTCCCTGCAACTGCCTAATTGACCACCACCAACTAGACCTGCCTGGATCTCACTAATCCCCTGCTTCTGGCTTCTACTGGAGTGAGTCCTGATCCCCAAGATTTGCCCCCTAGGTCCTTGACCCTAGTCTGGCATCAGCATGTACTCCTCCTGAAGTAAAGGTGAAGACACAGACGTTTTGGCCTCCTGGTGAACACAAAGTGACCTCTTCACTACAAGAATCAACAGCCCACAACAACAGACCTACTCATCACACCAACAGCAACTGTCCACAATGATCACAAACGTGAATCTCCAGCAACATCTGCACTTTTCCACCATTTGCAACAGACCGCATCAACCGCCAACATGAAGCTATAGTAATAACTGGTTCCTCATGCCAAAACTGCAACCCCCTAGAACATAAACAGCAGCCCCTCACGTGGACCTGGGAAGGTAACTCTTCAGTGGGATAAACCTGGTCCCTGTAACAGACCTTTGCTCCATTGTGAACAGCCTGAACTTGGGACTTCAACCCAGTGCAGCACGACTGGATAACCACTAGTGGCGCTTTGTGTTCTTTTTCACTATCTTCACCTAAAATGTTCCAGTTCTACTGATTGGATTTTTGTCATTTTAGTGTCATTTTGTTTACGAAATTTTACTCTATGTTTCCAAATTGTTTTGGGATTTTTCTTGTGTTGTGTTTTCAGTTTATTAATGTTTTAGTGCTCCATAAGTGCTGCATAATTACTTTACATTGCCTAGTTCAACATTAAGTTAAATGTGACTGCTTTTGTGTCAAGCTAACTGAGGGTTAAACACAGGTTTATTTAATGACCCCTCTCAAACAAGGACCTAATTTCATACATTATTACACTGAGTACATGCTATATTCAGTTGTGAACCACTAGGAAAATAATTCAAGGACTCATTTAGTAGTAAGTTAATATCCATTTTACTGGCAATGTCAGATTTTACATTACTATTTTGTAAAATAAACTTTTAGAAAGTCTTGTTACTGTCTAGAACCAAAAGGCCTATCTGCCAGTGTCCGACTGTCACCTGACTATTGATGGCACCCTCTTTGTGAGGATTGTGTTGCTCCCAGTCAGTGGACAAAGGGCCCTGAGAATGTTAAGAGAGTTTCCCTCCTTGGCAGGATGTCATGGGGGCTGTGTCAACCCCTTCCTCAGTGTCAAAGGATGCGGATGTTGCTCGCATCTAGGCCTGCCTTTTTTTGTATTTGTAGTCAGGCTGGCTCTAAACCCAGATAAGGGGGGGCTGCCCAGGACTGGTTTAGAGGGCGGACAAAGATTTGTCCTCCACCCATAGGCTACCACTGGGCATACAAGCGACATCCCAAGAGCTCTCCTCAGAACACACCTAGACCTGAGAATAACTAGAAGGACTGTCTTCCTGTCTGAAGATCCTAATGTAAGATTGGACCTGCCTGCTTGAAACCACAACCCCAGAAGTGACTAGAAGGATCAGTTGGCTGACCTCGTAATTGACTTACAGGGCTACAACAAGCTTCCTGAGGTATTTTCCTGCTTTGAAGCTAACCAGTACTAACTGGACCTGACCTGGTCCTCTCTACTGGCCTCTATGGGAGTGAGTCCTGACCCCAAATACTATCTCCAAGGTCCTACACCCTTGGCTGTGGTCAGAGTGTTCTCCTACCTGCCTAACTGAAAGTTTCACCAGACTTAACACTGAACATCATTGATGCGACACACTTCGTCAGCAACCTCCACGGACTAGATGGCAAGCAGCACTCGATTCACAGCTTCATCAGACTCGAGGACAAGTAGCATTGGAGCAACAACGATGACCGTCATCAATAACTTCACCGGGCCGGCGTCTAGTAACCTCCGATTGACTTAGAATTCTCACACAGTAGCTATCCATTGTTGTTGAGCCCTACGGAGGATTCAGCCTGTTGTCAGGCCCCTCTGAATACTTTTGACCTCCAAAAAATACTCTAAAGATAAATTCCATAAGAAAGATCCCGGTCCTTGTATCCCGCCGGCGATCCATCATAGTTGGCCTTATTTTTTTACTTTTGCCTGGTCTATCCCAATTTGATATTTGTAGTTGATGGATTGTGCTTTTTGGCTCTATTTTTACCTCAAATCTTAAAAAGTAATATCTCTAGTTGTATGGATTTTTGTTATTTTGGTGCTGTTATATTTATTAAATTTGCCCCTATTTTTTCAATTGATATGGGTTTTTACTTGTGCTGTTTTTTTACTGTGTTACTGTTTGAGTACTGCAAAAATATTTAAAAATTGCCTCCAGGTGAAGCCTGACTGTTCTGTGCCAAGATACCAGAGGGTTGAGCTCAGATTTAATTCATGACTTTAGTGGTTTATCCTGTCAAGGACTGTGATTATTATTTGAGTTAGATTTGCACCCCTGTGTAGTAATATTCCAGTTTCTTATAAAAATGTTCTCCATATATGGCTTATGTTTCTATGCCTTGCTGCCTTTTTGTAGGATTTTTAGATACTGTCTTCCTCACAAAATGTATGCAATCACTCATCACAGTTTATCTTCATTTCTCAGTCCCTCAACCTTATTACATAAAATTGATGGAAGTCAATAGTTGGTAAATTTTTTTCAGGACACAGTTTTTCCATTCCTAGGAGGACTCCTCTTTCTTTAGGATTCAAGAAATTTTAGATTGTCCTCTTGGTCATCTGTTCAAGTTTATGTTGATAGATAGTGGCCTTTCTTTTATGCTAATTCCATTCTATTTTCTAATCCATTAATTAGTTACTGTGTAAGGTCTGAACACATTATGTGTCCATGAGGTTATTTACTTTAGTAATTGAGTTCCCCTGAGTAATGACTAGTGTGGTTTACTGCAGGCAATGGAGACTGCATCTTGTGAATTGGTCTAATGTACCTTTCTCCTTATTTGCTGAAGTCCTCCCTAAAGCAAGATACAACCACATAGGTCTATTTGTTTATTTTCTAGTATGGAAAGTTCCAATGAAATGTTGTGCAGTATAGGTTAGCTGTATTATTGCACTTAAATAATGGATCTCACATTTACTTCTGTGTTGTCTATTTTGTTTTTAATTGTATGGGTTACTTTCTTTTTTAACAAGAATACATTTACACTGGTTTCTCAATTTTTACAGCATAATGCACATCTTATACATCCATTCAATATCCATTCCTCCGGTTTTGCCTTTGTGCAAAATGTTTCTGTGATAGGAACTGGGCCAACTTTGTTTGCTGCATTCCTTATGGGACAAGCATCAAAAAAGGTGAAATGGATTTGCTATGTCTTTGCTCTAGCCCACTGCTTCTTTGATATGACTAGCGATAAATGCCTCACACTATGTTCTCAGGGCCATACTTGTTATTATTAATTCAACTACACTGGCTTCCTGTGAAACAAAGGGTACGTTTTAAGGCCCTTTGTATCGCCTTCAAAGCCCTTAATGGAACAGGCCCTGACCATCTGAGGCAAAAGTTTAAATGGTATATTCCTGGGAGGACTCTTCGGTCCACAGGAGCAAAACATTTCCAAATCCCCACATTTAAAAAGGCTAGCTGGGGAGGCAGGAGTTTTATCACATGCACATCCAAGGCTTGGAATGATCTGCCGTTCCATCTGAGGAATGCAGCAGATCTTCTTTCTTTCAGGAAGGGACTGAAGACCTGGTTGTTCACTCATTGATTATAATTCCCGCTAACTTGCAGGCAGTGCATAGCGCCAGGACACCTCAGGGTAATCGCTGCGCTCTAAAAATCTAATTAACATAACATAACATTTCACGCAAAGCAGCAAGACACTGCGTGAAAGAGAGAAGGCAAAAATGTGCCATATTTATCAAGAAATGGTGCATTCCTGCTCTCTACTTCTGCTGATGCACAAACGGCTGCCTAGGGCCAACACCGACACCCTTGCACTATGGTGCAAGGGTGCCTTTGTTACAGGCAGGATCGTCTTTGTGCAGGAAAGAACAACTTCCTGCACAAAAACAATCCTCTGAGGCTGTTTCCTCTTTCGACATATGATGCAGAATGCAGCACACATAGAAAGAGGAAATAAGGAAGCAAAATAATGATATTTCTCCTTGTTACGCCTCCCCTGGGAAGGCGTAGCATTCATATTCATTCCCAGGTCTACCAGTATTGGTAAATGTGGGAATGGTTAGAAATCCATTGGTGGATGAGTGGGAACACCCAGACTACATGCATGGAACACCTCCCTGGGGCAGAGTAAAACAAGGGAGCAACTTGCTCTGCCTTGTATTACTCCAGATTTACCAAGCCACGAAGGGCCATGCAAGGTGGCCTTGCACGGCTTGTTAAATCTCATTATAGGTTTTACATCACCCTGCACCCCCTAGCGTGATAAATACACCCCTCAGTCTCTTATTGTCTTCACATACATATTGGTGTAAATAAAAATTTCTCATTCTACTTTCAGTCAGAACTTCATGGCATTAGTAGTGATGCTTTGGGCAGATCAGCACACCTCATATTTGAGCCCATTTGTGATTGGCTTGAAACCTTGTCTACGCCATGGTGTGAGTCATAGTTGTGTTATGGATAATAGGGCATTTCTCAATGGACAATCCCTTTATTTCTAATGCTTTAGCCACCCCATGATACAGTAGCATAAATATCTGATGTAGCGTACAAGACTGTGAACCATTGCACCAGGTAATGGCAAAATAATAATGTTGTGAAATTGTAATCTCATTAGAAATTGTGTTTCTGGTTAGCAGAGGTATGCACCCTGCCCAAGCAGGAACCACGATCCTAGTCAGGGTAAGTCACAACACACCCAAAATTACTCTGTGCTCACTCTCTGGTAGCTTGGCACAGAGTAGTCAGACTTAACTTAAGAGGCAATGTGTAACATATTTGTGCAACACTTCAAACAGTAACACAGTGAAAATACCACAAAAAGACTCTTCACCAAGTTAGAATAAACAAACTCAAATTTATAAATAAACCAAGACCAAAATGACAAAAATCTAATTAGTAGAGGTTGAGATATGAATTTTTAAAGATTAAATGTGAAAATAGTTCTTATGAGCAATAATTGCCAATTTGGGATATCTGGTTGCGCTGGACCAGGGCAAAGTCAAGCTCATGTCGACCATGATGGAGCACGGCCAGATACAGGGATCCTGTAAGGCTCGCTGAACAATAGTATCTCCATCCTTGTCACAACAGCGAAGATGCTGTGTGCAACCATGCGATGCATCTGTGTCGATCCCGCAGTTGAGGTGATGCATTGATATTCTCCACCCAATGATGGCGATGCGCCAGATCTGAAGAAGATGCGCTGGTTCTGAGGTGTGATGGTTCAGAAGCTGATACACAAGTTTTTCCACACAGTCGAGGGGATGCTTCGATCATCTCTCTGTAGTGGCAGAATGCGGTGGTTCCGATGCGGCAGTTCTGATGGCAATGCGCTGGATCCAAGTGCAATGCGCCAGTTCTTTTCACGCAACAGCGGCGATGCATTGATCTTGTTCACGCAGCAGTGGATGCATCGGTTCTGCTGGAGCAAGCACATGGGTCCACTTCCAATGGGCAAGGCACAGGAGCAGGTGTGAAGGCTGTATATCCCTCAGTTATCAAATCAGGAGTCTAGTCAGCTAGTGATGTAGGTCCAGTCTTTACCCAGTCAAAGAGAGCAGCAGGGCAGCACAGCAAGGCTGGAGTCTTCCAGAGCAGCAGTCCAGCAGAGTGGCAGTCCTTAAGCACAGCAGTTCTTCCTGGCAGAGTGGTTTCAAGTCCAGAAGTATACTGTCTTGATGGGGTCAGAGACACAATACTTATAACCATTTGTGTCTTTGAAGTAGTGGTGACTTCAAAGAAGGGCTTTGAGGTACCCAGAGGTCTTCTCTTCCTGCTCTTACTCCAGACTCACTACAGGGGGTATACAGCCCTTTGTGTGTGGACAGGACACAGCCTATTTAAGTGTAAGTGTGAGGCTGTACTCAGCTCCTCCCTCCCATTCTCCCAGAAGGGTCAATCAACTCACACCTAAGTTCCCTTTGTGTGTGGCTGTCTAGAGGGAATACACAAAGTCCAGCTCTCACCCACCCCAGACTGAACAGAGACAGGCTGCAGGCACAAAAGGCTAAGAGCAGAAAAATTGCTACTTTCTAAAAAGCTCCATTTTCAAAGTGATAATGATAAATTTAACTTTACCATTAAAAGTGATTTATCATTAAAAATCAATAGGTATAAAACATGATGGATGTACTCCCTTTAAATCAGGAATTACAGCTAATTAAGCATAATAAGTAATCCCCAATGTTATCCTATCAGAGGGGTAGGCCTCACAATATTGAAAAACTAACTTGGGAGTTTTTCACTACCAGGATATGTAAAATTTAAAAGTGCATGTCCTTCATTTTGATTGCATAGCACCTGCCCTATGGGCTACCTAGGGCTTACCTTAGGGGTGCCTTCTGTGTACATCAAGGAGAGTTTAAGTCTTGGCAAGGGGGTTTCAATGGCAAGTCAACATTGCAGAGTAAACTGCACACGCAAGCTCTGTAAAGACAGGCCTGAGACAGATTTAAGGGATGCTTGAGCGAGAGGCACAAGCAGTGCTGCAATCCCGCTAGTAGCAATTAATTTACAGACTCAAGGCACATATAGTGCTCTTTACTAGGGACTGTTAAGTAAATTAAATGTGCCAATTGTGGATCCATCAATTAAACCATGTTTAGGGGAGAGAGCTCGTGCACTTTAGCAATGGTCAGCAGTGGTAAAGTGCTCAGATTTCTAAAGCCAACAAAAGGAATCAGCAAAATATGAGGTTTGAGGGAAGACCACCCTAAGGCTGTCAGGTCTAACACTCATGCCGCATGCAAAAAATAACTTTCTCAAGGTAAAACATTAATGTTTAAAAAAAAAAAGCTTCCTGGATAATGGTGCAGTTGAAAACTTGTGTAATTAAGCATGGAGGAAGCATACGTTTGGGAATGTGTTCACTGAAGTTTTCTAATATCAAACTGGTAACCTCTGCTCATGAGGTGCTTTGTGGGTGCCCCATTATAAAGGCATGTTTAACCAACCACCGGCCCACTGATTTACAGCAGTGCCTGAGACATGCAGTTGATTAATCTCTTTGGGACTACTTACATGGCGATGCAAAGGCAAAACATTACATTTGACTGATTTCAACCTCACTAGGGGTTTGATGGAGGGGTATTTTATAGAGGCGCTGCCGGCCCTCTGACTCTCACCGCAAGCCTCACTCCCAAGATGTTTGTGAACATTTTATAGTATGGTTAGTTCTGTTTTATAACTATATCATGATTAACACATTTCAGTGTGAAGTTACCGTTTCTATTTCATATAACTGGTGTCTTCATGAGACTACCATTCTTAAATTCTGATTACATTGTAGGATTTCAGTATTGCATCTTGTTATGTGTTTTGAGTTGTGTTTTGTAAACTTTTACTAGTTTGATTATTGTTGGAAGTTTAAGTACATATAAAATGTTAAGTCTATGTTATGAAACTGTTCAATTGGCACACAACTCTGGCTGGACATTCATACTTTAATGCAACTGTGATACCCTTGTTGTACTGTATTTAGACTCCCATCCACAGAACTCTTACAAATTAAATCGGGAATGGTTGTCCACATGTACACAAAGGGTCAAGAAGACATAGGTGAAGCAACTTTTTTTTACAGACTTCAGCCCAGATTTTTTAAGGATTTGCACCAGTGCATAGTGATGCAAAGTGACAAAAAGTGATGCAAAGGGAATACATTATTTGTTTAGTTATACAATTTATGTATGTTTATAAAATTTTAAGGTACAAAATAGCACCAAAAGTGGTAAGTGCCAACCACTGTCATCTGCTTGTGCCTGACCCTTAGCTAGGTGTGAGTTAAGGCTAATGGCAGTGGAGTGTGTGTCGGATGCAAAAAACAGGTTCAACATGATCAGATTTTTTACCTTTAGACATAGAAGTCAAAAATCCTCAGTGGGGATAGGCGACAGAATGGGACTGAGGATGTTTACATGATGTCGGTTCTCAGTGAAGCTGGTGACTTTCGCTGGGAAAGTTCGAGCAGGGGAAATTTGAATTTTGTGCTTAGAGAAGGTCCCTCACCGTCCGGATACTTTTGGCATCATCACCTGGTGAAGATTTCGACCTTCTGACGTAGCCACTTTTTTGTAGCACTGATTCTTCCAGTCGAGTAGGGTTGCAGGCTGTAGTCAAACAGGGTTCCACAAAGCAAGATACTTTCTCAGTGAGTTTCCGCTGAATCAGGTTTACTGCTGTGTAAAAGCTTCCAGCAGGGAAAACATGACTCTTCAGCCTAGCAGCAACATCAGATCGACTTGAAAGGTTGGTCCTGACCTCCGGAGGTCTTTGGAGCCAAAACGTTTCTAAGTATCAGTTTTCTCCATGTTAGATCTGTCAGCCTTAGGGTGATCTTCCCCCAAACATTTTGCCCTCACCCCTCACAATATTGTTGATCTCAATGTTGTTGGCCTTAGTACTCTGTGCACGTTACCACTGCTAGCCAGTGCTAACATTTTTGTGCTCTCTCCTTTAACATGGTAAAATTGGCTTGTACCCAATTGGCACATTTAATTTATTTGTAAGTCTCTAGTAAAATGGTAATGCCTACACCGAGGGTCTGTAAAGTAAATGCTACTAGTGGGCGTGTAGCATTTATTGTGCCACACATTTGAATGTCGTTTTTAAACATGTCTCAGGCCTGCCATTGCAGCTTGTGCGTGCAGTTTTAAACTGTCATTTTGACCTGGCAAAATAAACCTTTTGCCATATAAGAAACTCCTAGAGTAGGACCAGGACAGCCCAGAGGGCAAGGTGCCGTATATTTAAAAGGTTGGACATGTACTTTTAAGTTTTACATGTCCTAGTAGTGAATAATTCCTGAAGTAGTTTATCACTACTGCAAGCCCTACCTCTTCCATTGGATAACATTGGAGTTACCTCATTACATTTAATAAGCTATAATTTCCAAATGGGAGCAAGAAACCAGATCATGTTTGGTGTCTTTAGAACTGTAATGACAAATTCAAACTTATGCTGAAGTCAGATTTCAAATTACAATTTTGAAATTACACTTTTAGTAAGTTGGCATTTTCCAACCTTAGCCATTAAGTGCTTGCAGCTTGTCTCTGGGTCACATGACTGGTTGCACTTTCAATTCAATTCAATTTAGACTTTATTCTAATGCAAAAGCACCCATTAAAAGTAACATACATGTCGAAAACAATAAAAACAAATAATAGAAACAATGGATAGCTAAAAATAATAAATAACAGTGATTAAAACAAATGAAATATGATAATAATAGCAGCATGATTAGACACACATTGAGCTGCAGGCTCATACAGCTGATCTTAAAAAGGACCCATTGTGCAAAACAACTTCATCATCGGACATTTGTAGTAATAATTCAAAATCTAGACTGCACTGTCTAGTGTTATAATACTTCTTTTTTAAAAATGGAATTAAAAAGTGTCTTGTGTATCTTTCATAAAATCTACAAAACAAAGTAAAGTGTAGCATTGATTGCCCAGACTTTTCGTCACAAGGGAAGGGACTGGCATCAAGGTTCCTCTTGAAACCCAATGGGAAGTATAATAGATATTTTACTGTCTCAGTTATAAATCGGCAAAGTAGGGAGTATTACTAACATCCCTGTTCACACCAAAGATAGTTAGTGAGGCAATCTGATGGACACTGACTGAGGTAGATAAAAATGTTAATTTTCCCTTCGACTTCCCTAATCCTCTTTAAATGTTCATAGTTGAGCAGTACTTGTTGGACGTGCTTTTTGTTTATGTCATTACAAGTTGCTCAGGCCCTAAAAGCTCATTGTAGACCAATTTTACAATATTCAGATTTACCATAAGCCAGCCAGGGAATTTGAAGGCACCTGTCATAATAGAGATAGTCTATTATAATTTCTCTTGACATAGAAGCCTCCTGGGTTTGACTGGGTGTACTTGATAATCAGGCTTTGAGTATTCCTCATAGACAGCCTCACATAATAGAGAGCTTAGGTGTGCCTGAAATGGCCATCACTGGCAGGATGAGAGGGAGAAGCTGGATGCAGCCCCACTTACTCTTGATTAGACTGTGTCCTGCCTTCATACAAAGGGCTGCATACCTCCTGACGTTAGTCTGGAGCCAAGGCAAGGAAAGTAAGGCACCTGTGCACTTCAAAGGCATACCTCTAGAAGTTTCTCCCATTAAAAAGGCAGAACTAGGTATAAACATTGGACCTCAGATACCAACTCTTCAGTACACTTCTGGACCAATGGATACTCTACCATGAAGAAGGGCTGCTGTGCTGCTGAAAGGACTGCCACTCTGCTGGACTGCTGCTCTGAAGGACTGCTGCACTGCTGTGCTGACCTGTTGCCTCCTGCCCTCTTACCAGGATGAGAAGGAATGAACCTGCATCTGTTGAGCCAAGAACCCCAGAGAGACTCTAAGAGATGGTTAGCTGGCCTGATGTGAGCCTCAGGGACAGTAAGCTCCAACACCCTCGACCTCAGCACCTGTACTCTGCCATCTGTGAGTCTACAATGCCAAGTATTGCCTCCCCAGTCCTGGTCCCTTGGAAGTGAGCTTAATGTGCTCTGCCAGCCTCTGTGGATCCACCAGAACCAACACATCTCCTCTGCCTCATGTCGTAACCCCAAGCAGAACTAATGTATTGCAGCTGCTGTGTGGATTGCAAAGGCTCTCATTGCAGCTCATCATCTCATTGTAACTGCTGGCCCTTGTTGACAGCAGCCTGGACGATGACTCCAGACTCCGCATCACAGACACACAGCTCCTAGGAACCAACACATCAGCCCGACTGTGCGACGCATCCACCATGAAGTATTACACATCACAAGATATCATTGACGGGATCCTCAATAACGATGCAGGGCCTCCCATCGCAGCCTTGCAGCATCTTGAAACCAACGCATCGCATCAGCTGTGCAACACATCTTCAACGTGGATGCTCGCAACATTCTGCAAACCAGAATATAAGGTACTCTGTTGAGCAGGCCTTACAGGGTCCCTGTAGCCAGTCCATGTTCCATCGCAGTCTGCCTGGCCTTGTGACTTTGCCCTGGTCCAACATGTCCAGTTTTCCACAGTTGATGCTTTTTGGTGCTATTTTTACTGAAATCTTCATCATTGCATATCTATTGTTCTAATAATTGGATTGTTGACTGTGTTGCATACATACTTTACTCATTGCCTCTAAGTTAAGTCTGACTGCTGTGTGACAAGCTACAAAAGGGTTGAGCACAGGTTAATTTAGGGTTGGATTGTGCCTCACCCTAACAAGGATGAAGCTCAAGAAGGGCTGAGTACAACCTGTCAGGTTATCCTGCTCAGGAAACAAACACCATTTCCTCACACCCAAGTCCCTTTTGTTCAATGTCTGTAAGGAATACACATCACACCATAGGAGAGCCATTACAGTCATGTGACCTTGAATACTGGCAGAAAGAAAACATTTGGTTTAGGCATGAAAATGCCCACTTTCTTAAAGTGAGATCTTCATAATTTTTTCTTAAATTATAACTTAACAATTAAGGAGGATTGTATATTACAGTTTGAAAGAGTGGAAGATGTATTTCTCTATCTGCTCCAGACCTGAAGTTATTACATATTAAGTGTGATAAGGTAACCCAGTGTTAGTCTAACAGTAGCCTTGCTATTCTGAAACCCAACTTTAGGAATTTTTCACTGTCAGTGCATGTATAACTTAAGAACTCATATCCCACTTTTTAAATACCATGCACCCTGTCCTATGAGCCTTGATAGCCTACTTTAGGGGCGATTTATATATATGAAAAAGAAAGGTGTAGGCCTGAGTTAATTTACTAGTTCAAAATTACATTTTAAACCTGCACAACAGACAGCAGTGGCAGGCCTGAGACATGTTTCTCAGTGCTACTTTAGTGGGTGGTACAATGAGTGCTGCAGCCCACTTGTAGCATTACATTTACATGTTGGGTACGTGCAGTGCCATATATCTGGGTTTTATTCGAAAAGAAAAGGTAGCAATTATGTATATACCAATTTTAAGATGTTTAAGGGAGGCAACACAAGTAGAAGCTGGGCTGCTCACCTCTTTTCTTTCTCATTTCACTCTCTCGTTTCCACTTCTTCCTCATCCAGTCTTTTCTTCGGTTTCCTACACTTTTTACTTGATAACCTCCATTCATTTCTCTGTCCTTTCTATCTCCCCATCTCTTTCACCTCTATATATATTGTCTGTCCTTCTCTCTCTTACATCTTTTAACCAGTTCCCATTATTTCTGGCTCTTTTCTTTCTCGTTAATAATCCCTTATGCTTGTTATTAATGCCTTTGTCATCTCATTCCCTCTTGTTAGTACTTATTCCTCTCCATGATCTCCTACAAGCTCCTTATCTTTCTTCATTTTAATTTCCTCATGTTCCCCTTATTCCCTTTTCTTGTTTTCTTCTTCACCATTTTTATCTCACCTGCATACCTTCTCCTCTCTTAGTTTCCTCCCTCTGCACTCTCACTTTCCCTTTTTTGCTTTCACTCTCTACACTCAAATATCTCCCCTCCTTCTTTGTTTCTCCTCCAGATGTCCTTCCTCTATATCCATTTCTATCTTACTTTCTATCATGTTTGGCCTTTTGATTTTTTGTCCCTTCTTCTCCTATCCCTTGTCTTTCCATTCTGTGCCAAAATTTTAACGGGTGCCGATTAGGTTTTACAAGATTACTTACTGTTGAATATCTTAATTCTGATCACTCACTATTTAAATGTGAGGTTTTTTAATGGACTAAGGGCCGCATTCAGTACTCCCACTGAATGCAAAGAAAATATGCAGTATGGATTTAGAAACTAATGACGTTTTCTTTCTATTTTTTATTGGGTGTAAATATTTTAACCATTAATTGTTACATATTTTATCGTTCGTATGTCCACTATTGTAATGATTTTATTTTATTAATCAAACAATAAAGCACACTTTAAAACGCCATTCGGTAGACTTATCTTCTTTCTGCTTGTCTCTTCTCTCCCGTTTTTTTTCCATTCTGTCTTATTTCCATTATTCCTTTTTGACCCATGATTGTTCTTCCTTTTTAAAAAAATCTTTTTATTTAACATTTTGCACATTTTACAGCGTACAACCATAACAATGCCTATACACCATGATCAGGTAACTGCAAGTGTTACATCATCCAGTACCCCGCCGTAGAGAAGGGGGGACAGATGGGTTGTGTAACAGAGGTTAAAAGTAGACCCCTGACGGTGCCTGCGCAAAAGGCGCAACAGCGCTTAAAAATCTTAACTCTGGGTGGCTCGTGGAGATTTCAGACGCGGTGCATCTTAGGCCAAACTGTGGATATAGGGTACAACAAAAGGAGGACAACTTAAGCAAGGAGTGATGAGGGAGTCGCAAGAGACCTGCTCTCATGCCTAGTATAACCGGGGACGCCAGCGCTATCCGGACCGAATGACAACAGAATGCTGAAAGAAGGAGAGGGCCATATCGCTTTGGAGGTCGGGGCTACACATCACCTCTACCAAGGGGGGGAATGGGTTGTGTGTGTTAGTCTTGAATATCATCCCGGGGTTCCCCAGTGTTAGTGACCATTTCCTGCAACTTCGATACCATGATGTCCCATTGAGACGCCAGAGGGAACTTTCGGATACCAAGCAGGTCTTCCCTGCGCAGCGCCATTCCTCCGCCCTGGCCCAATTAAGTAAAGATCTGCACCAGGCTAATGTGTGAGGTGAATGGGGGGATTTCCATCGCTTGGAAATCAAGCGTTTTGCTGTTATTAGGCCCAAGTCTAGGAACCGGGTGGTAGCCCGGTGTTTTTTATTCCTGCTAAATAGGTGTAATATGTGTACCTCCCATAGAGGTGGGACAACGCGATGCGTGCAAGTGGCTAGTGTGCTTGTCATATTGCTCCAGTATTCGGCTAGAACCGGACAATGCCACAACATATGGAGTATGTCAGCATCTAGTTGCCGGCAACGAGGACAGGTCGCATCGGCCCGGAGAAAGTATCTATTAATTTGAGCTGGGGTGAGATAAGCTCGGTGTAACACGAAGAACTGGATTTGCTTAAACCGTTGGTTACGTGGGATGTACGTCGGGCTGCCTCGGACTGTAGTCCATTCTCTATCTGTGAATGCCTTCCCTAAGTCCCCTTCCCAGTGATGTCTCAGGCGGGTGAGGTCGGCCTCTGTGTGTTGACGAATGGAGGATGCAAACCAACGTGTCAAGTGCCTCCCCGTCCCCATCACGTGGAGGTATTGCAATGTGTGATGTGTGGGTGGCTCCTGAGCAAGTGTACCCCACTTAGATGATAACGAGGCTATAAGTGTTCTATGCAATAAAAACTGTCCAGGGCACAAGTTCCCTTCCACTATGAGTCCCTGATATGGGATGAGTGAGCCTTCCTGAAAAAGATCTCCCAAGTCTTGAATACCCTCTGAGGCCCAGGCCGTAGCTCGGCAGCTGTGGTAGGGGTGTCCCCTCGCGGAGTTCCTAGCAGAAGGATAGCGGGTGCATACGGGGTGGTGGCTCTGGTGAGGAAGAGGCTCCTATGAAAACATTTATAGGCTACGGCGAGTAGAAGTGTGTCTGGGAGTTTGGGTTTTGAACATGGGTGGGAAACTTGTAGTAGGTTATTGAGCGTTATTGGGGTTGTAATGACGCTGTGTCCCCTAGATAACGGGACGAAAGCCACCGAGCAGACCATTGCAGCTGGGAGGCTAGATAATAATGCTCGAATTTAGGCACCGCCAGTCTCCCCAGTTCCCATGATTGTTCTTCCTTTATGATCTATAATGTGGATCTTATTAGACCATTTCTAACCCTTCCTACCAACTTCTCTCCTTCCTTTTTCTACTTTACATATTGCCTTCCTACTTCTTTCCTCTTTTTTCACCTATTACTTCCTTTCCTCTCTGTCCTAATCCTTCTTTCTCCACATCCTGTTTTTCTTCACTTTCACTGACTTTTTTTTTTTCTTTTCATTTATCGACTTGCTTCATGTCTCTTTCTTCCTTCTCTTTATTTTCCTCCTATTTTATGGTCTGGCCGGACAGTGCAGCAATCACCAGACAATTTTGTCAAAATCCCCAGGAGAGAGGCTTTGGCTCCACCCACGTGTGGGTAGCCAAGAGTGCATACTTTTATTGAGCAGAAGTTGTTTGCTTCCACAAAATAATCCATGCCCTCCACACAGCTGTGATCATTTTTTTTGTTTATCCAGCTGCCTTGGCTCGATTTTTCAAGGCACACACATGGCATTATAAAGCTATTAAGGTATCTTGGGGCCAGATGTATGACCCTTCCAATTTGTGAGTCACAAATTGCGTCGTGTTGGGACTCACAATTTGCGACTAGCAAGTTGGAATTTACAACAGTGTCTCAGACACTGTTTGCGATTCCTAATGGGGTCGCAAATTGCCTGCCTCATTAATATTCATGAGGCAGATGCAATTTGCGACCCCATTGTGAATGGCTAGCACTCACAGGGATGGTGGCCTGCTGAAGTCAGCAGACCACCATGTCTGTGACTGCTTTTTAAATAAAGCAGTTTTTTTTTTAAATGCAGACCGTTTTCCACAAAGGAAAACAGGATGCATTTAAAAAAGAAAAATGAAAAGTTATTGTTCCATTTTATAGGAGTAGGCAGTGGTCCGTGGGACCACTACCTGCTCGTAAAAAAAAAATTCAATTCCAGTCACAAAGGGAAAGGGGTCCCCTGGGGACACCTTCCCGTTTGCGAGTGGCTTACCACCCATTTGAAATGGGTGGTAAACTGTGAGTCGCACCTGTCACGAGTCGAGTGAAGTGCGAGTCGCTATTAGGAAGGGACACCCTTGGCAAGCCCCTTCCTAATAGCGAGTCGCAAATCCAATTTTGCTAGTTGGTAGTAGCTTACTGACTTACAAAATAGGGTTTGTAAATAGGGCAGACCTATTTTGTGGTCGCAAACGGGCCGATTTCCCATTTGCGACCACAAAAAACGGTGTACATCTGGCCCTTGGATAACTAGAGATAGTTTATGTTGTTTCTCTCTGGCAGCAGCACAGATAGGAGGAGGGCAGAGAATAACCTACATGGTTTTCTAGATTTGGCTTGACAGTGCAACTGTCATCTGACCTTTTAAACTATTCCAATATTATTGTACAGTTGTTTGCTTTCACTCTGTCTAAATCTATTCTGATGCTATCTTTTTATAATGTTTCACTTTATCATACAATGCCTCTCATTAGCAAACACATTATCAGGCAACATTCCATTCAAGCCAGGAATCTTGGCATTGCCAATGCATTTCTTTCTTCTGTTGTCTTCCTCATGGCAACTCTCTGCAGACACTTAGTAATTGCATTAGTTGGACATCACTCTGCAGACAACAATCTAGATTTGCCATTGCCTGTCTGGGGTCTGTCTGACTCATTGTGACAATGACACTTCCCCAACCAATTGTTTTCCCCTTCCAGTAGCCAGACTGAAACAGGCTCCAGGGAGGAATTAGCAAAAAACATTGCAAAAGGGTGGCCTGTTCAAAAACGTTAAGCCAGTACAGAGCAGATCAGGAACTATCTCACCTCTGTTTTCCATCGTCAAATCAAATTTAGCCTTTGTGTGTCCCCTGTTTGCCTCTTCTCTTTCAATAAATACATTTTAGCCCTGTGAGTTTTGTTCCTAATGTTGTGGCTTTCTGTTTTTTGCACTTCTATGACATAGAATGTTCCTTAAGAAGACACTGGGCCTGATTTACTATGGTCATTGTGCATGTTTACTATTTTTTGCTATTCACAAACTCTAATATAATAGGACGTTTATGACTTCATAGACCGTTTATGAAACCCCTCTGACTATATCGCAATTATCGTGGAAGAAAAAGAGAATGTTCTCCATTTTGGGTCAATAGGGGCTTTTGTGGGAGTGTTGGGTGATGGTAAGGAGGACGTATGAGAAGGAATTTATTGTATGTATGAGAAGGATGCAAATGTATGTGAGGTTTGTGAGTGATCAAATCAAGGACAGTGTATATACACATAAATCTTTTAAATAACTGTGATATGTGATAACGTTTTTTTGCTATTGAACCTTTTCTATTTAATGCATGAGAAATGAAAAAGAAGTCTAACTGCCTGCTGACGACCCGGGGTCATTGCCTGCAACACCCTTGAACCCTGGTGGGACTGGAGTCCCAGGGCACACGGACGCCACCGCAGCTTTACCCCAGAAGCACCCAACACTTTGGCAGGGGACTACCTGTCCCAGCGTGCCTTGCTGTCTCCTCAGGTGCCGCCAGTTAGGGGGAGGCGCCAGTTCATCTTCACACATAAAGCGCTGCCTCTCCCCCCGCGGCACGGGAGCCTAACTTGCCTGCTGACGACCTGGGGTCATTGCCTGCAACACCCTTGAACCCTGGTGGGACTGGAGTCCCAGGGCACATGGACGCCACCGCAGCTTTACCCCAGAAGCACCCAACACTTTGGCAGGGGACTACCTGTCCCAGCGTGCCTTGCTGTCTCCTCAGGTGCCGCCAGTCAGGGGGAGGCACCAGTTCATCTTCGCACATAAAGCGCTGCCTCTCCCCCCCCGGCGCCGGAGCCTAACTTGCCTGCTGATGACCCGGGGTCATTGCCTGCAACACCCTTGAACCCCGGTGGGACTGGAGTCCCAGGGCACACGGACGCCACCGCAGCTTTACCCCAGAAGCACCCAACACTTTGGCAGGGGACTACCTGTCCCAGCGTGCCTTGCTGTCTCCTCAGGTGCCGCCAGTCAGGGGGAGGCGCCAGTTCATCTTCGCGCATAAAGCGCTGCCTCTCCCCCCGCGGCGCGGGCCGCGCCCGGGCCAAGGGCGGGTTCGTCCAGCGCCCGTCATCGACAGGAAGAGGCAGGGCAGGGCCACCCCCCCTGGCCGTTGTGACTCATGCCCCAGAAGTACTAGCGGGTAAGACTTTTGTCATCTTATGTGCCCCTTGTCACCGTTACAGCTTACAGTTCATCCTACAGAGACACTATTGCCGACAGAAGGCCCTCCCACTGCGATTCGAGGACTCTCAAGGAGCTGCAGACTGTAGTGACATTCCTATCAAACAACAAACGGGTTGGTCGTGTTACAGTGGGGGTAATCACGAGGCGGTTAGTATCCTGCCGTAGTTCCATAATTTTTGGCTCCTTTCTCAGCTGTTATCGGACTACAGGTGCTTTACGATAGACAAGTGTTATTGAAATCTTGTGTAGAGTGACCCGGGGAGCTAGATTGACACTAGGCAACAAAATGGGGAGGAGGGCAGGCCTAGCTCGAGCTAAAACTGCAAGTACCCCCTCACTCCCCCCAACATCAATAGACAAAATGTTGCAGAGGGCTATAGGAGTTGTGGACTCCAAAATTGAGATAACGGAAAGGCGGCTATCACTTACTCCTGATTTGTTTATTCCCCCATCTAATTTGATCTCGCAGCCAAACACGCCCCAGATCCAGCCAGATGCTCATCCCCCGCCATCCCCTGTGGTAGCAACTCACAAGAAAGCGCTGTGCAAGAGTAGAAATACTACGAGTATCCCTAAGAACGGAAAGCGCAAACAAACATCCGAGGTTGGACCTAAAAAAAAGAAATTTTGTGAGGGTAATTCAGTTAGCTCAGAGGGGGTTGAAGGGCAAGAACATAGCTTGGGTAGTCCACCACTAGCCAGCATAGACATGACCTATCCATCGTGGGCCCTGAAACTAATGGCAGATTTGCAGAACATCTTAATGGCCACCATTAGAGAAGAATTGGCACCCCTTGTTAGTCGTTTAGATAAACTGGAGAAAGCACTGGCAGCAGTGGAGGCTAGACTAACCAACCCACAAAACTACTCCACCCGTAAGGCTACAAGAGGTTCTGATGCAGGTTGCCAGACGGATAGCGTGGGACCTACACTTCCGCTGGGGTTGGAGACACATTCACATAAGGGTCCCCCGACTAGCCATGAGATAGGGAACCAGAGTGTCCATAGGCACCAGAGAGACGGGAGTGATAGCCTAGAGACCAGAGCTAAAAATAGGTCACCCCTATCAAGGCAACGAGGTATATCTAGCCCCCAAGCCCCAGCCACTAATAGAAAAGCGAGTATACAACCAGTACAAGAACATAGCGAGGGGAGGAACGTGTGCCCAAGTTCAAACCTGCCCAATATAAACCTCCCCCCTGCTTGCTCCCCGTATGTAGCTATTCTTACAGGCGTCCCGCCCATCAAACCTAACACAAAGGAAAACCAACTCGAGCTGAGAAACAAATGCCTGTTCTGGCTTGCAAGATATAAGCATTTTGACTATGCCAGAGCAGGGGAGATTATAATGGTTCGAAGAGTAGGGTGGGTGGGAAACCGTAGAAAAAGCGACCCGGGTGAGTGTGTAGTTATCAATTTCCAAAGCCCTAACACTGTTATCAACCTACTCAAAATCACCCCTAACTGCCACAACATCTCAACAGACTTGAGCCTGCGCCCCCTGGACTTTTTCTATTTACACCAGAAAACATACCCAAGAAGCTCTGTACCTCCTTTAATTCTAGTAATTGGGCCAGGGCCCCCACACGAGGGAAGCTGGATTGCCCATAAAGGGCTTCCCCCATTTAACATCCCGGTGAACAACAGATACGAAGCTCTGGAGGAGGTAGATTGACTGGGGGAGGGACTATCCAAGGGTGGTAACCCACTAAGGGTAGGAAATGACCACTCGGATACGGCGGGGTGCGGCATGAAACGAACTACTGGGGGAAGTAGCTTAAGCCCCTCCCAGTGGACTGTTCAGGAAGGAGGTAGAGCCAAATCACGTGGAGTCCCTGATGTCATATCCCCCGCCCCACTAGGTGATTCAAGCAGTGAAAGTGTATCGAGGAGGGAATTAGATGAGCGCTACGAGGGCGCCTCAGGTGTCTCTTCATCACAGAGTGCCAGAGCACCTGAGGTTGTGAATGGGGAAAGTGGGCATACCAATGGGATGAAGATACTTTTATGGAATGTGGCAGGCCTTAAAAACAAATTGCCCTGCCCCGAATGGGGTGATTTTGTCGACAAATATGACATCTGCATCTTCCAGGAGACTTGGGCGAGGGAAGACCTCCAGCGGGTGGGTTTTGCCTCTTTCAACAACCTAGCATCCATGGGGGGAGGTGGAGACCCTCTGGTAGCCTATCCATTTGGGTGGGCACCCACCTTGGCTGTACAGCGGAGCAGATGATAACACCCACAATCGACATCCAATGTGTCCTGCTCTCCTTTCCCACAAAGACGAAAATTGCCCTAATCAACGTGTATTCTCGTCGTGTTAACAATAGCCAAGAATCTGCCACCATTGCCCATCTGGGTAATTTTATCCCAACCCTGGATCCAGGGATATGGCTGATTGTAGGGGGCGATTTCAACTGCCACTTTGAACCCCTCACTGATCCTTCTCACTCTGTTCCAACGGAAGAAGATCTTTATTGGTCTATTCCTGATCTCCTGACCACTCCCATTAAAGTGTGGTCTCCACTGGCTATGCAGCTAAATGCACTTACCCTAGCTCTATCGCTAAGGGCATGTAATGGTCGGACTAAATCCGACCAGCCAGGCAAGACCACATTCAATAGAGTTGGCCAATCCTCCCTAATTGACTACATCATGGTGGAAGCAAGATTTTGGGAAAAGGTTCTCGACTTTCTTATCATCCAGAGGTAGGATAGTGATCACAACGCTTTGACTCTGATCCTAAAACCCTGGGACCTTGGCATTTCTAAACCTTCTCCTGACCCCCCAAATGTGCCTAGTGCACCAACATTGACAAATAATAGAAGGAATGTCAGATGGGGCCATATACAACAGTCTCCCTCTAAGCTGGCTAAAGTCTACCAGCTAGCAATTCCACTCATAATTAAAATGTGGGAGGCAGCACAGGTGGAGGGTCCCTTCTTGGATCTAGACATGGCAGGGAAAATACATTCAGAGCTTAGCTCAAAACTGGTGGATGTATTCTTCCCGGTACTGCGCATCAGAGTAAACAGTTGAAATAAATGCGCTTGGTTCAATGGTAAGTGTCGCAAGGCCAAGCGGGACCTTTTGGAAGCGGTTAAGGCCAAGGATAGGCCACAAACCAAACTCGCCAGTGCTAACTATAAACGGACTACCCAGCAGGAAAAAAAAAACTGGGAACTAGAGAGGTGGGAAATGCTCAGGACTGCCCTGAATGACAAAGATCTGAAAACTTTCTGGCATATAGTGAGCTCGGGTGACAAGGAAGGGAGACCGGCCATTGAGCCCAACATAGCCCCTGAAGCCTGGGAGACTCACTTTGGGTCTCTGTATTGCTCCAGGGATGGTGGACCTGTTACTTCAGTTAGCACCAGCATGGTATTGGAGTTCCACCAGGTGGGGGACATGGAGATCACCATGACCGAAGTGAGAAATGCTATTAATAAGCTCCATCGTAATAAAGCACCAGGTCTAGATAAATTACCGGGGGACCTTTTTCATGAAGAACCCACAATATGGGTTCCTTACTTGTGTGCCCTATTTAACGCCGTCTTAAAAGGCATGGATCCCCCTGACACCTGGCGCGGGGCTGAAATAGTTCCTATATTTAAAAAAGGTTGTCCCCTCTCACCCTCTAATTACAGGCCGATTAGTTTAATTGACATTTCCCAAAAACTCTTCGGCCGGGTGCTCCTAGACCGCCTTCAGGGTTGGCTGGAAGACGAACAAATATTAAGCCCCTACCAGGCCGGCTTCAGGTCAAAAATGTCAACCGTAGACCAGATATTTAGATTACAACTACTCTTCTGGAAAACGGTGACCATAGAGGGTGGCAGTCTCTATTTAATTTTTGTTGACCTGAAGTCTGCTTTTGATCTCGTACCCAGGGAGAAACTCTGGAAGGTGTTGAGCGACCTCGGGATCCCTCCATATCTTTTAAATGTCATAGAGAGGCTCCACTCGGAGAATTTTGCACAAGTACGTTGTGGAAAATATGGGAACCTTACTCCCCGTTTTCCTGTTCAAAAGGGGGTACGGCAGGGATGTGTTTTAGCCCCTACTTTATTTTGTCTTTTTATTAACGGTCTTATTGACCATCTTAAAACAATCGAGGACAATGATGCCCCCAAGCTAGTTTCAGGGAAGGTCCCTGCGCTGATGTTCGCAGATGATACCCTGCTACTCTCAAAAACACCAATGGGTATCCAGCGCACTCTAGATGGCTTTGCCAACTTCTGCAAATTACGAGGGCTAGAGATCAACCTAACAAAAACCAAATACATGGTCTTTAACCCCCCTCGCACGACCGGTCCAAACCCTTCTTTACACAGTATTCCATTGGAAAGAGTGAAGATATTTGATTATCTGGGAGTTACCCTGTCAGAGCATTTTGAATGGGGTCCACAATTGGACAAAGCAAGACTCAGGCTAATCCAGACAGTGGGCAGTATAATGAAATTATATAGAACTTCAGTTTTTAAACCAGCCGCCCCTGTGGTGGAGATTTACAAAGCGCAAGCAAGGGGTGCCACATTATATGGGGTGGAGTTGTGGGGGCACTGCCCTACCACTAATCTGATGAAGGTGGAGAACAACTTTATGCGTCAGCTCATAGGCCTACCCCGTAGCACCCCTATTCCCCTTCGCATGGACCTGGGCATTAGGCCCCTTGATGAAGAAATTGCCCTGAGACCTCTAACTTTCTGGCGGAGGATATGGGTGACCCCAGAGCTGTCTGCCTATAGGGCCGAGCTAATTGAGCTCTTATCTATTTGTACTGTCAAGAAAATTCCATGGCTGTGGCACATAAGGGAGCTTGCCTTTAAGCTAGGCAAGCCGGACCTCTGGAGAACACCCGAGATATCATGTGCCACGATTTCTAGGCTGGAACTAGTCAACTGCTATAGATTAGCCAAACTAGTGTCTATCCAAGAAAGTGCCTCATGTGGTCGTTTGACAGCAGAATTTTTGCAAGTAAAAGATGTATTCAGCAAAGAAAACTTTCTGGATTTTATTCAACCCCCACTGGCCAGGAAATTGTACGTGCAACTCAGATTAGGGACTCTCCCATTATTAGCGCACACCAGCAAATGGGTGAAAGATCAAACGGGTGAATGTCCTGCATGTAAATATAAGGAGGAGTCCGAATTGCATGTCCTGCTCCTCTGTCCTGCTTATCGGCTGCCGCGCAAGCGTTGGATAATCCAACTATGCAAGAGTTTGGGATTTGTGCGCAGCATCGAGGCTTACAGAGTTTTAAAGTATGACACGCACCCGCCTATTGTTTTTGCTGTATCTCGATTCCTAAACTGTATGTGGCACATTCGGCGGGCATGTTTAAAGTAGCTTCTACGGGGAATTTCAAATGTATTGAACTCGCGTAGGTCGAGCAATTCTGTCCCCATGCTCTGGGCTCCGCATCTTAGTCTTACAGTTGTATTTTTTGAAATTTTTTAGACTGCAGCTTATCCTAGGATGGTTGTTTTTATTCTCTTTTTAATGGGTTGATGATAGTATTATGTATAATTTCACATCCCTGTTGCACTTTTACATACTGTGTGTTTTGTCCTTTTTGTTTTTGAGATGATCATTGCATTAGAAGATGATTGTGTGCTACTTTAATTTTTAACTACAAGTGTATATCATTTGCTTTTACTGTTTGTACTTTTATGGCCCTAGAGGCCGAAACAAAGTTAATAAATGGAATGGAAAATGGAAAAAGAAGTTGAGTTGTGAAGCTGCAAGTGGGATTGTCAAAATGACAAGGTTCAATCAAGGCATAGTCACTTTTCATTTTCTGTAGAAAGGCTGCTTTAGTTTAAGTTTGCTTTTCCCAAACTGAGAAGAATGCACAACAAATTGTTGATAAAGTAAAAATGACCACCCATAATTATGGGTCCAACAGCTTTCATAGCAAGATTATAAAGCTGCTCTAGCAACAATGCCTGATCTTCTAAGGGTCTCAAAAAAAATTGCAACATTTTAAACCTTTCCTTGAAGAGAGCTGGATATCAATAACCATCTACCAAGGTGAACCCACTTGGTTTCCTTTATTCCCTCTCAGTATCAAGGAAGAATAAAATGGTTACCCCTCTGATAGCATCAGAACCAGATACAAAAAAGTATGAGAGAAATATCTAGGTAATAACAGCTTAGGCTCATTGGATTTTAAATGCATCTCCTGAAGGTAGCCAACCTTAGGAGTAAATACTTTTAACCATTTCAGAGTAGAATCAAATTTACGCTTGTTAACCAGACCATTAACATTGCAAGATACTATGCTAAATAACCCACCCATCAAAAAGTAAAACCAATATATGAATTCATCAGCAATTGGGAAACATTGTTAAACACCCCCCACCCCAGAATTGCTTTAATTGATAACTGCAATCTATCTTTTTTTGTTTTTGCAAAAAGATGCAAGAAAAATCAAAACTAGTCCCAATGTGCTGCCAAAAAAATACCATACTCAAGTGTTCCACCTCACCGTTATACCTCCCAAGCTCCCCAGAAGTGGAAAACTGGGGATTGACCATCAATACCCTAGAACCACTGCCAACCCAGTTACTCATGTGCCATTGTGCTACATCCTGAATTTTGCCACCTACCCAGGAAACTCCGTCCACACACCCATCAGCACCACATAGTAACTCAATCGAGATTTGATTTACAAATCTGAGATTGCTCCTGGGCAGCACATATATCAGGCCTGACAGAAAAGTGCAATTATACACTTTTAGTCTCATCCAATAAATATTACTCAAGCTCATTCTTTGTGCTAGAACTTCTTTTACTTATATTGAAGCTTCTTAAGAAAACCAGAGAACTCTGAAATGAGAATGAATATCAGGAAATACCCTTTGCATAACTCTTTCAGTTTAGATTGATGATAAAGGGTTGCTTGGGGCTCTGTGGCCTTAAATCAATCCAGATTTTTTTTTTTTTATGGATTTTTATATAGCGCAAACTTGACCCGAAGGTATCGGGTATCAGAGCGCCAGTTGCGTTACATGAGGATACATTCATTTTATTAGGCACGGGGAGATTAAGTGATTTGCCCAGAACCACAGGATGTTCAGAGTCATTGCCGAGACTCAAGCCCGGTTCCCCAGATTCGAGGTCGACCGCCCTAGCCGTTAGGCCAACTCCTCTCCCCTTGCCCTAAATGTGTTACTCCTATGTGCAAATAACACAGTCGTATGAATACACTTGAAATTTTAAATCCTCAGAAGATCCAAAAGACTTAATACGGATGTCTTTACAAGCAATCTGTTCTTTAATCTGATAAATTGACCAGGATAGTACGTTTATATTTGGCATGTGGCACTCACTGGTTGAGAAATCTGTGTGCACACATTATGGAAAGATCAGCAGTAGATTCAGGAAGAATGTGAGTTTTTATTAAATCAGAAACCAACTGATCCACTCCCCCTAAATTCTCATTTTCCAACAAAATGTAAATTTGATCTGTGAGAATTATTCTCTAAATCTTCCAATGTATACTTAGGGGAGGAAATATCCTGTTTATCTACTGCTAAAATTTTTAATTTGTGAACCAAGGCAGTCCTCGGACGTCCTCTCCTCTACCTGATAAAAACAAGCATTTGCAATGCAATAGGTCTCGCATTTGCGAGAGTTTAAGCTATTGGCATTGTAAAGGACAGTGCCTTTTATTTATGTGTTTTGATAATTAACACATAAATAAAAGGCATTGTCATTTACAATGCCAATAGCTCAAACTCTTGTAAATGAGAGACCTCTGGTACAGCGGATTTCCAGGGTTTTGGGCAAACCTCAGAGACATTTTTTATTTAGGTTCAGTGAAAACAATAACGCACATAATTGGCGGATGTGCACAGTCAGCATTTGTAGAGTGATGCACAGTTGTTTTACTGTATTTTATTGTTGGGGAAGAGGATATATCCGTACCCTAATGGGAAGGCCCGATGAAATGGCAAGTACGAATTGAAAGTACAGTTTATGAAATGTTATTAGCAAGTACTGATTTTCGAATGCTTTCCACGTGGCGTGTCTGTCTGTACTCCCATCAGTAGGCAATCAACCTGCAGCATTACATTTCCCTCCCGGTCCCAGTCACCCCTTCATCTTCTTGGTCACCGTCCCTTCCATGTACAAACTCAGATGAGCAGCCCTCGCACCCCACAATGTGCATGACAAGAAGCAGTGACGGGTATCCTGCTGTGTAGCTGTGATATTCACCAGTGTTATCGGTCATTAAAAACTCAATAAAGCACTGTTTACAGGCTTCCCTTTGTCAAAGTGTTGATTAAGGTGAACTGTGGCATCAGGGATTTAAAGCTACCAAATCGTTCAACTGTATTTTTTGACAAGTTGTTGTTGCAATGTTGATGTAATATTTGGTGGAGGAGAGAGCGGGTATGATATAATACCTAGATAAATAAACCGACCGACAGAAAGGCAGAGACCGATAGGCAGGTACATCACTAGAGGGCAGATCGATAGACCGACAGATGACTATACAGTAAAATAGGTAGATAGACAGGTATATGTGGATGAATGGAGGCGCCGAAGGATGGATAGGGTCCTTTTAACCACGGAGTGCACATTTCAATAAAACAGCATTTTCCACATTGTGCAATCCATTTCCGCACATGTAATATGCTAATCGCCACATGAAGTACTGGCATACAGTGCTGTGTTCTCACTGTAAACGAAAAGGGCTTCTGGGCGCCCTGAGCTTTGCTGAGAGTTCTGGAGGGGAATGAAAGCGTGCAAGAGCCGCGGCAGATATAGGTTAAACTGCTGGTTTTTGCTTTTAATGCCCGGTAGTTAACGACTCGACGGCATTGTCTGACACACAGTGCACACTGAAAGTTGGCATCCTCGCCTCTGCTTCTAATGTGCAAATCTGAACACACGTGGTATTGACAGCTCAGCTTATAACTGGGACATATTCCTAATTTCAATATGCAAACAATTTAAATAACCACGAAAAAGAGACCATCGCCTACACAGCAGAACATAACAAAACATCCGCCATAAGCTACCGGTAACCTAACACTACATTGTATAACCTGTGTGGGGATATGGTATGCCACGCGTCACTCTCAGTGTGGCACTGACAGGTGGAAATGATGAAATGGTGGAAGGATGAAACATATTACCAGGAAGTACATATAGGAAATCTTCAACTACATCTCTGCTGTGTGCTGTCTCATTGGTTGCCAACTGGATAAATAAAAGGGCATTTTATATACTTTCCAACTTTGTCCCTCTAGTAGTGTTCAAATTCATTGCTCTCAGCTATTAAAACATGTTTTCTTCGTGTACTGTTGCAGTTAATCGGGTAGTGCTGTTAGTCCCAAAAAACACTGCTCAGCTGATCCTACCTCCTCAAGGATGAGATGACAGGGCCATCAGTGTAGCTTGTTTCACGGCCTGCATTTTTAGTCAATAAGACATGGCATTCTAGGATTTGTAGTTTTGGTTCAGTTCAATCAAAGGTACAAATACAAAAGAATGCCATGCGTCCTGCCCGTTTTTTTATCCTATATCTTTCCACTGTCTGCCCTCAGAGTGATGATCCTCCTTGGTTCATACCACCCAGGTGGTCTTCGGTCTCCCACCATCGTCTTCCTCCAGCTCCGGGTACATAACTTTACCTCCCCATGGAAGGTCTACTCTCGCATGAGGACTAACTGTCCCTACCCATGGATGTGATCATCCACTTAGATATTTTACACCTCCACAGATGCTCGCCTGACACCAAAGCTAGTTCCTGTAACATAGTAATTCCCCTATGACACCTGTTGATTTAAAATGCAGTAATGCGCTGACTGTCTACGCTATCTTTTCTGATGCTGTTACATCGCCTGCCTTTACATTTTCAAAGTATTCTATCCCCGACCGCCTTCTCCCTTTGAAAGAAATGGAAACACACAGCCTTGGTTCTCCTGTACAGCCACACGCTGCCTGCTTGCCTGCTACTGAATCAGGAAGTGAAAACAGACCCGCGTGTTGCACTGAGAAGGCCTTGGCCGGAAACAACACCCCAAGCCCTGCTGCCTCTCGTGCTAGGTGGGAGTAAGGGGAATCAAGTGAACAGTGACATCTGCCTTACACACGAGAGAGAACTCTTGGGGTTCCTTTTCCTTGACCTGCGCGTGTCCACAAACAAATGAGTTACTCTACATTAAAGGTGGATGAGCCAACAAATTAACAAGGAGAGCCAAGCGGGTCTGGCTAGGCTCGAACAGCTCATGCACGAGTCAAACCCTGAAAATATTTGGCATTGAAATCATGCAATAAATATCATGTACAAATATGATAAAGTGTCTTCACATTAAAACAAGCATTTGCAATGCAATAGGACTCGCATTTACGCGAGACCTATTGCATTGCATCACGGACAACGGGAGGGGGGAAGCACGGACAACGAGAGTGCGGGCAGGGGAAGGGGGGAGAAGGGGGCGAGAAGGCATGGACAAAGTAGTGCTCACAGTCTAAATAACACGTACCGTGTAACACTCGAAGTAAAGGGGCCAGTAGCCATGGGGAGGTACAAATGACGACATAGCCATAATAAGGAGGGACTAACAAGCCTCATAATCAATCAGAAGACAGAATTTACGAAAGACAATGACACAAGCCAATTAAAAACAAGGGCGGAGAGTGGGTGGAGCTTCCACTCCCTACTCCATTACTGCATGCCTCGCAGAGTGAGCAGCGCATGCGTGCTGCCGCTATAGGCTCGACCTAATGAGCAGAGAAGTGTGTAAGCTTCTCATCATGCAATACAGAAATAGCTTGTACTGTTAAGGTTTTTATATTACCCATCTCAAGTAAGATTGTGTGTAAAATTTGACTAAAAACAATCATGAAATTTGACCAGATGGCAGAAGCCCAGTACTTTATATAAACTTAAAGCGAGAGAGGTACAGTTAATTGAACCATTGTCTTGGGTAAACACTGAAGCTCGCATTTTAACAAAATATTTTGGATATCCAAGAGTCTCTTTGTTCAAGTATGTGGTGAGCCACCTGCGCACGTCTTGGATTGGAGACCTCAACACCAACTTGATCTTTTTGACTTGTTGCTCCTCTCCAAGAGTTGGTAAATAAAGGATAACCTAGATGACACGTTGAGTCCCCAAGTCATACTGCGCGGTCCTAGAACGTGGAAGAGAGACTGCAACTAAATATCTATGAGAAGAAATTATCATACACATGGAGGTCTTAGATTGATCAGATTTGAAAATTTTGTTGCTGAATTCATTAAACAATGATAAGGGAGACTTTGAAATAGCTGCAGGTTCAGGAGACTTATCCAAGGCCTTCATTTTGAGAACATTAGAAACCATGTTTTTCTCTGATACAAGACCCAAACTTTTTAGGTTTTTTTGCTCGCTCTGGAACAGGTTTGGCTGAATTAGGAGAACCCGGCAAATCATGAGACTATATCTGCAACACAGAGAAATCCCAGGTTTTGTAAGTTGAGAAAGAAAAACTATTGAAAGGGCAACACATGTGATTTTGAGTTGATTTCTGTTCGGTTGCATTTGGATCTTAAGTTTGTGCTCAAAGATTCCCAGAAAAGTTTGTTTGAGTAAAAAAATTTAACTGAAATATTTGTTGACTGCCTAAGTTAAGGGAAGTGCTGCTAGCATTCAAAACATGGCTGTTTACTTTCTGATTTGGTTGTTCACAGTAAAAAAAATCACCTGAACAGTCCGCTCTCCCTGAAATGCCTTTCACATTAAAAAATCACCCAAACAGCACATTTTACGTTAAACCTTCTACTCAAAATTAGGCTTTGGGGCTCATTAAGATGTCGGGCGGAAAGCCTCTGCCCGACACGGCTCAGAATCAGGACTGACTGATTCGAAGTCGGCGGTTCCAACCGCCGGATTATGATGCGTGTTCGGTCGGAGTCCCATTGTTCCCTATAAGAGCTCGTGTTCCGTCTGACAACCGGCCATAACACAGGCTCCTATGGGGAAATGGGGTGTTTGCGGAAAACCCTGCACCCTGTCGCAGGAACCCCATGGTGCCTGCCACACAGTGCAGGGTTTTACAGGCTGGTCCCTTAGGTACCCCCTCGGCCATCAACTGTAGGCCATGAGGCCTATGGGGACATGCCAGGGGCCCCCAAAGTCGCTTTCCGACAGCCTTTTCGTGTCAGACAGGCCGACGTGGAAAAGCTGTTGGAAATTGACATTGTAATTCCGAGGGTGGAAACGCTGTCCCTAGAGTTGTACGATGAGGTTTAACCAACAGGAATATTCCGCAATTCGCTCAGAACTGATTCAAAATGACCACGCGGTTTACATTTCGACCGTGAACATCGTAATCGGGCGGTCGGAATGTAAACTGACCGAGTCAGTCGGAAGGGCACCGACATGGTCAAGGATATTCTGACTGTCGGGTAGAGGCTATCCGCCCAACATTGTAATGAGCCCCTATGTGTAGTAATGGCGTAATTTCGGTAATTTCATGTTATTTTTGTTATGCCAAATTACCTAAATGACACTAATTACACAGGAATAATTAAAATGTTGCCCAGGCCTATCCTTAAGGAAGAAATTATTGTGTATATATCATCTACTGGCAGTTGCCAATAGGTAGTTATAGATACTATGTAGCTTCCATAGGAAGAAAATTTTTTGATTTACCAATAACTTTAACGTCGTTTGACGAATCCTTGTGAAATTCTCAAAACTAGTTGGATTCTCACTTCAGCTGCTGTCTTGAAATTTCAGGGTGATCCATCAAGCGGGGGCCGAGAAAAAGGGGGTGCCACAAAATGCATTTTCCCCAATTTTAATTTCCAACGGAAATTTTAGGCAAGGGTACAGCCCAGACTGCTGAACGGAATTACACCAAAAAGGTAGCTGTTGGTCCAGAAAGTGACCTTATTGTGAAATGGTGTAAATCTGATCTGTAGTTTTGAAGTTATTTAAAGAAATTCCCAGTTGAATATATATTGACTCGGTGGATTCACAACTCCTCCCGATCTCATGCTGAAATCTGATTGGCTGCCAACGCTTCAAACCAGGAAGTGTTGGCAGCCATCTTGTGACTCAACCGAGTCACAGAAAAAGATTTAAAACAAGAAAAGGGGGCAATGTAGAAACATCCTGACCCCCTAGGCCTCTTAGGGACCCCCAGGGCCAAGAAAGCATTTTTTTTACATTTTAGGCAGGAGTCGTGCTTTATCTGCGAATCCCACCAAAATATGGGCTCCTGCACTTTGTTAATAATAGGCCTTTGGGTGGGCCAGGTCCTGGGGCATTTTGCCCTTGTGGGGCTTACTAATGCCCTGGGGAGCACCCCCTCCCCAGGGCTTCTTTAAAAAATATATATATGTGGGGGAGGCCCGTAAGTCCTCCTGTGCAGTCCAAGGGACCCCTGCCTCCCCAGGGCTTTAATAAGAAATAATGTGGGGGGGTGCATGGCCCCCCGCAGCCCCAAGGACGACCACCTCCCCAGGGAGTTCATTGCAATATATGGGAGTTGTCCTGTGCATCGCCCACAATCCCGGGGACCGCCACCTCCCCGAGGCAAAATAAGAAATTAAAGCTGGGGCATGGCCCCCACAGCAAATGTAAAAAAGAAAGGAGGGAGGCCGCGTAGCCCCCGCAGCCCCTGGGACCACCACCTCCCCAGGGCTGTGTCGAGCAAAGGAGGGGGCGGCACAGCCCCCCTCGTGAAGCCATGGATGGCCCTGGGGACCACCACCCCCCCAGGGCCACCTCCAGCAATGTCCCTGTGTGCCCACCCCCAGGACATTGAAGTTTGCAATGGCTTGGCATGAGCACCGCCAAGCCATAGCAAACAGTGCTCCTCTTTGAGCAAGCAAGAGCATTTTGCTGTCACTTGCTCAAAGCAGAGCACAATTTGCTTTGACACACAAGAAGCTGCGTGTTAGCAGCTCCCTATGTGTAAAAGCAATGCCGACTCCTGCAGGATGCAGGGAGCTGGCAGGGATCATGGGGGCCTTCACACTCCCCCTGTGGTCCCTATCAACGGCATTGGGTGCCCTGGGTTGGACCAGGGCACTCACACAACTTTTTCCGCTACCAGTAGTGCTCTAGGAGACACATTTGCAGAGTGGTGAAGAAAGTGGTGTGGCCTCTGATGACCTCTCAGCACCGCTCCCGCCAAGCCATAGCAAACGCTGCTCTGCTTCTAGTAAGTCAGAGCAGAAAATGCTCTTGCTAACTATAAGGGGAGCAGAATTGCTTTTACACACAGGGAGATGCATGTTAGCAGTTCCCTCTGTGTAAAAGCAATGCCAGCTCCTGCAGGAGTCAGGGAGCTAGCAGTGACCGCAGGGGCCTTGAGTCTCCCCCGCCGTCCACAACCTTTAAAAAGCAGGTGCCCTGGGTGGGACCAGGGCACCCACACTACAGGCTGGGCCCTGGGGAATGGGGTCCCCGGGGCTGAAATCTTCCCAGGAGGGGGCAGTGTGGGCCCCCCTCCTATTTAAAAAACAATATATATAAAGAAAAGTCCTGGACCCAGGGGATCCCCAGGGCCAAAAGCAGTCCAGGACTGGGGGGGCCATGCAGCCCTCCCTTAAAAAGAAGAAAGAAAAAAAAACCTTGGCAAGTCACCAGACGCCACGCCGCCTTCCCCATCACTCTGCAAATGCACTGCCGGTTGGGAGATAAAGTCCCCTTGGCTCCACAGGGTCCTTAGGGGCCAACAAGCCCTCCTATTACCTCCAGTAAGTCCTACACAGGTGATTGCTGAGAGATCTTTGTAGGCCACGCCTCCTTTCTCCACCACTCTGCAAATGCGCCTCCTGGTGCACAACTGCTTGGGAGATTAAATCCCCTTCCCTCCTGAGGGCCTCAGGCCGAAAGTGGACTTTATCCCCAGCCAGCAGTCCACCAGGAGGTGCGTTTGCATAGTGGTGGAGAAAGGGTGTGTGGCTTCCGAAGACCTCTCAGCAATCCCACTGTGTGGGCCTTACTGTAGGTAACAGAAGGGCTTGTTGCCCTCCAAGGACCCTCTGGAGCCAAGGCAACTTCATCCCCCAAGCCAGGAGTTCTTGGCCCTCAAGGATGACCTCCTCAATAATTGTATTGCAAATTTTACAATGATATTGTCAGTGATGTCATAGAATACCTCTCTTTCTTGCAGCCTCACTAGCCCAGTAGACATAGCTGTGGACTAAAATCCACACTCTTAGCATTTTGAAGTGAGGCAGCAATAGCACTCAGGAGAAGGCTGGAGCGGAATGAGACACTCTTCCAAATGAAAGACAGTTAAAATGCAGGTGTTGTGCTGTTTTTTAAAAACAGACATTTGAATGGATGCTGTGAACATGTAGGTGTATAAAATTAGGTAGTGTGTTGAATTAGTTTGCAAGTAGATCTATTATTGGCTGTTTTTTAAATAAAAAAATGTAATAACACATCATACTGTTACATCGCCTGCCTTTACATTTTGGATGTATTCTATCCCAATCGCCTTCACCCTTTGAAAGAAATGGAAACACACCTATGCCAGCCTTGGTTCTCCTGTACAGCCACACGCTGCCTGCGTGCTACTGAATCAGGAAGTGAAAACAGACCCACGTGTTGCACTGAGAAGGCCGCGGCCGGAAACAACACCCCAAGCCCTGCTGCCTCTCGTGCCAAGTGGGAGGAAGGGGAAACAAGCGAACAGCGACATCTGCCTTACACACGAGAGAGAACTCTTGGGGTTGCTTTTCCCTGACCTGCGCGTGTCCACAAACAAATCAGTTACTCTACATTAAAGGTGGACGAGCCAACAAATTAACAAGGAGAGCCAAGCGGGTCTGGCTCGGCTCGAACAGCTCATGCACGAGTTAAACACTGAAAATATTTGGCATTGAAATCATGCAATAAATATCACGTACAAATATGATAAAGTGTCTTCACATTAAAACAAGCATTTGCAATGCAATAGGACTCGCATTTACTCGAGACCTATTGCATTGCATCACGGACAACGGGAGGGGGGAGCACAGACAACGGTAGTGCGGGTGGGGGGAGAAGGGGGCGAGAAGGCACGGACAAAGTTGTGCTTACTGTCTAAATAACACGTACCGTGTAACACTCGAAGTAAAAGGCCAGTAGCCATGGGAAGGTACAAATGATGACATGGCCATAATAAGGAGAGACTAACAAGCCTCATAATCAATCAGAAGGCAGCATTTACGAAAGACAATGACACGAGGCAATTAAAAGCATGGGCAGAGAGTGGGCGGAGCTTCCACTCCTTACTCCATTACTGCATGTCTTGCAGAGTGAGCAGCGCATGCGCGCTGCCACTATAGGCTCGACCTAATGAGCAGAGAAGTGTGTAAGCTTCTCATCATGCAATACAGAAATAGCTTGTACTGTTAAGGTTTTCATATTACCCATCTGAAGTAAGATTGTGTGTAAAATTTGACTAAAAACAATCATGAAATTTGACCAGATGGCAGAAGCCCAGTACTTTATATAAACTTAAAGCGAGAGAGGTACAGTTAATTGAACCATTGTCTTGGATAAACACTGAAGCTCGCATTTTATCAAAATATTTTGGATATCCAAGAGTCTCTTTGTTCAAGTATGTGGTGAGCCACCTGCGCACGGCTTGGATTGGAGACCTCAATACCAACTTGATCTTTTTGACTTGTTGCTCCTCTCCGAGAGTTGGTAAATAAAGGATAACCTAGATGACACGTTGAGTCCCCAAGTCATACTGCGCGGTCCGAGAACGTGGAAGAGAGACTGCAACTAAATATCTATGAGAAGAAATTATCATACACATGGAGGTCTTAGATTGATCAGATTTGAAAATTTTGTTGCTGAATTCATTACACAATGATAAGGGAGACTTTGAACTAGCTGCAGGTTCATGAGACTTATCCAAGGCTTTCATTTTGAGAACATTAGAAACCATGTTTTTCTCTGATACAAGACCCAAACTTTTTAGTTTTTTTTGCTGGCTCTGGAACAGGTTTGGCTTAATTAGGAGAGCCCGGCAAATCATGAGACTACATCTGCAACACAGAGAAAGCCCAGGTTTAGTAAGTTGAGAAAATTGGAAATGCTTTTCAATCTGTATAGTTAATCACACCTGCTGCAGCTCATTTTGTAAGTAGCATGGTCCTTCTAGAAAGTGCTGTGAACTAGTGATCTGCTTGTTCCTCTAGGTTGTTATACAGAGTGTTCTGAGAGTGTATTGGGGGAAGTGTGTTAAAGAGGCAGAGCCCCAATCCCTTAATACAATTGTGTATACCCTAGGAAGGTGGTCATCCCGGGGCCGAATTTGGCCCGATCCCTCTTCAAAATGTTTTTCTGGCTCCTAGGTGGTGGTAGTCCCTAGGGCTAACATCATGGGGGACACTGCAGCAAAATTGCCCATCAGTTTCATTCCCAGGTTCAGGACAGGTGCTGCCCCATACTCATTCTGAATCTGCTTTAGCACTTCTAGTAAGACAGCCGGTGAAGGGGTACCATGTGTTCTGGTATATACTGCAGCAAAGACTCTGCCCCAAGTCTTCAACCATTGGCAAGCATATAGTCAGTATTCTATATTTTCCCTGTGGGCCTGTATGGGGAACCACTGCCTCAAGCTTGTTTGTTTTGTGTGCAATCCATTACGGAATCTCCTCCAGTCTGACAGGAACTTGACTGCATTTAATATTTGTGGGATAATGCCTGAAGTGCCCAATTGCAGTTGTACAGCTTTAGCAGTCTGTGCATGGTCGCATGACAAACTGTGTAAGACATCTATATATCATTACTAAATCTCTGTATGGTCTTCACACTTCTGCTGCTTGTAAATTATCAACATAAGGATGCAGTGTGTATCTGGCTAAGACTGGCCATGTTGCTCCCTCATTGCTGAAAGGACCGAATCTAATGTTTGCTGTTGTGTGTGGGAGGGCACCTTTAAACCAATTTATGTGTTCTTGGTAAGTTAGAGGTATCTCTATGTCTTCATAGAGTGTAATCGTCTGGTATTTCATCCTCATTGTAGGTATGAACTAGTTGTGTTGTGTTGTCTGCAGCTGGGAATGTAATCCAAGAATAGAACAACTCTGTCCCTAATGCTTTGTTTGCCTCAACCACGAAGGTCACATCTCCACCCCTACGTGTGAGGCCATGTTGTAATAGTTTGAGAGTAACTGCATTTCTGCAGTTTTCAGCAATGTTTAATGCATTAAGGTCATCAGTATCAGATGCAATTATAAATAAATTACAGAAAGGGTGACACAGTGGGAACTAGATCCTTTAAGAGTTCAAGCTTGAACAGCCTACAGCCAAGACATAGGAGTTTAGGTAACTCAGCTGAGAAAGATATTTCCTACCACCACGGGTGTCACCAGTTAGGAGGTTAGTAGGGGTCTCTGAGAAAGCACGATTGAACTACTCAGGGAATCCATAAAAATAAGAACCTAACCCATGTTGGCGGCACCATGTCCTGTAGTTTCCACTCTACGGTAGGATCTGCGCATTTGTGGGCAACCTAACCATTAGTGCCAGACTGATTCCAAGCACTCCCTCAGGATTGGCTGTCCTATAGACCAGCTAGCTCACAGTGCTACCATAAGCCCCCCCAACCCTAGGCAGGTCGCAAATGGTTCTGGCAACCACTGAACTTGACAACCCTGATCCCCCAGGAATCGTGGCACCAGATCTAGAAACTTTGTTGTGCCAAATATCCCTGTACTGGATGATCCAACCCTATCTGAAGGGAAAGAATGTAGGACCCTGTTGTGATCACGAGCTGGGCACCCCTCGCAGAGATATCAGCAGGCGGCTGGGCAGAAGCATGAGCATATAGGGACCTCGCTAATGACAGCAAAGTGATCCTCTGCCACCACCCAAAAACTAATGTTTATTTATGTCAAAAAGCATCCTTACCTTTGGCCGAGATCCTGGTCAGGCTGCCATTGTTTACGTGTTATAGATAGCTCTGTCGCCATTTGTACGAAACAAATAATCACATTTGCACAATGTATGTATTAGCCCTGCACATGATGTGTCAAGTTACCATGATAGCGTTCTTGAAAAGGTGGGTCGTAAGCAATTATAGTTTCCTAGAAACTAATCTGCACTGTCATGGTTGAAATTGTGTGGCAAAAGTAATTGTGTGAAAGTGCAGGCAACTTTAGGAAGAACCTGTGTACATGTAAAAATGGCAGTGCTTTCCTCTAAGCCTAACTGGGACACATGACACTAGGGAAACCTACCAATCCTAGACATTTGTGAAAACTAGACACCCAGGGGAGTCTAGGGATGTATGGCTTGCATGTATACCCCAATGTTTTCTTATCCAGACTTCCCTGCAAACCTCAAATTTAGATAAAAAGTCACATTTTCCTCACATTTCTGTGTGGGAAAGTTGTGGGATCACAGGGTCGAAACTTTAGAATCCCCAGGATGTTGGAAAGAAAGGACGCAAATTTGGTGTGGATACCTTTTTTGGACAAAATGTTATGGAGGCCTAAGTGCAAACTACCCCAAATAGCCAAAAAAAACATTAGCGGAGGAGGAAGGCCTAGCAGCAAAGGAGTTAGTGGTGGGCCAAAGAAAGAACAAACAATAGATCTTGGAATAAGGGCGCAGTAAGAGGATCAATATTCTTGGGTACACATCATGCCACAAACTTGCCCCAATGGCAGGCATATACCGTCTTTATGGAAGGATGCCTAACTGCCAGAATAACATGACAGATTTTGGGAGGAAGGTCGTAGGCTGTCAACTGTCGCATTCAATCTCCAAGCATAAAGATGGATCATGTGCAGGTTCCCTGCCCCTTTGCTGCAACAGAAGGGGCAAGCTGATTGGAAGACCTATGGTTATACTCAAGAGCTCTGGATACCAGGTGCCCAATCTGGAGCCACAGGAATAACTTGGGCCCAGTTGTTCCTTATCCTCTTGAGAACTCTGGGCAGGTGTGGTATTGGTGGGAAGGCATTCAAGAGCCTGGAGCTCCACTTGAGAAGAGTCTCCAAGCAAGAGCCACCTTGGAAACTCCTGTGCGCAGAACTACTGACATTGCGCGTCCCCAGCAGTGGCAAACAGATCAAACCAAGGCTCAAAAGACCTTGCACCACCTTCAGATGGAGGCACCATCTGTGATCTGCTAGGCTGAGTTTGTCTGCCCTGACATTCAGAGAACTCACCAGCTATTGAACCATCAGAGAAATGCTCTGACATTCCAGCCATGTCCTGAGAGGTGGACAGTCAAAATATCGATTTTTAAATATCGAAGCACAGTTATATCGAGTTTTAAATATCGTAGGGACAAAATATCGAAGTCAAGAATATCTACAACCAGAATATCGAAGTTAAGGTAAGAAATATCGATGTTGCAAATATCGATGTTAGTAATATCGATAGTTAAATTATCGATGTTAATAATATCGATATTTATGAGTGTTATGTATTTTAGTATGTATTTAATATGTATGTGTTCTATATTTTTTGTTAAGTATTGTACTGTTTTTTTTAATATATGTATACATTTTTTAGAAATTAGTAATTTTTTTCAAAGTAAATTTTGCGTTTTAGTACCGTAGCGGGTTGTGGGATTATAGGGGAATAGGGTGGGAAGTAATTTAATTATAGTAAATTAAATAATAATTTTTAGGAATTATTAATTGATTTTAATTAAATTTTGTGTTTTATTTCTGTAGCGGGTTGTGGGTTTATAGGGGAATAGGGTGGGAAGTAATTTAATTTTAATTAAGTAATTATTAATTTTTCATTATTGTTATTAATAATTAATGTGTTAATTAATTATTAATTGGTAATTAATTATTATTAATTGATAATTGTTTTATTTGCATTAATTTATTATTGGAGTGGGTTGTGTGTTTTAGGGAATAGGGTGGTAAGTAATTTATTTGAAATTAAGTAATTAATTAAGAAAAATTGAGTATTGATACTTAATTTTTTTGTTAATTAATTTTTAATTGGTTAATATTTTTATTAAATATTATTTATTGGTATTGATATTTTTTGTTAATTAATTATTAAGTGGTTATTAATTTTTACCAAATAATATTTATTGGTATTGAAAATTTATTTTTTTGTTAATTAATTATTAATTGGTTCTTAATTTTTATTAAATATTATGTATTGGTATTGATAATTAATATTTGTGTTAATTAATTAATAATTGGTTATTAATTTTTATTACATATTATTTATTGTTATTGACATTTTTTTAAATGTAATTATTAATTGCAAATTATTTTTTATTAATTGATTCATTGGAAATTAATTTAATTGTGTGAAATTTTATGTGGTGTGTGTTGTGTGTTTATTGGGGAATAGGGTGGGAAGTATTTAATATTATTAAAGTAATTATTATTTTTGATATATTTGTATTTTTTTTTCTTTCTAAATGTATTAATAAATCATTATTTAATTACAATATTTATTTCATTTATATGTATGTTATTTTTAACATCTATGTTGTCCAACGCTTTCCCTACTGTTGCACTCACTGGAGTGGGAATAGTAATTTTACCCCTACGCTATCCAGCGCTTTCCCTACTGTTGCACTCTCTGGAGTGGAAATAGTAATTTTTACCCCTACGCTATCCAGCGCTTTCCCTACTGTTGCACTCACTGGAGTGGGAATAGTAATTTTTACCCCTACACTATCCAGCGCTTTCCCTACTGTTGCACTCTCTGGAGTGGGAATAGTAATTTTTACCCCTACGCTATCCAGCCCTTTCCCTACTGTTGCACTCACTGGAGTGGGAATAGTAATTTTTACCCCTACGCTATCCAGCGCTTTCCCTACTGTTGCACTCTCTGTAGTGGGAATAGTAATTTTTACCCCTACGCTATCCAGCGCTTTCCCTACTGTTGCACTCTCTGGAGTGGGAATAGTAATTTTACCCCTACACTATCCAGCGCTTTCCCTACTGTTGCACTCTCTGGAGTGGGAATAGTAATTTTTACCCCTACGCTATCCAACGCTTTCTCTACTGTTGCACTATGTGGAGTAAGTATATATATTAATTTATATGTATATGTTTAATTTATTTTAACATTTAATGTATTAGTTATTATTTTTAAATATCTTTTAATATTTTAACTATATTTCTTTTAATTATATGTATTATTTACTTAATTTTACATTATTATTAAAACATTTAAAAAACGATATTTTTAACTTCAATATTTTTGACAACTATATATTTTTTCGATATTTTTGTACTTACCTTTATGTAGATTGGACTTCGATATTTTTGACTTCTATATTTCTGTGTCGATATTTTTGCAGGTCGATTTTCTGTCCGTCGATATTCTGTCATACATTCGTCCAGAGATGCAGGGGCTCTTGACAAAGGATCCATGGCCCCACACCACCCTGTTTGTTGCAGTATAACATGGCAGTGGTGTTTTCTGTGAACACTTGCACCAGCCTTTCCCCGATCGAAGGAAGAAAGGCTTTCTATGCCAATCAGATTGGCTCTAGCTCCAACAAGTTGATGTGGAGATGAGACTCTGCCGGAGACCAGAGTCCTCTGATCTACACCTCTCACAGATGGCCGCCTAAGCTCAGGCGAGACGCATCTGTCACTACAGTCAACTATGGTTGGGGAGGAGAGAGGCATCAGCCGCGGACCGATTCACTGTTCATTAGCCATAACTGCAAGCCATTTGTAGCTCCCCCTGAGATCTGAATCAGCTCTGAGAGATTCCCCTGATGCTGTGCCCACTGGAATTTTAGTCCCCACTGCAGAGCCCGCATATGGCAATGGCATGCATCATTAGAAGGATGCAGGAGGCCATGAGGCCCAGAAGCCTCAGAGCCAGAATCACCGAAATCCAAGATAGAGGCGAAACATCAGTATCATAGCCTGAATATCCTGGACTCGTCACCCTGGAGGATAGACCTGAAACTGCTCTCGTCAACTGCACTGTGTCCAGAACAGCTCAGATGAAAGGGAGCATCTGAAAGGGAATCAGGTTTGACTTTGGCACGCTGAAAGTGAACCCCAGTGAATGCAGGAAGTTCACGGTAGTCTGAAGGTAGGGCAACTGCCTGGGGCGAGCATGTCTTCAACAGCCAATTGTCGCGGTAGGGAAGACAGGATGCCATGATATCCGTAGATGTGCTGCAACCACCACCATCACCTTAGTGAACACCCAAGAGGTGATGGCAAGGCCAAAGGGGAGCATAGCAAACCGCAGATAATGACTATGGGCAGGCGGGATAGGGATGTGGAAATCGGCGTCCTGCAAGTCCAACACCTCCAGGGTCCATGGCAGACAGGACCTGAGCCAATGTGAGAATCAGCATTGAGAAGGCTCAGGTCTCGAATTGGGCATCCATCATGTTTGGGCACTAGAAAGTAGCGGTAATAGCAAGCAGAATCTAGTCTGATGCAGACACCCTCTCAATGGCTCCTTTGGTCAAAAGCTCCAATGCTTTCTGGCAATGCAAGGATAGATGTTCCTCTGTCAGCCAACTGTATGTGGATAGCATGGGTGGGGGTTTTTCCAGAAAGGGGATGGATTAACCCTTCTGGACGAGATTCAAAACCCATTTGTCCGATGTTAGGGACTGCCAGTGGGACAGGTGATGATGAATCCTGCCCCCCACTAGGTGCCATGCAGACTTAAGGGCATACCAAAGGGGTTTGGAGGTTGTGGCTCCCAGGGGAGGGGTGGACTGGCCCAACATCTAGGTGGTGGTCCCAAATGGTCTGTGGGAACCATGTTCCCGGCCACAAAAAGGCTGGAAAGACTGCTGGTTGTTGTGGCTGGGCTGGGAAGGGGCCATGGAAGGAATTAAAGGAGAACTGGTTAGAGACCGTGGATATGCCCAAGGACCTGGCCTTAGCTATGCTATCTCTAAAAATGCTCCAGTGCTGAGGGTTCATTCTCACCAAAAAGGTGAGAGCCATCAAAGGGCATGCCCATGAGAGAAGACTGCCCATCCCCCAAAAAGTCAGTGGTCCTCGGCCAGGTGTGCTGTCTAAGTGGCACTGATGATACACTCGCTCTACCCAGCAAGTCAGTCATGTCCATTCCACACCTGATGGTGAATTTTACTGTGTCTTTCTCTTCAGCAATTGTTTGGAGAGTATGTTCCGGACTTCCTCTAAGACCATGGACAGCACTTGCGCAACTGAGTGCTATATTGCATGGGTATATCAGCCCAAAAGGCATGCAGTGTTCACTGAACAAAGTGGTAGGCTGGCAGAAAAGAACATCCCCTTATCATTGGTGTCCAGCATTTTGGATTCCCTATCTGGTGGAGTGATAGGGAACATCCCACGATTTATCCAGGAAGTGGAGGCTTGGACCACAAAACTCTCTGGGGTGGGGTGCTGTGTGAGGAAACTGGGTTCCCCAGGAGCGTGGAACCTTTGCAAACAGAAGGTGCACCAGATGGGTCAGCTCACCAAAAATGAGGTGCATAGCCTCATTAAATTCCTTGAGTTGGAGGGAGGACACTCCAGCTCAGGGAAACTCTGGGAGATGCAGAACGAACCTTGGCAGAGGCTCCACGGTGGAACAGCCTAGAGTGCTAATGCTCACGCACCTCGTCTGATGTCTGCTTCGACTTGTTGGACTTCTTGTGTTTTAGGGACTTACCCGACGACTTGGTGCGTGATGATGATCATCGGGAGCAGTTCCCTGAGGGGTGCCGGGACCTTCTACATGACTGGGATCCTAAACGTCTCAGGGTCGTCTGACTTCGAGTGGCAAGGAGCTTCAGGAACCGTTGCTGCAGCTCCTTGGGATTCACGAGGTGGCCGTCCTCACAGCTCTTGGAGTTGTGGTCCTGCTTCAAGCACCATATGCAAACCAAATGAGGCTCTGTTGCAGACATCTGCCTGTGAGAGGCACCAGAAGGTGTAAGGCCCATTGGCTTCTTAGGGGACATCATTAACAAGCCAGGAAAATAAATATCTGAAAAAAAACTTCAACGAAATTTGAGAAAAAAGTCAGTCAAAAATTGACTGCGCTAGCTCTCTCTGGATCTTCACAGACTGCTGCATAATAAAAAGAACTTACTTCAGCGCACTGAGGTGATGGCTATATAGGCACTGTGCACATCACCTCCAACATGGAAGAGACTGATGCAGAGCTGACCATGCCACCTATCGGCACAAAGGGGTAATACTTGAAAAACTTCAGGCTCCAGTCTGACACCCAGGGAATATTCTTAGGTAAGGAATCTGCAGCTAGAATTCTTTATCAGATATGATTCATAGTTGATGATAGCCCTCTGAAGACCTAATTTTGGGAATATTTTGACATGTCTTACCGACTCCTGGAGTTGTATTATGACCGGTAAATGATTGCAATCTTTGATGGTCATTTTATTAAATCCTGATAGCACATAGGCTGAGTTCCTGGAATTTTGTAAGTGCAAAAAAAGATGCAACAGCAGGAGTTGAAAATTTGGTTATCAATCTATATTATTTTGTACATAGCTCTTCAAGGATTTTGTATCTGTTGCTGACAGGAAGTAGGTGCAGCCAAAAGATACAGTGGAACCAGATTCGCTTGGTATTGCATATGCATTCTTCCTATGAAGAGGCTTTCGGATAGTATCTCTCTGGATTCAATTCTTTGCTGACCAATAGCCTTCAAAAGAAAAATAATGAATATAACAAAACTGAAATGAAATTGATATGGTTCAAGATTCCCTTTTAATATAGGGGCCATATCTTCCCAGCCAGGGTAATCCAAAAACTACAAGATAATTTTCTGTAGCAATGGCATTGAAGGACACAGTTCCTTTATGATCATAGTTCCCTGAGAGGAGAGTTTTCATCCTATTGACTTGTACAAAGAACAGTGGCGTACCGTCGACAGTCAGGACATGCTTGGGTTTATTATTGGGCATCTTTAGAATGTGGCTCTTTTCAACTCAATCTGAATCCATATACATTCCTTTTGCTCCTGAGTCCAACAGAGGTTATACATGGAAAACAACACCTTCTTAAGTGCAGATAATTAATCTTTGAAGCAAAATATGGGATTCAGATGTATTTGAGGAAAACTCTACAAGGAAAGATGGTAGCTCTTCTCCCATCATATAGAGCATGCTTCATTGTTCCCTGAAACCCAATGAGGTCTCACTGCATAAGCGCAAACAAGGAGAAGTTATTAAGTGTTTGGAGCATAGGTACTCTGTCTCAAGCACAGTGGAGTAACCTATCCACCAAACTGTATTTAGAGTTGGGTGATCCACCATGTTTCAATCTGCAGAGATCTTGCTAGTTCTGCTAGTAGAAACATTAGACATTAGAACAACAGCTCAAGGGACATTTGGTCATTCGTCTAACTACGTCAGACTACAGGGCTACAGGAAGATCTATTGTCCATGAAGATAACGTCTGCCATAAGACAGCATTTATGTTCTGTAACAGTGCTATCTCTTATGCTTGCTATTGAATGGTTCATGCCAAACTTTGAGTTGACCATCTGTTCTAAATAGAAAACCCACTTTGAGTCCAAAAGGTGATTTCTGTTAAAAGGAGAATTTATAAAGTACACAATGCCTCCAAAATAATAGCAGTCACAAATGTGTAAAATATATCAATAGAGTCTCCACATCAGGCCACAGTTTTAAATGGCCGCTTCAGTAGCCAGAGTTGGAGCACAGGTAAGGTGGAACAAAGGTAACGGTAACCAATCAGAGTGATGTGAGGTGGGACCACTGTTCACAAGAACATTCAACACCATGTCAACCTCTTATCAGTGGTTTCTGTGAAAAAGAAATACCAAGGGGCATATTTACGTTCCCTGGCGCATCCCTGCAAATCAGCAGGGATGCGCCAGGGAAGATGCGTTACGCAAGTTTGCCCTTGCGCCACCGCCGATGTGCCGCATTTACAATGTGGCACGCCGTGGCGCACGGATGGGCAGATGCGTGTCGCATCCCCCGACGGAAAGGCGGCGGGGGTGCCCTATGCCTAACATGCTGCGTCAATCCTTACGCCTGCTGCAAGCAGGCGCAGGGTTTTGACGCAGCATGGGCGTAAAAGTGACTCAGTGAAATCCTGTAGATTTCACTGCGTCACTTTTACGAGGCGTACCTGCGAGGGAACGCCCACCCTGACGCATCTCCCTAGATGCGTCACGTTGTAAATATTGCGCAACGTGGCGCATGTTTTGCGTCGCCGCTGCGTCACATAAGTGACGCAACGGCGGCGCAAAAGTGGCGCAATGGGCTCGTAAATCTGCCCCCAAGTTCATAAAGTGCACCGTGCCTCCAACCCTATAGCAGCCAAAAATATATAAAATGTCTCTGACATTGAGGTTAATAGCTGTTTCAGTAAACAGTGGGAGAGGTAACAGCAGAGGCAGCCAATTAGGGTGATATAAGGTGGGTCCTAAGAAAAATGGCCACTATTTCTGCCTCCTGAGGTTTATTTCTTCACTCCTGTCACTAAGCAGGGCAGAGGTCAATTTTGACTCTTAAAAACAACACACACACTGGGTCTGTTGGGCACACAAACTTCTTGGTAAGCCAGTAATGAAGACTTTGGTAACACTGTCAAAGTATGCAAAATAATACAACTTCATTTACACCAAAAAGGAGTTCACAAACCTCCAGCTAGAGAACTTCGCCTCTGTAGGGATACCTCCACCACATTAGGTATTGGTATTGGTTTAGTAGTAAATGTAATTACTACAAAATGGGTGTGATTCAGGGGAATTAAATAATGAATTTAGGGAGGGACATACCAATACAAAGCACTCACCCACAAAGAACAAGAAAATCCCCATTCTCAAAATACACACCTCAATTTACACCCGTAGTATTACTAACAAACCAGGTTTAAATGTACTCCATTTCAGTTTTGGAGTAAGTTAAGATTGACGCATGGCCAAGCACTTTATTAGAATGTTTTGTTTAGTTTATATTCATATTTAAAATGCCGATCTCAAAATGTTAATTTGAATATATAATAAAATTTACTTAAAGTATATTGTAATTGATAGCTTATTTCTTAAAATGTAAATCCATAATAATAGATGACTTACATCCAAACCTCTAACACATTAAACACAATGCTGCTGTATTGAATAAGGGAGGAAAAATGTATTTAATTAAATTTAATATTGTTTAATTCAAAAACATAATTAAAAAAAAAAAATTAACGTTCAAAACCATTTTGCTGTGTGGCCAGAAATAACACTTCATGTTACGACCATTTGTCCCTGGAATGGGGAATAACGAGTATATTCGGAATTAATAGGACTATATCCACATCTAGTGTAATTCAAATCCACCTCAATTTTCCCACTGCTTTGAGCTGGTGTAAAATGGAAGCAAAGAAGTTGATTTGGGGTATGGGGTTAGGAGAGTATGTTGGCTTTCAGTGGACAGCAGAGGTTGTGGCTGTCAGAGAGAATATTTTTTGCCTCCCTGTGCCATGAGAGTGGGTCTAGCAAGTGGGGAGGAGCATGGCCTCATGTCGTTTTACCGGCTGCATTTTCTGACTTGTAAAATCATGTCAGATGTTCCCAAACCTGGGAAATTCGCCTACAGGGTCCAGTGTTGTGTAGTTCCTACAAATCTATATAGGATCTGCACGTTTAGACAACATAAACTAAGGGATTGGTATCCAGACTGATTCCAGACACCCCCAAAGGATTTGTTCGCCTGTAGACCAGCTAGCTCACAGTGTCACTATAAGTCCCGAACCTCACCAAGGAGATACACAGAATAAACGGTGGGGACATTTTCAATAAGTATTTATTGAACCAGCGTCATTCTAGTAGAAAATACGTGTGCTGCAACAACCATTTGACAGAAACAGGTATATACAATTACAAGCACCAACAGAGTAAATAAAAGCTAGAATTCTACCATGGTGCTAAAAGAGTGAATATATGCAGCATATAGATACATTGCAGTATTCATGCATACTCCTAAGATGCTAACCCTAACTAAATGTACCTAAGTGTACCTAACATGTTTGTAGGTGGAAAGCCAAGAATCCCCCTAGGAAAGAGCCAACCCCATTACCTGATGGGAGAGAATGAAGAACCCCATCTTGGTTTCGAGTTGGACACCCCGCAAGGGATGTCAGACCACTGAGTGCTGGAGTGTCTGCGTGCAGGGACTATAGCATCTCGTGTCAGCATGGAAGCTTCTCCTCTGGTTTGCCCAGCAAAGATGTGGTACTTATATACCCGAAAGGTACCCTCTGGGGTTCTACCTAGATGTGTCATGGTACTGTGGGCCTGTCATCCAAGGATGACGATAGCGGTGACTTTTTTACAGAGTTATTATACAGAAGATGGTAATCCTGCTGTGATGCTAAGAATCCTCATCCAAATAAATTAGGCTAGTTTTTGAAGAAAATTACACAACATTATTCGGAACCTAACTAGGTAAATGGTCAGCGCCAGAGCCGTTATGTAGAGCAAGGTTGGACAAATGTAGGTAAAAGGTCGTGCATCTACCTAGGCCTATATTGGGGTACATTAGGTCTCATAACACCAGGCAGGTTATATTTGAGCAGAGCTGTAGCATGCCCTACATTCCCTAGTCAACAAGGCACCAATTTATGTTTTTTGTCATTTGATTGACTTTGTGACTGCCTTTGTGACTGCCTTTTTAATGTTATGTACTGTGTTGTCTACTTTTCCTGATTCCCATGGATCTGTTAATTCCCATGATTCATGCTATATAAAGATCTTTCATTCTCACTACCTAGCTATTACAATCTTTACAGTTCCCTACTGGCAGCTGTTTTGTTTAACTTAACTACCTGTTCTCCTTGTACGGTAGAGCCTTCTTAACTTCCCTAACTCATTATCAACTCTCGGATACCTTTTTCAGCTACTTAGAACAATACATTAAATTTCCTATAATAACATTTTCTCATTATCCGCTATTCTTTTTCAAAGCTATGTTGCATTAAGCCTTTCCATTTAGCAAGATTCCATTTCACATAATATTCTAGTTCCACATATTCCATTTTGCTCCGCCCCTTGAATCCTACATTCTATTTTCTGTTTCAATCTGACCGCTGAGGCAAGTATCACACAAAATTACAGCACTTCACATGCAACTACCACTTTGCACAGTCATATGAATACATTATTCCCTCATACTCTTTGACACACTGGGTGACTTTAGCGTAGCACTCTTTCTTGGTATTTTGAGACTTGGTAAGCAATCACTGTTTTCTACCGCTGTCACTGTTTGCTTTGTCGTTTACCAGTCTGCTTTTTGGCACTTAGTCACACTACAAGCACAGTACTACCTGCTTTTTCTTTTAAAACTTTTATTTATCACTGCAGTTTTGCTTTCTTACCCATAACAACTAGTTAATAGACATCTTTGTCCCCTAGTTGTGTGATAAGCTCTAACCATTCTTTACTGACATCAACATATCTCACTTTGTGTTGTTTGTTCTTTCTAAAGTATCAAACTTAGGCCCTCATTTCGATTTTGGACAGACTGCCACCGACAGGCCGTCAGTGGCGGTCTGCCCGACATCCAAGGTATCAACCCAACTGCTGGATTACAATACCGGCGGTCAGAGTGATTATGTTGGAGGGGAAGACCCCCACCTCCAACAGGCCCAAGGAGCCCATTGGGGTGTCAGTCAGACACTAGTCCCTACAATGGAGGCGGTGCCTGTGCAGGCACCGCCGTGGGGATTAGGATGTTCCTTTCCTCCTGCCTTTTCATGGTAGTAATGCCGCCATAAAAAGGCAGCCGTAAAGGCACTTTTGGGGCCCCAATCAGGGCCCCTATCCCCGCGGGCCACTGCTAAGTGGCCAGGGGGGCACATGTGATGTGAAGCACCCCCAAAATCCATACACTGTGTGCCAGGCACCACATGGTGCCTGGCACAAGGTGCATGAAATTTTGAAAAGTGCCTTTTTCTACTGCGGCTTGTCCTGTGGCCCATTTCTGGGCCGCAGCAAAAGACGCAGTAAAAAAGGTATTTTACGACTGCCTGCATGGCGGTCATATCATAATAGGGCAGGTGAGACTGCCGACTCATTGTTGGACGGTCACCTGCCCGCAGCGATGGTGGTCAGCCACTCATCGAACCACCATGGTAATGAGGCCCTAACTTCGTAACTGTACTCTGCACACAACAAGATAGTTATCAAACTAAACATGACTGAAGTTTGTTTTCCCACATTACAGTCACATGACTTTTTTTTCTTGATCTGAATTTCGATTGCTATCAAAATCCTCAGAATTTTTCTATGAACCTTACCTACTCCTGGGGCACCAATAGTTACCTACAAGCTCATATAACTTTCTACTCTAATGCATTTACTCTATGTGTATAAACATTTTCATTCACCGTACTTGTTTATTAGACTTATCTTTCCTTCGTGACCCTCATTTTCTGGTGCACTTGATTTTATGTCTAAATATCTTGTTTATATGTTTCATACTAGTACACACTGATCATGTCTACTGTTTACAGTTCATCTCTTTTGTCTGTTTTTTTCATTCATATGTATATCCAGATGATCTTATGGGATTGGTGAACCTTTACTTACCAGCAATTTACAGATCCACAACTACACAACCCAATGTTTTGGAGTTCTTTACAACATTTTAATAGAAATACAATGTGTGTGTTTATTGTGTGATTTGAAACATATCCAACTATCTAATTTCTTGTTAGCATATAATATTAAAGAGATGGCTACTCTCCTGGTCAACTAAATTGTTTGAACTTTTGTTTTAACTCTTGCATAATGACTGTTGTACATATGCGGGTACTGTTATTGCTTTAATTGAATTATTTGAACTCAGGTTTATGCTACCTATTTTACCAAATTTTTCTATTAATAATTCCAACAGGTGCAGAGCTGACACATCTGTATCAAGGTCTTCACATTTAAAAAATTCTTTCTGCTTTGGGTGGCAGGGATACACTTAAGGTATATACTATGCCAGTGTAAAAAGCACAAATATTACAATAATAAGCAGATTACGGCTCATTTGTGAGTGTGGTAACTGACTGTTGTCCTACTGCAATTATATATTTTTCTTTACATTGTCAAAATTGAAAAAAATTGAAATTCACTATCATGTTTTTTTTTCTTATCATTAAATATGCCACAGTGCCATTGGGTCCATTTGTTCTTCGTTCTTTTAATATATGATGTATACGATACTGCAATTTGTTCCATTATTCCATTGAATAGCATATGAATTCATAAATTATTGAAAGCATTAATTATTGAGTTGAATCAGACCATATAAGACTCATTTAATTCATTCAGGCTTCATTTAGCTAATTTTTGAGCCCTATGAATATGGTAATTCATCATGTTCATTAAAGTGACATTTACCTCAAGCATCTCTCAAAACATGTTATATGTATTATATTTTTTAATTGATCATTGTTTCGAATGTTGTACGATGATTTATATATGTTAAATAAACACAAAAGGAACATTTTGTGACTGTTTATTTATCTGTTCTTATCTCATTTTTGTGGCTCCTTCTTTCAAGTTCTCCTGTTGTGGGGTTCAACAGGGCCCATTCACAAGAAGCTTCCATTTTACAAATACATGTTAAAACTTGACATCTTTTTTAGACAATGACTTTTTACATGTGTTGCGCATGCATGATAACATGCTCAGAAAGTGTTCTGCTTGCAAGCACATTTCTTCGTAAGCATTTATCACGACGATTGTACATTCTGTCAAAGGATACAAGAACACTGAGCACGCTGCCCTTGCATTTTGTTCTCTGGTTGGAGGTAGCTCTGAATTGGAAAGACAAACAAGCATGTTAGCGTTGCACCTCTGACACAGTGCAAATTAAACCAGGCTTTTATCATTTAAACTGCCTCTAAGCCAAGTTACTCAGAGAAGCACTTTAATGGATCATAATGGAACATTTACCTGTGACTGAGATCCATGATTTCCTTGGGGGAATTAGAGTAGTCATGTTCTGAGGTTTCAGACACCATCTGGTACCCCATAAGGTTAGGGGTCCGAATGACACACTGTGAGCTAGCTAGGAAACGGACCAACATACTCTAATTATATGAGTGGGCTCAGTCCCTATATTTTGAGGTTTATGTTATCCAGATGCACAGTCCCATTTAATTAGTAGGAACCGTACGACATGGCACAACCGTTATAGGTCAGGTACCTATTTAGTGGGTCTCTTGAGTAGTTATTACGTGTGCCCAAAGTCCCTAGTCAGCTTATATAGAGATGTCCATGGTTTTAGGGAATAATACTCACAATAAAACAAAGCACTGACTTCTCCAATTTATTCAAGAAAATGAAAATTCCTACAATATTTGGAACCATAAGTCAGACCAGTTAGGTTTATGATTTATTTTCACAATATAAATTATTCTGGAATTTTATAATAATCAATTTTCACAAAAATATATACAAATATTATGTGAGCTCACTACACGTTCAGAACCAGAAATACAAAAAGAAACAAAAATATATCCTTACAATTCAAATCATTCAAACCCACTCATGCTGAAAGGAAACCATACATTCGAGACATTAAAAACAGGAATATTCCAGTATAGTATCACTTGCCCCATATACTACAAACATTCATGGACAGGTTTCTCCATATAAATAATTTTTCTTTTTTTTTGCTGAAGGGACAAAACATATATCATTGAAACCAAAAGCTTGTGTTCACAATAAAACTGAAAGATAACAGAACAAGATTGCACCGACAAGCGTTTTGGTAAACAGAACACACTTAAATGGATTGTGCAACCTTCATCAGGGCGCTCTATGGAATAATGAAATAATTATTGTAAAATTCCAGAATAATTTATATTGTGAAAATAAATCATAAATTGAACTGGTCTGACTTATGGTTCTAAATATTGTAGGGATTTTTCTTTTCTCGAATAATTTGGTGAAGCCAGTTATTGGAATGAAAATGTTTTCGTTATTCTGTCTGAGTATTATTCGATGTAAGTTAGCATTCGCAGCACCATTTTATGTCTGTCCGCCATTTTGAACCATGATCGAAACTAATCCTTATTTTTCTTCTGGGAAACGGCCCGTGGTAAGTTTCATTTCTCCAAGTTTGGGCCTTCCTTTGCTAATGAATACACTGTTCTTATTAGCGCATACCTTTCCCACTAGATAGAGGCCTCATCCCACTAGTCCAGTGGCCAGCACGGACAGAGTGACCTTGGTTAAGAGATAGTGTGTGCCCGGCCTCAGAATCGAAACCTATGCTTCTGTACTTCTTTGTTTACCTGCATCTGCCTGGAAAATTCCATTTTGGGCGTGCCTTCATTGGTTCTGAATTGTACATAATGTATCTCCATGCTTGCTGATGTCAGTCCCTCTGCAGCAATCTTAAGAGACTGGGCAGACTGGGCTCCGCTCGAGTGTATCTGAATAAATATATTTGGTTTGTATTCTCTACTGTCTGACCGACTCTTCATTTGTATGGAAGGCTGAGAGGTGGTCGCGAGTGACCCGGGTGACCCTAATCGGGTTACTTCCTTCAGTTGGCGCCCGAACAGGGACTCCATCAGGCGAGTGACCCATCCCTTCCTGAGGACGGTTGGGGAGGTCGAGGCCATCGTCGGGTCGGAGGGACGGATCAGGGATCCCTGCATGAGAGAATTCCTGTACTCGCAGCTGCCCCTTCTGTCCCGCCGGACGGTGTCTCGCCCAGTGGTCATCCCGACTGGGGTCCCGAATGGCGAAACCCTTGGATCTCACCGTTTGGTCTGAAGAGTCGCAGTGGAGAATAAATTTGTTTGACCTGCATACATCAGGTGAGTTTGTTTTGGTTCTTTGTGTATATGGTACCATTTTGGTTTGTATTTGGTACGGTCTGAGGACCGATTTTGGGTGAAAAGTGTTTGCAAATACTTTGCCAGGAATAAGTAGTGAACTTGTTTTCTTTTGAGAATGCCTGGAATAAGTAAACTGGTTTCTTTGTGCTGTCATTGTTGTTCTGCTGATGCTCGACTGGAGGAAAGTCAGCCAGCGCCTCCAGAAGGCACTCCGAATTTTGATACGTATGTGAAGCATGGCCTTGGCCCTATTATGTTTAGTACGCTATGGCACAAATATACGAGGGACAATGCCGAGTTGCAGTGGCCATTGACGGGCACTTTTGACGAACAAAAAATTGGGTTTTTACAGGAAAATTTGTTTGCAAAGTGAAGTAGGCAGTCTATGTTTGATTCTCTGCGAACGTGGCAAAAGGAGGCTAAACAGAGACGATTAAAGATGGAAAAAGAGGCACGGAAGGGGAGCATGCAAACATTGACTCAGAAAGCTGTAGCACAAGATAGAGAGAAACAAGAGATAGGGATTGAACGTGAAGATAGGAGGTTTCGACTACAGATTGATAAATCTTATGTGGCCCAAGAAGGAAATGATACTTTTGTGGAAGAATTGTTAGATACTCGACCCTCACCTCCATATGCCCCGCAGAGGATATATCCTGCTATTCCATCACAGTCCCAGCCACCCACTCCTTCTGTCTCTGCTGTTTCTGCTCCTGCTACTGTTGTTCAGACTGCTTTGGCCACGGCACCTCCTCTCCTCTCTTTGTCCTCGCCGTCTGAGGCAACTATGACTGTTAGTACTCCTGCCACACCTATTGCTTCAGTGCCCCTGTCGCCAGCTCTTACACCTGCGACACAGCCAGCAGCGACGTTAGTGCCTGTTACTTCCGTTGCTACTCCCACTCTGTTCTTTCATCCCCCGACATTGCTGAGTAGTGGGACACCAGTACGTGGATTTGAGGATAGAGACTGGACAAAATTTAAGGAATGTATGGGGCCGTTAGTATGATCTGATGTGGGAGATGAAGAGAAAAGGGTAGTAGCTAATCAGGCTGCGCAGTGGGCTTGTAATCCCATTTACAGTGTGGAAGACATGTGGAATGTGATGAAAGATTATGAGCCTTTTGTACAACAGCATGCCCTTAAGCATATGTCTGCTACTCTGATTAGTCTTTGGGAGCAGTGTTTCAAAGATGCAGCACCACAGATTTTATATGATATTAAAGTTCATGTATATGTCACTAATATGGGGCCTGATCAAGTTTTTGGCAGTATTACGACATTGATTGCTTACCGGGGTAGGCTATTTGAGAAGAGCCCCACTTCAGTATCTCAGTTTCCGATGTGGGAGGTTCATCCTATATACCACCCAGAATTACCAGAAGTGCAAGATGGTCACGGTAATGTTATAAGGGCCAGAGAAGCGGCTCGTTTTCAGGAACAATGGGTTTACACTCTGTGGAAAAGGAGTGAAGTTTTGTCTCTTAAGACTCATTTGCCTGATCCAAGGAAGAATCCCACTGCATGTTATAAAGAATTGACTGAAGCTGCCTCTTCAACAGTAATGACACTTGCAGATATTGAAATGTTCTTTCGTTTATTAGTTCCGGCTGATATTTGGAGACAGGTGCATCCTCAAGACCATGTTGCAGAGTTGGGGGGTACATGGGACCAAATTAAAGTATGGGATCAGGAACGGAAGCCAGGTGATAACCCTAGAGCAGAGATACTTGCTTTGCCAGGCCGTATCTTTACGTAAATGCATTCTCTTATTCCACCGAGGAAGGTTGATTGGGACAAGTTAACGACTTGTCGGCAAAAGAAAGATGAGAGCGTGTCTGATTTTTTCACTCGGTTTGAAGATATATTCCTGGATTACAGTAGGCAGGATCTGTCTATTGAGGGAGGTGTAAGGTTGTTTGTTAATAGATTTGTTTCTAATTTGCTTCCTGAGATTGTGACTCGATTACAGGCTTCCAAAAGCTCCTGGTCCACCTCTTCCCCTTCTATTATTTTGAATATGGCACAGCACTATGAGCATAGGGAGAATGAGGAAAAGGAGAGGACAGAGAAAAAGCATAAGGATTTGAAGACAAAGGTGTTGTTGCAACAGGCTTTTAGAGGGAATGGTTGAGGACGTGGTAGTTTGGCCTGACAGCTTCCGCGCACTAGTAGGCAGCCAAACGGTACGCCCCTGGGTCCGAATCAGTGTGGGTATTGTAAAGAGGAGGGACATTTGCGTGGCGAGTGTCCTGTGCTATTGCAGAAGGTGGCAGTCCCTAGAGGACGAGGTTCTCGTGGAAGGGGTCGTGGAGCTGGTGGGGTTGGATGGTGCCATTTTACCTCGTATCCCTCAATATAAAATACCGCAGGCAGGAGAGTGAGCCTTATTGCAGATAGAACAGGATTTGATTGAGAAAGGTGTGGTTGAGGAGACAAATGCTAATATTTGCAATAGCCCTATTCTTCAGATTCTTAAAAGGGCGCCCCCAGGGTCCTCTGATGACCATGAAAATGTTTATTGTTTTGTGATCGATTTGCACGAAGTTAATAAAATAGTGATTCCTTAGTTTCCGGTGGTTCCTGACATCACCACTCTTTTGACAATGATTCCCTCTTCTGCTAAATTCTTTTCTGTCATTGATTTGAAAAATGCGTTCTTCAGTATTCATATTCATCCTGATAGCAGATATTTGTTTGGGTTCACCCTAGCTGGTAGACGTTTTAGGTTCTCTCGTGCTCCTCAAGGCTATACAGAAAGTCCGAGTATCTATAGTCAGGCATTGAAAGGTCATCTGGATTCTTTGTCGCTCCCCACAGGTAATGTATTGCTACAGTACGTTGATGACTTGCTCATCGCTTCTGACATAGAACAAGGTTGTGGGGACAGTACAGTTAAGTTGTTGTTGCATTTGGCACATCACGGACATAAAGTTTCCCTTTCTAAATTTCAGTATTGTCAACAGGAGGTCACCTATTTAGGTCACCTGCTGTCGAAGGAGGGTAGGAGATTGACTCCTGAGCGTATCAGTGCCATTGTTAAAATGTCCATCCCACAGACTCAGAAAGATGTGCGCTATTTCATAGGTATCACTTCCTACTGTAGGCAGTGGATACCTAACTACCCCTTACTAACCAAACCCCTGCTTGCACTAACCACTAAAGAAGTGCATGAACCCCTGCCTTCGACGCCTGAATGTCAGCAGTCTTTTGAGCAATTGAAAACTGCGCTTTGTTCGGCTCCAGTACTCGGCACCCCGGTCAATACTAAACAGTTTGTGTTGTACGTCCATGAGATGGCTGGTTGCGCGATTTCTGTTTTAACACAAAAGTTTAAAGATAAGCAACGGCTGTGTGCTTATTTCTCCACTGTGCTTGACCCTGTCGCACGAGCCCTCCCGAGTTGTCTAAGAGCGGTTGCGGCTGTGGCTGTCTCAATAAGGCAATCGGCTGAACTCGTACTTGATACTGATATCACGGTCATGGTACCCCATGCTGTGGATACACCTTTGAATAAGACCAAGACACAGCACCTCACCAGTGCACATCTGACGGGCTATGAATTAACACAGTTCGCTAAACATATCACGATCAAAAGATGTGCCACCTTGAATCCAGCCACGTTACTGCCCCTCCCTTCTGAAAATGATGAAAATGAGAAACATGATTGTATCTTCCGGACGGAAGAAGTGACGAACGTACGGGTAGACTTGACTGATGTTCCCTTATCTGACCCCCAAGGGGAACTATATGTTGATGGCTCTTGTTTTAAATTACGAGATGGCACTACAACTGCTGCTTATGCTATCACCTCATTGTGTACCTTCATAGAGATATCACGAGTCCCGTATCAGTCAGCCCAAGCAGCTGAGTTAGCCGCCCTTATCCGAGCTTGTGAATTGAGCGAGGGACTAGTTGTCAATATTTACACTGACAGCCAGTATGCCTTCGGGGTCGTGCACAATTGTGGGCGACTCTGGACTGAGAGAGGGTTCCTTACTTCCCATGGTACAAAGATCCAACATGGTCACCTTATATTGAGGCTTTTATCTGCTTTGACACTCCCTAAGAAGTTGGCAATAGCGAAGTGTGGCGCTCATAGGAAGGTCACTGATGATGTAGGTAGGGGAAATGCTTTTGCAGATCAGACAGCTAAGGAAATGGCCCGGACTAAAATGAAAAGAATGTTTGTAGCAGGTCCTGCTAGGTGGGTGCCCGAAGTCACCATGTTTGAAGATACACTTGAGAACGTGAATGACATACAAAGTGAGGCCACAATAGAAGAATTAGCACAATTGAACGATGAGGGATGTTGGATTGATAAGTCAGGGAAGCAGAGATGGATGTTGCCAGATGCATATGTTCTTCCTGTGGTCACGATGGCCCATGGCCCAGCCCATATCAGCGCTAAAGGTATTTGCAAGAATCACAACATTTCAAAAACAGCTGCACATTTAGTGAAATAATGTATGGTGTGCATGATGCACAATCCTGGAAGAGGTACCCCTACGCCACCCGGTAATTTTGCACCACCCACTTTCCCTTTTGAGGTCCTTCAGATAGATCATATCGAATTAGACAGGGTCAATAACTTGAAGTACGCGTTGGTGGTTGTCTGTGCATTCAGCAAATGGGTTGAGGCTTACCCCACTAAAGACAATACAGCTGTTACGACTGCAAAGGTACTCCTGAAGGAGTGTTTTCCTCGTTTCGCCTTGCCCCGTTTGATTTGGAGTGATAACGGAAGTCATTTTAATGCCAAGGTCATTCAGCTAATTTGCGATGGCTTGCACATAAAACAGAAGTTTCATGCTGCAAACCACCCGCAGTCGGCAGGTTTGGTTGAGAAGTACAATGGTACTCTCAAACTGAAATTGGCAAAGATTCAGGAGACGACAGGATTACATGGCTAGATGCTTTACCATTAGCTCTTTTGTAGGCAAGAACAACAGCACATTCTAGGACAGGATTGTCACCGTACGAGGTCGTGTTTGGACGCACGGTAATGTCTGGGTCGTCCCGCGTCCTCAGCAGTTTTCAGATATTGAGTATCCATTATTGATCGATTACCTTTACCAGTTAACTGAAAATCTGCGTTCTATTCACCAACAGGTCCGGGAAGCCCTGCCACCCACACCAGAGGGTCCCGGACACGACATCCGGCCTGGGGATTTCATACTCATCAGAAATTTTCAGAGGAAGAAGAGTTTGGAGCCACGTTGGAAGGGACCAGAACAGGTCCTCCTGGCTACACGCACCACTGTGAAGGTCGCCGGCCGAAAGAACTGGGTTCACACCACCTACTGCCTCAGGATACCTTTGCCCTTGCCCTATGACCAGTGGGTGAGGGATGGCATAGGGGACTCTGAGTGCAAGAAGGTGCCTCAGTTCATTCTCTTTAGTGATGCCAAGCTGACCTGGACCCAAACGGATGCAGAAAATGATGAAGTGCTGAATGCAGCAGTTCCACCGGAGATGCGAGCTATTCAGGAGCCCCTTTTTACTGATCCCTCTGTGCCTGGAGTCACCAGGTACAATCTGCGTCCTTGACAGAGGAACAGTGCACAAAAAGAGAAGTCAGATTAGACAGGGATTGACTGTGTAATTTAGGATGTACTTTGCTGTAGTACCAACAGAGTTAGTTTAGGGTGAAGTGAGATTTGTACACTGTTTTGACATTGGACAGGATAAATTGAACGTGCTCCCTTGGAGGGGGTACATTATCCTAATCGAGGTGGGATACATCACAAGCTTAGGACTGAGCAAGCTCCACTGCCGGTGCTCAAGAGCATCAACGTTTTGATGAACAATAGGTGCCTGTACCAGTGAGGCTCTGACGGACACTGAGAACACTTACCTTTACTATCATCTTTGTTGCATTTCTCCCCTTGCTTAATTATGCATCCATTTGGTCGGCCTATTGATGAGGAGGAACAGCCATTTGCACCACCACGTTCAATGAGAGGTTGGTTGACAAAGAGTAAAATAGTTTGCATATTAATTGTTGTGATTGCACTAATATCAATATTTGGAATATCTTGGTTTTTAGAGGAGAAATTCCCTGCACATTCCTTGGTTGGTACAACTCCTGCTCCCTCTGAGCACATTTGTTACTCTAGCTCCACACAAGGAAGCGCATAGGCTGTCATACACAGACAATATATTTATACAAATGTTGCATCATGCTCATAATGTGTCCAATACAACTAACAATTTGGGTTTGTGGGTTTCTCCCTTCAGTCACTCATAAGAGTGAAAATATGTTGTCTATGCCACTGTCATATATTGGCAGCAGTGAGGGTTGGTATGAACTGTTTCGGTTGGTGTACTTCCAATTTCATCTTTCTACTTTGAGTATGACATCCATTGATTCTCACACTGCGAATGAATATGTATGCTTCTATCAAGGGTTTACCCCTCTAGGACCAGCAGGACAAGGGACTCTAGGAACACTGTCCTCAAAGTCATGTTGGAAAACGTACCGTAGGGTGAAGGATACAGCCTGGTTTAGAATGGAAATGGCTGATTTCCAATGGTTTAACACCTCTGAGTACTTCCAATCCTTCCGAGGTCGAAATCTTACCGAAGCTAAGCCTATTCCTGTGTCGGTGGTCAATACGACATCTATTTTTTGTGTCCATGGGACAGGGAAGATAAAGTTGGGGGAGAGTAAATGTAATTTCTCCTACAAGCTGAATACGACTAGTAGTCCGCCTTTGATCCTACCCCATAATGTCTATTTTGTCTGTGGGTCACAAGCTCACGTCTGGCTCCCGAGGGGATGTCAGGTACATGTTATCTTTCCTTCCTTCTTCCCCCTGTATATGTTTCCCCATCTAATTATCATAAAAATCATCAGCTGCAACGTAGAAGTACCTTCCTGAACCGAGCCAAAAGGATTTTTTGACACAAAGAATATAGTTCAGACAGACACCACCGCACAGCAATTTGGAGACCCTATTAAGGGCCTGCTGCCTTTTTGGGGTCCCATGGCTAATAACCTTCAAATTCGTCAATTAACAAGAGTTGTTGAAGGGGTTATCAATACAACTGCTGGGATAATGACAAATATTACGGCTGAGCTCCAGGCTATGAGATTAGTCACTTTGCAGAACAGGATGGTGTTAGACGTTATACTTGCAGATCAGGGAGGGGCCTGTCACGTCATTGGAAGTAGCTGTTGTGTTTATATACCTGATAATGCTCCCAATGTTTATTCAGCCATACAAAAATTACATAGAATATCAGCTGAGATACACCAAGAAACAGGTACTTGGACTCTGTCTGGGTGGTTTTGGAATACGTTAACATCCTGGGGTTGGAAGATCCTCACTTTCTTGGTTGTGGTTGCCGGTATCATCTTTACATGTTGCCTCTGCATACAATGTCTCCCAGCTTGTTGCTCCTATTGTGTCAATATCCTCACTCCCAAACAGAAAATGTCAATTCATGATACTAATGCCGCAATTATGATACAAAAGGATATTGACGATTTGATGCAGATTGATGAAGGTATTTTCGAGACTATATCTTTCCTTGCAGCCTCCATCCCTGATACTGAATATATGACCTGCTCCTAATACTGATGCTCCTTTGTCCTCGAAAATGTTATATTCTCTTTGATCATTTCCTAAAATGGTTAGTTTATGCTAAAAAGAGGGTCTGTTGGAATGAAAAAGTTCTCGTTATTCTGTCTGAGTATTATTCGATGTAAGTTAGCATTCACTGCACCATTTTATGTCTGGCGGCCATTTTGAACCATGATCGAAACTAATCCTTATTTTTCTTCTGGGAAACGGCCCGTGGTAAGTTTCATTTCTCCAAGGTTGGGCCTTGCTTTGCTAATGAATACACTGTTCTTATTAGCGCATACCTTTCCCATTAGATAGAGGCATTCTCCCACTAGTCCAGTGGCGGGCACGGACAGAGTGACCTTGGGTAAGAGATAGTGTGTGCCCGGCCTCAGAATCGAAACCTATCCATCTGTACTTCTTTGTTTAACTGCATCTGCCTGGAAATTCCATTTTGGGCGTGCCTTCATTGATTCTGAATTGTACATAATGTACCTCCATGCTTGCTAATGTCAGTCCCTCTGCATCAATCTTAAGAGACTGGGACAGACTGGGCTCTGCTTGAGTGTATCTGATTAAATATATTTGGTTTGTATTCTCTACTAACTGACCGACTCTTCATTTGTATGGAAGGCTGAGAGGTGGTCGCAAGTGACCCGGGTGACCCTGATCGGGTCACTTCCTTCACAGTGCTTTGTTTTACTGTGAGTGTTTTCTCCCCTGGGTTGCTTCTCCTCATTCATATTTCAGGGGCCCTCTTCTGTCTTGACTTTAGGGAATAATCCTCCTCAGCTAAATAGGAAAACCCTATTTTGTCTGTAGGTTGTTCAAGCTAGAACCTATAAAAAGGATCACCCCACTACAGTTTTGTCCTTCTCTGACTTTCATTCATTAAATATGGTGAATGCAATACCAGTGGCTAATACACTAAATTGCAGATATGCAGTAACACAGATGTTACAACAACAAGGGCTTCCTCTTACAGGTGGAGATGTTACCTTCGTGGTAGAGGCCCACGAAGCATATAAAACAAAGGAATTCTATTCATGGGTCACCTTTCCTGCAGCAGATGCCACTACACAAACATTTCATACATACACAGCAACTGTAATACCAGGCCAATTTAAAGCCTATGAAGATTTAGAAATTCTTTTAACATTTAAGGAACAACTGGGTCCCCTCAGCCATGATGGAGCAACATGGCCAGTCCTAGCCGGCTATACACCATATCCAACATTAGCACCACTCAATGTATTAGAGCTTTGTGTTCTTTACACAGGTCTAGTTAGACTGTACAGACATTTAACACAGTTCAGCATGCAAACAATAAGAGCAACCCCAGTGAGGGCTGTTCAAACTGCGCAGCCACATATTGCTATACCAGCAATTAGTCCAGTGACTATAAATGAAATGATGGGTAAGGTTTCCACCAGAAGGAAGGAAATTCTGTTCTGGATTGTACAAAGAATAAACCAGCTTGAAGCAGTATTCCCTACACTGGACCCCAAGATAAACATGGAATTCTCACAATGTGCCTACCACTATGGATGGTTCTCCCAGCAGATGAATGTGCCACTTAGGGGCAGTTTTTGCTGCAATATAAACCATACCACATGGTACAACATCCATAGCTGTTTTGCCTGAAGTGCTAACACAGATTCAAATTGAATACAGGGCTGCACCTGCCCTGGATTTGGGGATGAAACTTATTGGCAACTATGTCACAGTAGCTTCAATAATTTTAAGTAACATAAAAGGTGAAGCAGCAGCTTTGGCAGTGCGCCAATGCCTCGTGCAGGTTCCATTAGCAGATCAAGAGTGTAAACTAACAAAAATTATTGCTGAAACCTATACATATATAGGTAGAGATATTTTGGGAGCCGGACCTAACAAACCATAACTTAAGGGTAATTCTGAAAAGGATAACTCGAGACAGGCACCTGAGTCTTCTAAAAAACACTGGGATAAACAAAAAAATAAAGAAAAGATAAAGTCATGGGGTGGATCTCCCTAACCGGAGTCTACTGAAAATGTTATAATCTGTGCAACCATGAAGCAATTAAAGCCTGATGGGTGCCAGTATACTGATACACGTCATTCTCGTTCCTTTCAGGACACATTCAAAAAACGCTTGGAGTGAGGACGATCAGAAAGCAGATCAGAAGACTATGTGAAACATAAAAAGGAATCACAATAATTGAAAAAGAAGAACGTGGCAGGTATTTCCCTTAAATAAGCCACACATATTGAGGACGCTTCCTGAACAAGGAGTGGGCACTAACACTGCTAGACAGCACGGCAGAGAACACAACAGTTCACCAGAATCTTCAAGAGTTTCTGGTGGTGGGAGCAACTTATGGATTTGTTCAAGTGGAAACACCAGATCAGAAGGTTAGCTCTCCAGATAGACCCCGCACAGCTGCCATTGCCCTGAAGCTAAATGTAATTTTAATGAAGGGAGGGCTCTGGCCCCCTGTGCAGCCCTGGGGCCCGCCAACTCCTCCGGTAAATGATAAACATTAAAGTGGTGGGCCACGTGGCCCCCCGAAGCCCCGTAGATCAACACCTCCCGGGGCTGTATTCTGTAGTGGAGGGGTGACTCGGGGGATGGTGCCCCTGTGGTCAAAATAGGCCTGAGAGGGGGGCCACACAGCCCCCCTCCCTTTAATAAAAAAAAAAGTAAAAAAAAGAAAGGTCAGGCCCCAGGGGATGGGATCCCCGGGCCCAAAATCAGCCCAGGAAAGGGGGGCTACACAGCCCCCTTTCCCTGAAAAAAGAATTATTTAAAAAAAAAAAAAGCCTGAGAACTCACCGGAGGCCCTGCCCTCTTTCTCCACCACAATGCAAATGCGCCTCCTGGGGTGCTGCTGGTTGGGGTATGATGTCCCCTTGGCTCCAGAGGGTCCTTGGGTGCCAAGAAGCCCTCCTATTACCTCCAGTAAGTCACACCAAGCGTGATTGCTGAGAAGTCTTTAGAGGTGAGCCACCAGAGGCCACATCCCCTTCTCCTCCACTCCGCAAATGTACCTCCTGGCACAGTGGTGGTTGGGAGATGAAGTCCTCTTGGATGCTGAGGGTCCTTGGGGTCCAGGAACCCCTTCTGTTACCTCCAGTAAGTTCCAGACAGCGGTATTGCTGAAAGGACTTGGAGCCACACACCCTTTCTCCACCACTCTGCAAATGCGCCTCGTAGCGTGCTGCTGGTTGGGGAATGAATATCACTTTTCTCCTGAGGGCCTCAGGACTAAAGTGGACTTACCAGTAGTACACCAGGAAGCACATTTGCAAAGTGGTGGAGAAAGGGGGCGTGGCCTCTGATGACCTCTCAGCAATCCAGCTGTGTAGATCTTACTGGAGGTAACAGGAGAGATTGTTGGCCCCCAAGGACCCTCAATAGCCAAAGGAACTTCATCCCCCTAACAGTAGTGCTCCAGGAGGCAAGTTTGCAGAGTGATGGAGAAAGAGGGAGTGGCTTCCGACAACCTCTCAGCAATCCTGCTGTGTGAGTCTTAATGGAGATAACAGGAGAGGTAGTTGGCCCCCAAGGATTTCCTAGGTATCGTTAACAACTGCTAGAGAGGCGTTTGATCTCCAAGTTGTTAGATCTTCCTCTGAAATACAATCGCTACTATGCACAAACCTCCCTCAACATTTTTGAGAACTTGTGCACCACATATTTAATGTTTCAAATACTGTGGGAATAGTATATATTTTTTAAGTGATTGGATCTGGTTTTATCAGCACATTCTAGACTGTATTCGGAGTGATAACATCCTTCATACACTCCCTGATTTCCAGTGTATTTGCAGGCATACCGTTAGTGTTATTCCTGAATGTTGGGATTTTGGTCCTATTTTTGCTGCTCCACAATGGATCCTCTGCCTCAAGGCCAAATGGTGATGGAACTACCACAAGTCCAGCTGAGCCTTTACTTCACGCACTAAATGACAACTGGTCTTTGTCCTTTTGACCTGTATGGTTATGCTGTGTACAGCCTGTGTTCCATCTGGTGTGCACCCTCAAGCATGCACTGGTTCAGTGCCTTGGAATGCAAGTGGTTTGATCTATGGATATGGATCTGCCGTTGCATCCATTAAAGATTCATCTTCAGTGGTGTCCTATGAGACTACCTTTGCTGCAAGATGAGTACTATGAGTCGTTAATGGATGCTTTGGCTCCTAGATTCATGGATACTGGCTCCTCCTCTGTGGTTACACTACCAGCTGGTACACCATCAGCGGCTGCAGATTGGTTTCGATACGATCATTTTTCATATTTGGAACTTGCGGTTCGGGCCATGGAAACATCGCCTGCAGTAGCTGCTTCCTTCATGGATCCTATTGACTCTCAGAACATGGAAAACATTTCTGGAGCCTCCTAAATTTTAATTCCACATCTTTTATTTTTTTTAATTCATTTATTAATTGTGTGTTTTTAATTGCCTTTTTTAAATGAAATTGGGCTTTTGTTTGCTACATTATGAAAGTGCATTATTATATTCCTATTTATAATGTTAGGCTTACATGCATATTAAGATAAGTTTAGGGTATTTTAGGATATGCTTTTAAGTTTAGTTTGAAGTGAAAGTCTCCCTCCGGCCAAGCAGTGGGTGTTATGGGGTTCAAAACGGCCCATGGATGAGAAGCTTCCATTTTACAAATACACATTTAAATTTTACATCTTTTTTAACTGTGACATTTTACATGCTTTCGCATACATCATAACATGGCCAGAAAGTGTTCTGCTTGCAAGCTCATTTCTTCAGAAGCATTTTGTCACAACACTTGTGCACTCTGCCCGAGGCGACAAGAAATTCTGGGCACACTGGCCTTGTATTTTGTTATCCATTTGTAGACAGCTCTGAATCGGAAAGACAAACAATCACATCAGAGTTGCACCTCTGACACAGTGCAAATGGAACTAAGATTTTATTATATAAACTGCCTCTGAGTCAAGTTCTCGGAGGAGCACTTTGATGGATTATCCTGGGGAGTTCGCCTGTGAGTGAAATCCAGCCCTGCTGACTCCAATCCCTATCCTGGAAAGGACGGCAGCCTGTTCTACATCAGAATGACTTCCTGATACATCTCACACATATATGGCAAGTTATGTTGCTCTAAGAGATCTGGCAGAACACATTCTCACTATGCTCTATAGTATAGATAGTGTTAGGTAGAAATATCAGTTTGATATATATTCATATAATCTCTGCAAAGTTATAATGGTTTAATTGTTTATCTTGTTCGCCATTCTATAAAGCTGGTAACCATGCTTTGTTTCCTTCTGCTAATAATTGCAGTCCATGTTTTTACACAAGAATACAGCTGCTTCAATAAATGTTTGAAATGCCAATTTGTGTATTTATTGTGTGTCCCTTTGGGCATGCCTAAGTAATAACGAAAGGATAGATCTGTTTCCACAATTTCCTTGGGGGAATTGGAGTGATGATGTTCTGTGGTTGCAGACACTATCCTGTAGCCTGTAAGGTTACAGGTCCAAATGGCAAACAGGGAGTTAGCCAGGAACTGGGCCAACATACTCTGATTATATGAGTGGGCTCAGTCTCCATATTTTGACATTTATGTTGTCCAGAAGCACTGTCCTACTTAATTATTAGGGCTCGTATGACACTCCCATGTTTTCTGCATATCCCCTTCTTTATTCTTGTACTTCTTTTAACTTGGTTGTAGAGTGCCATATTGACTTTGATTATTTTAATAGTAAGTAGTCAGTGAAGGATGCAACATTAATTTTACTTGATTTTACTTAATTGTTTACTAAAAATATGTTTCAGTAGTTTGCCAGTCAACAAGATGTCTATCTTGCATCTTTATCATTCTAATAATAATCTTTTAAAATCAATATTTCCTTTAGGCACGGTTGGGAATTTGTGGATATGAATAATCATTCCTCAGTGACAGAATTCATTCTTGTGGGATTCACTGGAGGACCTGTGATGAAGATTCTAATGTTTATCATTCTTCTATTGATCTACATAGTGTCACTGGCAGGGAATCTCATCTTGCTAATCATAATATACTTGGACCATCGTGTGCACATCCCTATGTATTTTTTTCTGTGGAATGTATCTTTGGTGGAGACCTTGAACATCTCTAACACTGTTCCTTTAATACTGGTACAAATATTTTCTGTACATAGATCAGTATCATTTGCCTATTGCTTTACACAGTCTTTTTTCTATGTCTATCATCTTTTTTCTTCTGCCTGGTATGTCATATGACCATTATGTAGCTATATGCAATCCTTTGCGTTACATTACCATTGTGAATGGTAGGTTTTGCATTCATTTACTCATTGTTTCCTGGGTAGCATCTCTCCTTTGCATCATTGGACCTGTGATTCTAGTTACCAAGGGACCCATTACGATGTCGGGCGGAAGCACTACCGCCGTGCTGGCGGATGCAAAAACCACCAGTTACCGTCCGCACGCAGCAGTCCACACGCCCGCCCGATTACGATGCGAAAAGTCAGCCAAACACCGCCGGCAAGCCAGCGACACCGTCCGCCATCAAAGTGCGCCCGTACACGTAGCGGCGCAGCCCAATTGACACACACCGTCCGACGAAACACGTACCGCCCGGCGTACAAATTACGATGCCGCAAACAAACGGATCCCACGGCTAAGAGACACCGTACGTCAAACTGAAGCGGTAACACGAACGCCGAGCACGGACATCGAAGAAGCGGCACCCCCGAGCATGAATCCAGCACTGCAGGCCCTCCCTATGCTCTATCTGATGCACCACCAAGGACGCAACGTACCGCGAAGACGCAGGTAGGCACACACACAACAAGTGCACGCAAACAGCGCACACAGTGCAAGGGCGGAAAAGCGGACAACCCCCACCCCCGCGTGTACACGACACATCCACCATTGCATCCACATATGACACACAGGCCAAATTGTAACATCTCGTAACACATGTGTACACACCACCTGGGACTAGGAACCAACGACCCCGTCACGGCCCCAAAGCGGCGATGACGCTGCCACACATGCGCACAACGCAGAGGCCAACCGCAGCGCCATGCATGCGTCGCACACAGACACAGGGACACAACCAAGCAGCACACACACCAGCCCCACCCCGAACGCACATGACACGTGACAGGCCTGCCACAGACATGTCCCCAACGCCCAATTCACGGTCAACACCCAACGTCACACAACCGACGCACACATGTCAGTGAAGTCACGCAACAGCAGGACACACCCCAGTGTAACAAACATGGCGAAGCACACAGCGGCGGCAACACCAACCAGGAGAAGCAGGGCCCCTTCGGGAAGAGGAACGCCAGTACCACACTGAAACACCCATACCACCCTGCACACATGAACAAGACATACAAAACGGAACACCAAAGAGCCCGGGGACCGACAACAGGTGGCCCAAGAATAACATCCACACACAAGGCCCAACGCAGAGCGGAAAGGCAGCCTGCCGCCCACACAAGGGAGAGCAGACAGCACTGAATGACCTTCCATTCCAACTCCGAAACCACAGCCCTACGAAAGAAGCCGGTGAATACAGCCATTGTCCAAAAAAAGACCAACACAGGCATGCAGAGGAGACCGACCACAGGGCAGATAGCGCATATCACCGAAGAACACTACGGACGGGAAAGAAAAAAGAAAACACTCCCCCATGTCGGCCCCATGCAAGTTATCTGGAAGGAGTCACACATCACTGACCTTGAACAGTCTGAGAAGCATGTGGGATGAGGGCCCGTGTCCTCCGCACAAGCCAACAGAACACAAGTCCTGTCTCCCTACGACTACACAGAGCTCACAGCAACCTCGGAGCGTGCACATTGCAGACTGCACACACAGCCGGAGCACGCCACCACAACGCACCGCTGCAAAATGGCACTCTCAACACACCTACCCAACTACGCCGGACAGGTCAAGCTGTACAAACACAACCTGATACAGATATTGGGATGCGAACCCCTGTCCCTGCTGAACGTAAGTTACCGACTGACTTACCGCATCACATTGTTCAGCTGCGTCATACCCGTCTTCTACTGTCGGAGGTGTCCCTACCAGCATCCTGTGGAGTTGTGTCTCTCCAACCCGGCATGTCTAAAGGCGGACCTGCTACAACTATTCCTCCCTCTGGACGCACATGACAGGGCCTGCTCTGCCTTTGGGGGCATGGCGTATGTGGCCAACATCGCACCCGCACTAAAATGGGACCACTGTGCCTCCACACGACGGATCATCGAGCACAGCTACATCGAATGTCACCCAGCATGCCCCATCATGCTCCTCCAAGGGACAACTTACGAACAACACCTTGACAGCCACCATCCGCTACATTGGCTGGCAAACATGTATACCACCAATGACATGGAAGCCCTGCTGGACGGCAATGCATACCTGACAACCTGTCAATTCGTCGGACCCCGACGCAAGTCCCCCAATTGACCTATGATGTCCAACCCCGCACCCATGCTTAGCTTCCGCATGGACTGGCCAGTCACCACCACAACAGCCATGCCAAACGACCGGCAACTGTTACCACACCATCAACGACATCGCCATGACATCGGATATGACCGGGACATGCACACTGTTCCCCATCACATCGTGGGAGGCAGTGGCATGGGGTCTGTGTATCGCACCCACATGGACGGAACTGCACGAACAACCAGGACACGACATGGATCCAGCGCCCATGGACACACACACCGCTCATTGGACATGAATAGGTCGCCTGGAGTCTGTGGGTGCTGCACCCCTCCCACCCCCGCCCCGGGAATCCCATACCAGGACCTTTGCATGGACGACAAGTGCATACAACAACAACACGACCCCAGTGACTGTGACATGTCCAGTAACCACCACATTGCAACAACAAGTGGCACGCCGCTGCATGCACGCAAGCCCATGCCCTGATGTCATCTCACATGCACGCGTGCATGAGGAACAACCGCAGCAAACCTGTCACATGGAACTGAGATGGACTGTGCCCATGATGCCAAGCGGTCTGGTAGGCTACTTGTATACCGTCTGTGTCAAAGTACGCAGCTCCGCAGCCATACGTAAATGTACATTAGCACAGCCTTGGCCAAGCAGATGTAACTCTGAAGCCCACATCCCACATGCAACAGCTAATCACATGTAACCCTACACCCTATCCCATTTGTAATCATGCTCAGTATATCCTCAACATGTATTCCGCTGCCAGTAGTGTCCACTATACTGCATCACAGAGGACAGAAGACTCAATATAATGTTTGAAACCAAAACTGTCTCCGCTGATTCAATTCACAAGTACGAATGAGAGAGGATGAGAGTATGTGAAGTACACGGCAGTCGTGACATGACCATGTAGTCCACTGGCATTGGATGTCAACGCAAATGAGTAGCACAACTGTGGAAGACACACATGTGTCGTGTGAAGTCGTATGGACGCAGTGCACAGGTGGGTGGGTGTGACGGGTAGATGCGCACATGCCAAGTTGGAGCACGCCGTGTTGGGAGGGGTCATGAACAGTACACCACCGCTTCCCTGGGCATTGTGAGAGGACACCTGTCGGGGAGGGAAGTGAACACGTGTGTGCACAGCAGCCGGGCACACGAACAATGCGGTACCAGGCGCACACGTAAGCCCACCCTCTGTGGACAAGCTGGATCCTGTTGTGCGCCCGCCATGCCCCTTGACAAGGCACACACAGCCCCAGTCGACCAGGTGTAACCCCAACATAGTCAATCCGTACAGGCGATACAGGGCACGGGATGGCAGTGGAGCATGGTGTGTGAGAGGTCTCCTCGCGCTCCTCCTGGTCATATCACGCAGGCAATAGAACCTCAACGTGTAGCATGGCACAAGTCAAATGGAAGTGTAGGGGGGACACACCACAGCACGAGCAGCACTGACGTCACGGGAGGTGGCTTGCACCATCCCATCCATTGCCCATTATTCCAACCACGCCACATGCCATTGCGACAAAGTGCAAGCGCGTGCACCACCACCCCCGAGCCCTCCCCAGAGAGGCCAAAGAGTGAATGTGTGGGCCATCAGCTACAGACGGACGCGGCCAGGCCGCAAGGGCAGCCACAGCCTCTGGGTGTCGCAGGTGGTGGATCCGGAAGGCGAAGACTGTGATGCATAGTCCATGCAGGCCGGGTCTCCATTTGGGGCACCACGCAGGTGGACGGCGTCCCGCCACACATCATACCCTGAGACAGCCCACTCGTGCAACTGGACCCACACATACACTCCTTGCCCTCTCTGGTGCGAGCTTGGGGCTGCCTGTGCAAGCGCTAGCCTCGCAGGTGCACATGCATATTGGGGGAGCGAGGGGAGGACATGAGGGCTGGGGCGAAGATGACTGTATCACTGTCAGTGAGTACAAGGGATGAGCCAGATGTGGACAGGAAGAGACGTGTCCCGTGTGTACTGCAACTAGTCGCCAATCCAACTACCCCCCATGTCCGGAATGTAAGCCCGCACCTAGGCCCGCCCATCCGCCACATCGAATATACCACCAGCACAACAACCTTCCCATTCGAAACACTGACTGGGGGTGGCGACCAGTGAACAATCATGTGTAGCCTACCCACGCGTACATGTGGGCCCTCCATGATCCATGTCACCTGCGGCAAAGTCATGACATGCGCAATGAGGGAAGTGAGGAGAGCTGTCCGCCCCACGCACAGAAGGTGCATCAGCTCCACAGACCCAGCAGCGAGTCCAGCAGGGGTCACATGTGCAGGGGCAGCTGTGCCTGGTGTGAAGGCACATGCATATAGACAGCACATCGACCAATGTGTAGTCTGCCCACATCTACAGTCCATCATCATGCGGACATAGGAAGTGAACACAGGGCAACACATCTGAGTGGGTGCACCCACCGTGACCAACAATGCGCAATTATCGACGTACCCGCCCTGTGCATGACCCCCCACCCAACGGAGGCACATCCAGTGCCACCATCCCACACACACAAGCCTTCCACGAAACATGCTGTGTCCAATGGTCAGTACAGAGTCAGCGCCCATCTGGTGGATCCTGAACAGGAGACACATGCACACACATGCCAGCTCCCACTATGTACGTCTGCCACCTGGCACGTGCAATGTAACCTCTCACCTGTGACGTGTGTCTGCAAGCACACAGCCGTTTTGGCATGGGGCTGTCAATGTGGACACCTGTCAATGTTTCGGGAGGTGTGATCCATACAGTGCTGTACATAGGGTGCAGTGCTGACACCTACTACTGTCTCATATCCCCTAGTGCCACAGGTTCCACTTGTTTTGGCCGCTCAGCCTGTGCCCACATCGTCGTCGTCGTGTGCCATACTCATCCAGCCTCGGAAGCAGTGCCATGCTCAGCAGACATTCATGTTGCCGTGGCGTTGCCGCTTGACGAATATGCAGTCAGTCCCCATCAGCACGCCCCGCAAGTCATTGGGGCCTAGATCCCCATGTGCATGCTCATGGCAGTGGTTTGTATCACTAGCCATTGCCATTGGTGGGAGACCTGTGTAAGTGTATTGTGGCCGTGCCGTCCCTGCTTGACAGCTGGGCTGTGACTCATGTGCTTGCTCAGTCATGTCAGTGATGTGAATGCGAAATTGCTATGTGTTGTGTTGCTTTGACATGTGTCCACTGCCATCTTCCCTAGGCGGAGACCGAACATTGACCGCCCATACCAATTGCTGGCGGACATGGACGATACTGAGGTCATAAGGAAGTTTCGGCTGGACAGGCCAACCCTGCATCGACTGTGTGCCATGTTGGAACCCCATCTCCGTCCCCGCAGGGTGTATCCGACAGCATTCACCCCCACGGCTAAGGTGATGGCCGCCATGCATTTCTTCGCCACTGGGTCATTCCATCACACAGTGGGCAGTGGAGGAGGGATGTCCCAGCCCATGTTCAGCAAGGTGCTGAGGGATGTACTGGCAGCCATGATGCTGTACCGAAACAGGTACATCAGATTCCCCAGGGCTCGTGAATTGGCGGCAGTGAAGGGTGCATTCTATGCCCTTGGCAGGATCCCACACGTCGTTGGTGCCATTGATTGCACACATGTTGGCCTTATTCCACCACAGGCCACTGAGCACCTGTACCGCAACAGGAAGCACACGCACTCCCTGAATGTGCAAGTGGTGTGCCTTGCGGACATGGTGATAACCCACGTGTGTGCAAAGTTCCCAGGCTCGGCCCATGACGCACACATAATGCGCAACAGCATCTTGCCACGACTGATGTCCAATCTGCACCAGGATCGTGGCTGTATTGTCGGTGAGTATGTGGAGTGGTGTAGCGTGCTGGCTGTGCGATGCTGTCCCCTGTCCAGTTGGAATAGCAACGGTTCTCTGTGTCCCTCACACCCAGGTGACTCTGCGTACCCGAATGGGGCATGGCTGCTCAGTCCATTGAGAAATCCTCGCACCCCAGCAGACGTTCGCTACAATGAGGCACATGGGAGGACCAGACGTGTGGTCGAGCGTACCTTTGGCCTCCTCAAGTCCAGGTACAGGTGCCTGGTCCGCACAGGGGTGCGCTGGCGTACTCCCCACAGAAGGTGTGCCAGATAGTGGTGGCGTGCTGCATGCTGCACAATCTGGCCATTCGGAAGCAGATCCCCCTCATTGTGGATGACGGAGATCAACCAGGGCCCCAGCCCGCAGACCAGGACAGCTCGAGTGAGGAGGACAGCGGAGAGGAGGAAGCTGGGAATGTGCGCCAGCAGCTCATCGCCCGCTACTTCACTTGACGGTGAGTGTCCATGTACGACGGCTGATGTGTCTGTATTTGTGCAGGTGTGTGTGTGCTGTGTCAGGGTGGCCTTTTGTTCACTGCGTGCTGTGTGTCAACGCTCCATGCCCAGGTCAGTATGCCACTGATGGTGGCTGTGGCATTGTGCCCTATTGCTCTGTGCGATGTGTGTACATTGCTTGTAGTTGTTGACATGTACTGTGTGATGGGTGTGTGACACACTCATTGAATGTGCTCCTGTTCTGTCTCCCACCCCTAGGTCCCTACAGGCCCTCCGGTTCCATTGCCATGCCACGCATCAGGTGCCGTTCCGCTCAAGGTGGCCGTTGTATTCCGTACAATTAAAACACAGGGCACAGACAGCAGTTTGTGGAAGAGGTGCATTTATTTCAAACTGTGACATGTGATTGTGTGTAAGGTGATGACAAAAGTGGTGCGTGCAGTGACAATGAGCTGTCGGTCATGGCTGCGTGATGCTCAGGGTGTACCCACTGGTTCTATGTCCATAGTCCAACACACACATGCCATCCAGATGGCTGTGTGGAGTGGGATCGTAGTCCAAGTCAATGCAGTGGGTGGTCAAGGAAGGCTGGCTGGCTGCCTCACTTGCGTCTGGAGCGTGCAAAGTCCTCCCGGGAGATCTGTTTCCACTTCGGACGGCCCCTTCCACGTTTGCGAGGGGGGGTGCCTGCTTGCGACCTGCTGGTGGTTGAGGTGTGCTCACTGGCTGTGGACGCAGGGGAACTGGACACTGCTGCTCGAGCCTGCGCCCCAGCAGGTGGTGGCGGAGGGGGAGCTGCTGTCCCTGGCTGTGACCTCACCGCCACCACCAGCTGGCCCATGAGGTCCACGAGTTGGCCCATACGGGCGTACATGGACCTCAGCACCCCCAGCACCTCACGCGTGTCTGTAGCAGACCTGGCCCATTGTCCTTGGGCCTCTTCATAGGCCCCAAGGACCCTGGCAATTTGAGGCAGGGCATGGTTCCCAGGGGAGACTGGCGTTTCCCTGACCCTGCTCCTCCTACCAGTCCTGCTGCCACCGGCCTGCCCACTATCCACATTGCTCACCACGGTCCTCGCCCTGGCTCCCAGGGTGGATCCAGTGGGCCGGGCCACCACCTGCGCTGGTGCTGGGGCCAGCGAAGACGTGGTAGCGGTTGCTGCAGTGGTAGTGGCCGCAATGACCGTGGGTGTGGCCGCAATGACCATGGGTGTGTCCGCAATGACCGTGGGTGTGGCCGCAACGACAGTGGCTGCAGGGGGCTGTGAATGTACAACAGCCCTGGATGATGGGTTGGTGGGTAGGTGGGGGCCTGGGGAGCGGCTGGGCCCTGCCACACCGGATGGGCCTGCTGGGTGGTCCGTGTCCGAGGAGGAGGACAGATCCTCCACATCCGTGTGTCCTTGTTGGGGGCTTGCAGGCTGGCTGTGCTGGCTGCTGTCTCCATCCCCAGCATCCATCACTTCGTCACCTGTGGGGAGAATGAGATTTGTTAATGTGTTGCACCTGGCGAAGTATGTATTTGTCGTCTGACATTCACAGTTCGTGCAATCTCGTACATGGGTTTCCCGGAGGCGTGTGTGTGGCTGTACCATTTGTAGTTGTGTGTGCTTGGCAATGGGACTGTGTGCTGTGCACATGTGGCATGGGACGGATTGGCCATGCCGATGGGTGTGTTGCTGTGCTCCTACTTATTGTGACTCTGGTGTATGCGGGCTCCTGGCCCATCCTGGGTCTGGTTTGTACTTTGCTTTTGGGGTTCAAATGGGACGCTTAGGAACGCATATGGCAACATGGGGGCCATGCCCCAGAAACGCATTTGGGATGGAATATGCTTTTGGGCTACATGCTGTGAGCCATGGGTGCCGAACGTGACATGTGTTGTGGCAGCATGACAGTGCATGGTCTGAGGTGTGTGCATGCCTGACATGCCCTGCATATTTGCTGTCTGTTGTGATTACTGGACATGGCATTGGACGCATCGTTATGAGTGTGTGATGGTTGTGTGCCACCCGACGTATTGCAGTTGTCCCATCTCCTTGGTGTGCGTGCTGCCCTGTGCCATGTGCATCACTGCAGTGCTCGGGGGGTGTGGCCCATGTTGTGTGTTGTTGCTCACAGTGTGGCGGGCGCTTCATTGACTTCTGGCACATGGTTGGTCATGGGCATGTATCTTAGCGTGACTGCTGTATGTGTGGCAGCTGTTCGGATGACATGCCTTTCATGAGACTGGGGCTGACGGATGGGATGGATGGGATGTTGTATGTGCATGGTGTGTCTGTGTGTTTGATGGGTTCAGTGGTGTTCGTGTGCATTTATGTTGTTCCGCTCTGTTGCGTCTAGTGTTGTTTGTCTTACATAGGCGTAGTTGTGGGGTGTGTGGTTGACAGGCAGTAGGGGCTACATGGACAGGACTTCAATGGTGTTTCTGTTGTGTGTGATGGGTTGCACAGTGGCTGCCGTGTGGTACTATGTTCAGTGTGGCTTGTGCATGCAGACGTGGCTCCTTGGGTGTTGCTGTGTCTGTGATGGGTCATGTGGGGTGTGAGTCTGTGGTTCATGTCCGTGTGCACATTGTTCACTTGTTCGTGACAGTGGGCGGTGCTGCGTGTTCGTCTGCTACGTGACATGTCCCATGTGTTGGTCGTGTTACGGTCCTCATGCCTCCAGTAATCCAGCCCTGTCCAGTTTCCCACCTGCAGGTTGTTCGGGCGTGCACTGTACTGGATGCCACATGGTTCTAAGCGGGGGTGCTCCATGTTGCAGGTCTGTGGGGGTGGGGGCGGTGTTGTGGGTCGTGGTGATGTCTGGACACCCACTGACACCGATTGTTGTGGACCGTGATGTCTACCTTTCGGCTGTCGGTGTGCACTGCGGTGGCTGACACGTGGCTGTGGGGTGTGGGGGATGCTCCTCCTTGCTGTGCTGTGGGACTAGGGGCCTGGTGTGTGTTGTACTTGAGCTGTCCACCCTCCCACCCACTGCACTTTGTGTTCCTGCCACTTACCTGTTATTTGTCGGTTAGTGCAGCTATGGCGGACACATGGGTGTGGTGGGTGCTCGTTGTGGCGCTTCTGGCATACTTGGGGTCTTGTTGGTGGTTACGTGGCTGGCTGAGTGTACACATGCCCCCACGTATCTTTCAGTTGTTAGGTTTGGGCTGTGTGTGGTGGTGTCTGTTGCATGTGTGTGTGATGTGTTGTGTATTGTGTGCTGGACATGGGGGTGTTTGTCCCTGGGAGCTGTGGCATGGTGGTAGTGCATGTGAGTACATAGCGGTGTGCTGGTATACATTAGTTTGTACTTACCAGCCTCCACTCCCCCTGCTAATCCGGTGAGGATCTCCGGATGGATGATGACTCGCACCTTCTCCTCCCACGCTTTGAAGGTCTTGAAAAGCGCGGGATTCCCTCCGCCAGTGACGGCAGCCAGCTCTCTGTTTTTGTTCTCCTTCTTCTTGACCAGGCTTTTGACGTCATTCCACCGTTTGTTGATTTCTCCTCTGTTCCTGGGCAGGGTCCCGACTGCATTGACCTGGTCTACGATCCGGTTCCACATTCTGTTTCTGGTGGCTAGTGGTGTGTGCTGGACCAGGTTTCCATAGATTTGTGGGTGCACCTTGATGATCTCGTCGACCATGACCGTCAGCTCAATGGGTGTGAACTTGGGCATTCTTTGTGGTGCCATGGTGTTTGTGGTGCTGGTGCGGTGTGTGTTGTGTAATGTGCAGGGGGTTTGTGGTGCCGGTGTTTGGTGGTGGTGGTGGTGGTGGTGGTTGTGATGTGTGCGTTTCTGTGGTGTGCTGCTGTCCTTGCTGTGTCACTGTGTCCTCTCCTCTCCTCTCTGGTTTGCAATGTTGCAAGGGGTTGTGGTATGTGGGAGTGCTGCTTTTGTACTTACCTATGTGGGTGTGTCCTCATGGTCTGTTGTTTTCAGGTGTGTTGTGTCTGGTGTTCTGGCCTTTGTGGTTTTTGTTTGTCCAGGGGGTGTGTTTTCGGGATGTGTACTGTGCTTGTGTATTTGTGCGTGCCTTGCTGTGTGGACTTGTTGGCCATGTTGTGTGCGATTGTTTTTGTCAGCGGATGGTTTCTGTGCAGGGACGTGGCCGCCATGGCTTCTGCCGTGTCAATTTTCATCGGCGTTGTTTGCGCTGGCGGGCGGTATATTTGTAGTTTTCCCGCGCTCATGGCGGTGCGATCGTAATTTCACGTGCGGTGTGTCGGCCGTGAGGGCGGGCGGTTTTGTGTTGTCGTGCGTGTTTCCGTCCGTGGCGGGCGGTTTGACTCCGACTCGGACGAGGGCGGGCGGTATCTTGTGTGATTTTTCCGCCGATGGCGGTTTTCGGTTTGTGTCATCGTAATGGCGTGGTCGGTTTTCAGACGGTGTGTGCGGGCGGATTTTTGCCGCTTTCATGCGTGGCGGATTTTTTTACGCCGGGTATCGTAATGGGCCTTCAAGCTTCCATTCTGTGGCCCAAATATTATAAACCATTTTTTCTGCGACAGTTTGGCCCTTATGAATCTAGGATGCGCCAACACCGAATGAATCGCTTGGATGATCATAATCATTGCTCTTTCTTTGCTGCTGAGTACGTTGGGGTTAATCATTGTCTCCTATATTTTCATCATTTCAACCATTCTGCGAATCCCAATAGCAAATGGAAGACGAAAGGCTTTCTCCACCTGTAGCTCTCACTTAGCTATGGTAACAATAGGCTATGGTAGTGCCACATTTACTGAAATGAGTCCAGCACTAAATCCATCAATAGAGGTTTACAAAGCAGTGCAAATGTTTAGCAGCATAATTTATCCGTTGATGAATCCTTTCATTTACACTTTCAGGAATAAAACAGTGAAGCAGGTGTTAAATCAACTTATATACAGAGAATATCCTCTTAATTAATCAACATATTTTTCATTGTCTTCATTTATTTAATTATTCTTGAGGGTATTTTTAAAGCACACACTTAGTCCCAGGATCATAGAATGCAACACAGGTGCAATAGATTTAAGAAGAAACCAAAAAACAGACAGTAGCACCAGCAAATCAGTAGAAATGGAAAATAGAAGATGGAAGACAGTAGAAGAAAATGAATGGAAAGGGTGGATGCAGCTTGGAATTCTTAAGATTTATTCTGAAGGAGAGAATGCTAGGATTCAGTTGCTGTTTTCAGTGATCTGATTCCAAAGTCCTGGGGCTAGACAAGAGAAAGCCTGCTTTGTGCTTTTTTCCGGTGTCACCTAGACAGCGTCTCTTTGAAACATTTTGTTTACTGTTAGTGGGCTTGGAGCCCTCCCTTTACTTACCATTGGTGGGCTTCAAAGCCACTGCCAATTGCTTGCTTCCTGCTCGCCAGCTCTGTGGTCGGCACTTCCCTCTTCTTGCATGAGACAATCCCCTAAAGCATGTGTCCCATGTACTTGTGTACTTACACTGCTCGTGATTTTCTGAGCATTTTTTTTCTTTTTGTTGAGTCCCTCTACAGAGAGCATGTTTTTGTAGCTGGCTCTGCGTCTGCTCCCTCCGACCATCGTTTTGCTTCTTCCATCTGCGTTGCCCCTCCCTCCTATTTCCGCGTTGGCCTCCCACACAGCACAACAAAAAATCAAGAGACCAGATACCTTTGCCCCATCCTACTTCATGAAAGGCTGTAACTTTTGTTTTTGTTGCAGTTTGTAGATAGCGTGAACTTGACCCCAAGGTATTATAGCGCTTTACACAAGGAGACATTCATTCAATAGTAGAACTGAAAGTAGCAGTGTTTTCAAAACTTATCATATTCTATACTGTGAGAAAACATTTTATGAAGTGATAGAAAAATAGTAAAAAGTAAAATAAAAAATAAGGACAGCATTGAATGACTGAGTTTATGTACACAACCACATTTTACATGTAAAAATAAACTTGTTAGGGTCTTGATACAACAAAAAATCCTTCCACGTCTTGGCAGTGTAAACAAGCATTAAACAAATTAGCTGGAAATCACAGGAGCTTGAAGTCAGCAGACCAGTTGCCTGTTTGGGGACAGTGAGACAACACCACACTGTTGTTGAGAGAAACAGTAATGAACTCTGAAAAAAAAAACTATTATTTCAAACACTACACAACTCTACCAGCAAATCTGAAATGGGGAACTTCACTATTCTGACGGGTAAATGTCCACACTGCTGCGTGCAGCTCACAAATGCAAACTGTTGTGTTTGAAAGAATCCTAGTGCTAATGTCAAAAAGAAATCATTAAGTCACATGGTGAAATGATTAGCAGTGGGCTAATGCATACACTGCAGTGATCTCTGTTTGACACTGTGCTCACAGATTGGAATCCGTTAGGGTTCACTTATATTTTCTGATGTTGATAAATGAGTACTATTAAATTCAGTAACAAAAAAGATGATGTTCGTATAAAATACGTTCACACAAAATTCATATTTTAATAAAACTTAAAACAGCTACCAAAATCCCCGACATTTTACTACATTTACTATACTGGTCACAATTTAATATATGCAATGTCAAATTCAAACTATTGTCTTTCCTTTTTTTATAGTTTCGATGGGCGGGCAACTCTTCATAAGCTGGGAATGGGCAGCTCTCTTGCTTTTAGGATGACCTTCATCTCTCAGCGGCACCACTTTGACATGCACTTTAGAGTGCAGTTTATTGTTCTAGAAAATGAGAAACCCCATTTAAAGATGGGAACCATGAGTACACAAGTATTTCTAAAAGCTTCTGAAACTAGGTAGTATTATAAATTTGTCATTGGAATGAAAGTTTTCAGACACGCACATTCACAGATCCTTTGGGGGATATTCTCAAGAACGGGTGATAATTATTGCCAACCTAGGATAACGCAATTATACATAACGCCGTCTATCGCGGGAAACTAACGCCGTGTTAACGGCGTATTCTCAACACGCCGGCAACAGGCGATAGTTTCCCGATAACGCGTCAAATGTCCGCGTTAAAATTACCGGCACGCCGATAAAAAAGGAAACCCGAATGTGAAAAAAGTGGCGATGGGCCCAACAGCGATAAAAATATCAGCAATAAGCAGCGCCAGGCTTGCTATTCCCACGTCAGGTGGGAAAAATCACCATAAAAGCTGCAACAAAAAAAAAAACCAAACAACTGAGAAGCACCATGGAGGAAGCTGGAGCAACTACAGAGGCCAACCAGAACCCCACAAACCCCCTGGACGACCAGCCAGGGACCTTCGTGAAGGAGAAGGGCAAGGAGAAGAAGAAGAGGAACCCGCGATTCAGTCCGCAGGAAAACAAGATCCTGATTACGGAGGTGATAGAACACCACCAACAACTTTGAACACACTAGGATAAAATCCTATAACAACTTTGAACACACAAAGGTTCAGCACTATTCAACAAATTTATAACAGTTCAGTATCAATGATTTAAAAAGCAATGAGCACACAGAAAGATGTCCAGATCACCGATGTGCATATCTTAATAGGATTTTCTCTTTATTTCATAATTTCTTATTAAGAAACCTGCTACACTTGAGCTACGGGCTACCATGCCTTACTGATAATGTTTACTACATAAGAAGTCGTCCAGTTAAATTGTACAAATGTCAGAGTGAACATCCACTATTTGCTACTTTGTGAAGCCCTGAAGAAGTCTCTTTTAGAGACGAAACGCGTCGGCTATGGCTATGATCTTCTGTTTTTAAGAAATTATGAAATAAAGAGAAAATCCTATTAAGATATGCACATCGGTGATCTGGACATCTTTCTGTGTGCTCATTGCTTTTTAAATCATTGATACTGAACTGTTATAAATTTGTTGAATAGTGCTGAACCTTTGTGTGTTCAAAGTTGTTATAGGATTTTATCCTAATTAAGGAGTACAGAGGGGAGTACTCTTTGGTTCTTTGCACTATAAGAAACTTTGAGACACTTTTTCATTTGTTAGGTGCGGTCTCGAACAGCCTCTACCCTCTTTCCTTGTTGCATTTCACCACCAACAACTGTTCATCACCTCCACTGTGTCATTGGCAACTAAAAATGCAATATGGCAGTCCATCTTGGCCAAGGTGAATGCAGTCGGAGTGAAGAGAAGGGAAGTGGACGACTGCAAGAAGCGCTGGAATGATGTGAAGTGCAAAACCAAGCTGAAACTCGCTAACAACCGGAGAGCAGCAATGCAGACTGGAGGTGGTAGTCCGGGGGGGGGTCCTGGGGGTGGTGGCGGTGGGTGTTGTGGCCCTCATGAGTCTCCAAGCTGCATGATTAGTAGCTCCATGGCATCTGTTGGTCTTCAGATGTGGCTCTGGGCTGGGCTCCCTTTATACTGCAGGTTTTCGTCCTACTTAAGACCAGAAAAAAGCAGGTCTTAAGTCCCTGCTGCAGACGTGCCTTATCGCCTGTTTTTGGACCGCATCGCCGATCTGGCTGGTCATTGAGAATATCGCGAAGTGGTGTTATCGTGAGTTTTTGCACGGGAACGCCTACTCTGCATATGATTAGCGTTAGTTGTCGCTATCAGCCTTGGCAATGTTTTTAGCGGCAGCTATCGCAGGTAAACTGACGATGCCGGCTGTTAGCTCAGGCTTGTGAATAGGGCGATAAATCTATCGCCACCTTCGTGGCGGAAAAGTGCAGCCAAATCGGCAATGAGTCCTTGAGAATATGCCCCACTGTGTCCCCAGGTGACTTTTTATCATAAGTTTTAATGAAACCCCCGCAAGCATGATTTATAGCTCATCACATGGTTGGTGCTGGCTTGCATTTCCTGGCTTTAAGTCTCATGAATGAATCCAGGGTGCCTCTTTTCAGCACCCCCCCAACCTTGATGCTGCTTGTTACTGCCCTCAAAGCATGCTTCAACTTGTAGTAAGAAGTTCATTTTTCTTATCCATACCAAAAAATCTCACACCAGGCAATGAATGCGAAATCCTCATGCTTCTTATGGTCAATAAGTTTACAAACACCAAAGAATACATTGCCTATAAAAGTAAAATAAATTAGACATTTTTGAATTTGTCTTTCAATGTATTGTCATATTCGTGTTTCACTCTACGAGTACCCGATCACAGTTAGTGCAACCTATTTCAGTCACTAATGTATATGTTAAGGATCTAACCTAAAGGTACAAATTGGAGCATGTTTGCTTCTGTCCTTTTGTCCTTTAAGTACGCATCACATATGTCTTTTAGTGGATGCCAGCTGAAACTTCATGGGCCTGTGCACCATGGATAGAATCCTGCCATAGACAAGTTTCTCTTGAACACAGGCAGAGTTATACTTTGAACAGTGCAATTTAATCCCTTCGCTGCTGGGCCTTACTCCCCTGTGCCCCCTGGGCTAGTTGGTGTAGTTTGCACTTAGGCCAGCATAACGATTTGTCCACATAAGGTATCCATGCCAAATTTGTATCCAGCATACTTGGGATTTTAAAGGTATACATGGTTTGTGCCTTCCCCTGGAGGGGACCGAGAAATTAGCCAAAATACAGCTACAATTTGGGTTTTTTGGGAAAAAAGTACTGCAGAAGAAAGCATCTGTTTTTTTTCCTGCAAATGGCATCAATGAATGGTTTGTGGTGTTAAAATCACCATCTTCCCCTCTTTCAGGAACAGGCTGACTTGAATCAGATAACTACATTTCTCAACCCAGTTTTGGCATTTTACTGGGACAAAGCCCATTTTTCCTAATTTTTATGCTTACAAACTCCTTCCAGTTAGTGGTAGAAATGGGTCTGAAACCCATGGTCGATCCTGGAAAGCTAAACATTTCTGAAACGTAGAGAACTTCTAAATTCAGCAAGGGGTCATAAGTGTAGATCCTTCAAGGTTTTCCTCTAAAAAGTAACAGTCAAATAAAACAAATATTGAACTAAGCTGAAATAAAACAGCCGCTTGTGCCTACATTTTTATCTGTAACTTCTTCTAACTTTGCCAATTTTAAAAAACAATATAGCGTTACGTCCGCTGGACACTTTTGGTGGAGGGAATATATAGGGCTTGTAGGTTCTCCAAGAACCCAAATAACCCAGAGCCAAAAACTGAGCTGTACCTTGCAATGGTTTTTCATTGTGTACCAGCTATAAAGCAATTAATTTTTGTAAACATTTAAAAAATGAAAAATATCAAGAAAACCTATGTATTTCTGAAATGGGCACAAGATATGGAGTTTATTCAAGTTATTCAAGTTACTCGACCTAAAGGTCTAGTAACATATTTATGAATTTTTGAGGCCTGTTGAGAACGGAGCCCTGGGCAGGAGCACCCGCCCCAGGGCCCAGCCAGAACTTCTGAACCCGGCCATTCAGGGGAGGCCTCTTTAGGCCCGCAGAACCCCATCTTGGGCACTTGAATATGCAGCGGGCCGCAGGACGAGGGCACCCACACTTGTGCCCACCAGAGACCTCACCCAGGGCCCAGTCTGTGCTTCTGAAATCAGCCAAGCAGGGGAAGCCTCCCTGAGCCTGCATGATTCCCGTACTGGGTCCATTGTGATGTGGCAGGCTAGAGAACGGAGCCCTGGATTGGGGTGCTCACCCTATGACCTAGCGGGGGCACCAGAACCCAGTTCAAACCCTGTTCAAAACCTTGGCCCACAGGGACAATATCCCCTTTATGATAGCACAGCCCAGGTAAGGGAGCCCAGGGCCCTGGTGGGCTCACAGACCTGGGCCTGCTGGCGCCATGACCCTATGGAGCCCATCCTGTCTGCTCTGTGGCTCTGAAGCCCTGACCATGGCCACGGTCATGTGTTTCCAACCAAGCAGCCCAAATTCACCAAATAGGCCCAACTATGCCCATTCGACCAAAGTGTGGTCTGTACTGTCCCCGGGACAGAAATTAGTGCACCAGCAACTGGCTGGATTTATTGAGACTAACAACCTCCTTCATGAATCCCAGTCTGGCTTCCGCCCAGGATTCAGCACGGAATCTGTTTTGATTGAAATGGCTGACTCCATACGGTGGGCTGTGGATGGAGGTTCTAAGGCTATGTTGGTGCTGTTAGATTTATCTGCAGCATTCGACACAGTCTCTCACCCCATCCTATTAGACCGTCTAAAGGACATCAGCATCCAGGGAACTGTGATGAATTGGCTATCATCCTTTTTACATGTCCGTAAGCAACAGGTCCTGACTCACCCCTTCACCTCACCCGCCAAACCTCTTAAATGGGGAGTTCCCCAGGGCTCGGCCCTGAGCCCGCTCCTCTTCAATGTCTATCTAACTCCCCTGGTGGAGCTTATCTCCAAAACTGGGATTAAAGTAACATCATACGCGGATGATACTCAGTTACTGTTCACCTTTAGTGGTGTGTCAGCCTTCACCTTTGACCCGCTAAAAGAATGCCTCAAGAACATAGCCGTCTGGATGAACCGCAATTTTTTAAAACTTAACGCGGATAAGACCGAGTTCCTGTTCTTTAACCAACCCTCCCCTCCCCCGCCTAATTCTTGGTGGCCTCTTGAACTGGGTAACGCTCCCACTCCTAAGGACTCGTCAAAAATTTAGGTGTGAGATGGGACAAAGATTTGTCCCTCTCGACGCATGTTCAAACGGTCTCGGCAGCCTGTTTTGGCAAAATTAAAACTATTAGGAAATGTATCAACTTTCTGCCTAATGCAACCCGTAAAACCGTGGTCCATGCTCTGATCACCTCTCACCTTGATTATGCGAATGGCCTATACATGGGCCTTCCCCTTGGCCTGATCCGTAGAATCCAGATCATTCAAAACGCCGCAGCCCGTCTGGTCTGCGGTGTCCCGCTTCAACACCACATCTCCCCGCACCTTCGGCAACTTCACTGGCTGCCTATAGCCAAACGGATTGAATTCAAGGCCCTGACATTCGCATATCGGGCAGACAAAGGAAGAGGGCCGATCTATTTGAGGAGATCTTTAAGGTCTAACAACAAACGCTTTCTCTCCACTCCCCGGTTTGCAAAAGCTAGAATGGGAGGCAGAACATTCGAGGTGGGTACCACCAAATGTTGGAACAACCTACCTCCCCATTTGCGCATGATACAGTCAGAACAGGAATTCCGCAAGTCTCTGAAAACCTGGCTCTTTAGTCGGAACGACTAGTTCTGTGCGCCACATCTCCCTGCCCTCTGTCTGCAACAGCGCCGGGACACCCCGTCTGGGGTAGCTGTGCACTCCATAAATGCCTTTATTATTATTATTATTACCCGGGCACATGCCGCCCTGTCCATGATCGCGGAGCCCATTTCCTCCACTGCGCTTGGTGGCACAGAGATCCCACCAGAGCTTTGACCAAGGGCACGACCATGACCTTCCTCCATGCCTGAGAAGTGGGAAGGTGGCTTCCTGGGTATGTCACTTCCTCTCTGATAGGTCCCACTCATTCTTAGGGGAACAGTAAGCCTTGCGCAGGGCCTGCTGACGGTACCTCCTGGGTGGAGCTGGACATCATTGACAGTCGCTGCCATTTGAGACCGGGCCCAAGCACCTGCTGAGGGCTTCTCGGAGACAGTGTCTAGGCGGGGTAATATATTTGATTCCTGTGGAGGATATGTGTTGTTAATTTTTTTTTTTGCCCAGTTCATTTGCATTTTTGACACTGCTGAATTAATGTTGTTTTGTCTGTGTTACCATGTCTCCTTTCTTTATCTGGACAGTGTGTGAGTGTGTTTGCCATAGGCCACCATTTGTCTGTTTTCTCCTTGCCATGTGGCCAGGGACTATTTTTTGTATAGTCAGTGTCCATAGGCCTGTATTTGTTCTTTGTTTTCCATGACTCCTTCTTGTTGTTTTACCACGTGGCTCGTGGCCATTTTGTGTAAGCAGCCAGTATGCTTTTGCCATAGGCCCACATGTCTTCTTTGTTGCGGCCATGCCCTCTTGCTGGTTGTTATTGTGACCATGTGGCCATTTTGTGCAGCCAGTCAGTGTGTTTTTGCCATAAGCCTGCATGTCTTCTTTGTTGTGGCTGTGCCTCCTTGCTGGTTGTTGTTGTGACTATGTGGCTGGTGGCCATTTTGTTTAGCCAGCCTGTGCGCTTTTGCCATAGGCTTGCATATCTTCTTTGTTGTGGCCATGCCTCCTTGCTTCTTGTTGTTGTGACCATGTGGCTGGTGGCTATTTTGTATAGCTAGCCAGTGTGCTTTTGCCATAGGCCTGCATGTCTTCTTAGTTGTGTCCATGCTCAGTGTTGTTGTTTGGCCATGTGGCACTGTCTGGTAGCCATTTTGTGCATCCCGCCAGTGTGCCTTTGCCATAGGCTTTCATGGATGGATGAGAAATCAGTTTAATAATATGCTTGAGGATCATTGTAACATGAATATTAAGAATATGATTTTGACGAACAGTGCTTATATATATTACATGCATTTTAAAAAAAAATTCCAATAGGTTTCTTCTCATCCTCCCATATAAACATCACAATTATCATTTTTATTTTATCTTTTTAAATTTTGAATTTGAATTTTTTTTATTATTTTTTCATTTATTTAAATGCCAATTATTTTTGATTTTGTTTTTAATTTCATTTTTTTTTTCGTTTAAATTTTCTTAATTTTTATTTAAAAAAAAAATTACATTGTCTTTTTTTAATTGTAGTTTTGTATTTCATTTATTTATTCACATTTTCTTACACTGAATGTTTTTTTATTTCATTTTTTTCTCAATTTTTTCCCATTTTGCTCCAGTCGATCCATCATCCATCCAGCCACCATAGGCCCACAGCAGCACAACAGCATTCAGTTTTTTAGGGTATATAATTCCAATTCCTTCTGGACACCCTGGCTGTGGTGCACATCAGCATCCTTCATTTGTGTAATGATGATTATTCCATTTCCCCCTGGACTGCATTGCCTGCCACAGGTGCACACTAACTTCCATTTTTTAAAAGATTACTATTCCATTTGCCCATGCATTTCCCTAAGTGCCACAGGTGTTTCACTATCCTTTAGAATATATGGACATAAAGGAAAGAGCTCTATCATTCTGTATATTGTGTGTTATTCTGATTGGGAACTACATTTTATGGTGTGGTGTTGTGGTTTGTCTTTAAAGTGGTTATTATTACCTAAGTAAACAACCATACTAATACTGCCTTTGTCTGTACTAACTTAAACTGCAAACAATGCCATGTTTCACACTAAATGCTTTTCTTGCTTGTTTGCTCTATGTGCACAAGAAAAGAGATATCACCCACAGTACTGCCAAACAGAAGGCCTGTGTAGTCACACGTCAGTCCTCCAATCTCTTCCGCTTGTGTAGCTTAGTGCAATTGCCGACTGAGAGCTTTAAGATGGCCCCAAAGATATACTTTCAAGAAAGTGGCCAGTGACCAGAAGCATCTTCTCACTAGTGGTAGTTGCCCCAAACCTTTTTTGGACCACCATGTCATGGGCCTGCTGCACCGCCCTCTGGGGAGCAAGCTGAGAGCAGCACTCCCCCATCAACAGCGGCACCCCAACCTAAGCCCAAGACTATGTCTGTCAGTGCGCCGGCCACTGCAATCCTGGCGACGAGCAGCGACACTGAATTTGATTTGTCCCTTTTGCAAAGCAGTACCCAATTGTTTCAGGAAACAGAGCAAAGTGTACAACAGCTGCAGCCAGCATTAGTACATCTTCCTGTTGATAGCGCAGAACAGGAGGTTGAGCTTCGTTCTGAGCAGAACCTCCTTTTTTAGAATCATTGACTCCAAGATTTCCAGCAAGGACAAGGAAGGGTACTACCCCACCATCTTCTCCAAGCACCACTTCTGATGATGATGATAGGGACATGGAGTGGACCCCGGCAGGGTCCAGGAAACAACAGGAGAGGCAAGGGAAAAGAAAAGTTCCTGAAAAACTTAGACTTATGGAAGGAAATGATGAGGAGGATGACGACAATGAGGCAGTCATTGTGGATGGTGACACAGAGGAGTCCAACATTGCTATTCAACCTGCTCCAAGGGTAACATAGACAGCTCCCATATTTGCAAAGCCCCAGTAGAGACCTGCACTAGTAACCACTACCTCAGTAGAAGTATACACTGCAGAGAAGCCATCAATGACACTCCCACCTACCACCAGTTCTTCTTCGGGCTTTGGCAATGGCACAGGTAAAAGAGTACTTCTCCACAGTTTGGGACTTTTTTATGGTTAGCAAAGAGGGGGAGCATATTGCAGTATGCACCACTTGCCACTCAAATGTTCATTGAGGTAAGCCTGGTACACATTATGGTACAGAAGGCCAAATTACCTATATGTAGAAAAAGCATTAAATCAAGTGGGTGGAGTGCCTTAAAAAATCAGGTGACTACTGGTCCACATGTGCATCACTGCACACTGTATCTCTTTTGAGGGGTAAAGCAAAAGATATCTGCAGGTCTTGGCCCTGAAGTAAGCCTTAAGAGCATTTAGCGGCATGCAACAGTGGTCATGTTTGCCATGGAGAAATAATATACAGCTGTAAACATCTTGGACAAATTTAACAGCAAGGTGTACGAATGGCTGTGACCCAGAGGTCTCAGAATTGGATGTGTTACCACGGACAATAGTAGTAACATAGCCAAGGCATGTCAGATGGTGGCTACTTGAGGATCCTGTGCTTGGCCAATTGCATCAACCTGGTAGTGCAGAACTGTCTCAAAAAGAAGACATAGTGATCAACATACTCACCACCTGCAGAAGAATCTGCACTCATTTCAGCCATTCTTTTAAAGCCCAGAAGGAGTTGCGGATTATTCAGCATGCTAATAGAACACCAGTTAAAGCCCTGACACAGGAGGTGGCAACATGTTGGAACTCGACTTATATAAACAGATCAATGACTATATCATTCAAAGAGAAGGGGATGCAGTTGGGAAAGCCATGACCATGGATGCGGACCATTGGGGCCTAGTTAAATGCCTGACACAGATGCTACACCCTTTTGAGGTTTTCAAGTGGTAAGTTAGCAAGGAGGATATTACGATGGGCCAAGCTATCCTGTTGTTGCGTCTGTTACAGGACCAGGTAAAGAAGGTATCTAAAAGGTTTGCTCCTGCAAGTGTGAACAAAAACACAGAAGCGCATGCCTTGGTTAAGACCATAATCCTTCGCTTGGCTTGTAATACAAGGCTGCAACATGACATCATCTCATTCATATAGTACATCTGTGCCACACTACTTGATTCACAGCACAGAAAAATTCTGTCCACTTTCATTCCTTTTTCTGAAGGGAATGTTTTAAAATACAAGAGGAGGATTGCTGAGAAATCTGGAGACCTGAAAGAAGTATGGCTGGAATTTAAAGTCCCATTCTCAGTTTTGGGTGCCACCTTCAACTTCCGGAGAGGGCAGTCTTGTCTCACAGCAGTCAACAATACTATCAACCAGAACAACAAATGTTTATATGATATGCTTCATTTTTTTCTGTTCCAATAATAAAAACAAATAATAATTAAACGCAACCTCTGCATTGTATTGGTTTCAACCGGCAGGGCTTAAGTCCAGCGCAAAGGCAATGGCAAAAGAGGGTGAGCAAGTGGCAGCACCAATGACCATCCAGGGGATATTCAAGGAGTCTCTGGATGATCCAAAAGAGGTCTATGTGGATCAAAACTCATGATGTATTGGTATGGGAAAATGCACCAATGGGGAGAGCTCAGCAGGCTGTCAATAAAGTATCTGGCTTGTTCTATAGCCATTATGTCTGCTGAGTCTATGTTCAGTGCAGCTGGTGTGGTTGATACAGTGAGAAGGACCAGCCTTTTGGCTCTAAATGTGGAGAGATTGACTATGATCAAAATGAACCAACATTTCTACCACACAATTACACAGTTCTCCAAGCAGCAGAGGAGGAGGACTGATCATATTCAAGTGAGTTAGCTGACCAACCTCTGGGTGAACCACCTGAATGTTAACTCTACTTCCTGGACTGAGTATGCCAGTGCCCCCATTGAACGTTTTAACTATTTCTCGCTGAACTTCTATCGTTGCCCCCCCAAAAAGAAAAAGTAGTTAGTGGAACATTATTATTTTTGTGTCCGATTTATGCTGCCCTACCATTTTTTAGTCACATATATATTGACGGATTTCAATTGGACCAGTGTACATTGAAGAAGCCACCACAATTCCTGCATGACATTGGAGACACTGCCTGCCTCCCTTGCATTCCTACCCTTTTTTGTATCACTTAGCAAGGCTACCCCCGAAGATTGTTGATTTACAAGAGTGCCAATACCTACTTCCAATGTGTTGAATGCGTCAAAGATGAATTGTGTACCTACTACCTAACTGTAGGAGGCTGGATTAGTATATGGTACACACTTATGTAAGTGTAGCACCCTGCACTAATCCAGACAACCCTTATGGTGATTTAAGTCATCTTAGACAACCTCAGAAAGCTCTCTAAGTGGTAGCCTTGGAGAGCAGCCTTCAGGCTTAGTCCAGAAGGAGTGTAAAGCAGCTTGTTTTACCAGTACTTAATCTTATGGTATAGGTTAAGTTAAAAAGAACCACACAGTGTAGTTATAAAAAATATGTATTTATTATTAACGCTCACTAACACAATGTATTATCACCTATCTGGAGATATAAACACAATACACATAATACTTTGTCAATAGGATACGTAAGTAGCACAGAATACACAGTGGTCTCCAGGGGGAGGCCAAACCATATACTAAAATAGTGGTATGTGAACCACGACTCAAGACAAGAAGGGACCCAGAAGATGTAGAAGAGCTGGGGACACAAGGAACCGCCCAAGGTGAGTATCTAGGAACCCCATGGTGGTCGTGTGCAGTGTCGGGACCAGCAAGGTCCAAGTGACTCACCATGACCAGGTAAGTCAGAGCAGGCCCCAAGCAAGCAGGGGAGCCCACTGGAGCCAAAGAAGACCCTCAAGAGGACCCACAGGCTGAAGGCACCGGAGTCGCAAGAGGACCTCAAACAGCTCACCAAAAGATGAAGGCCCACGGTGCACAGGATGTGGTGAAAGGGAATATCTTGGTTGGAGGAGATGCTTGAGGCTGGAGCTTCTTGAAGCCTGAAGATCTCTGGAGGAGAGAGTCAACAAGCCTTGGCAACGGCAAGTCAACACGGTGCACAGGGGTTCTGTTCCAGCGGTTCCAACGAGGGATACTGGCCTCAATCTCAGTGAGAAGACAGAGCAGGCCTTGTGGGTGTTGCCAAACCACCACTTATGTTGCTGAGCCTTTCAGAGTCCATGGGAGCCCATGATCAGCAGACCCAACAGCTTCATTACGGTACCTGCAGTTGCAGGAGAATGACTCCTTCACTCCAAAGGAGATTCCTTCGGGTGGCTTGGATGTCCATAGGATTGGAATTGAATCTTGTCCCACAATGAATCTAGGGACCCACCCAGAGGTCAGCCCTTAAGTATCCTTGGGAAAGGGTTGGGATGATTCAGGGGTCCCTCCCACAGGAGGGGCTGGACAGTGAGGAGGAGACTCCCATGTCCTTTGTCCAGTTTGGCACCAGAGTGAGAGGCAACGGCTCCCTGAACTGGTTTAAACTGGAGTATGCAAGGAGGGCACAAAATGTGCCCTCCAATCAGTCTCAGTGGCACTGGCAATCACCCCCACCCTGTCCCAATACACTAAGTCCTGTCTAGGAGGTGGTCACACCTCCCTGTGACAGAAAACGTATTGTCCTGCCTCCCCGTGCTCAAGCTGGGCTCAGCAGCAGGAGAGCAGAATCGTGTCTCTGGTCAGCAGCAGCCATAGTTTGCTGTACAGGTCTAGAAGACTGGTGCCGGGAGCACTGAGTGCCTCCCAGAGGAGCTTTAGAGTGCATGGAATAATTGGGGGTATGATTCCAACATGTTTGATACCAAACATGACAGGGTTCGATACAGCCAGTTTAGAGATAGCCATCGCATAATGACACATGGCCACTCTATGTATCTTAGTGGCTGATGCACTTTCAACCTGGGAGAATGGACTCCGAATGTTGTAGGGGTATCCTGCTCATGCAGAGCACGCTCACACTTGAAACCGAGCACCCTGCCTTCTGGATTGAAAGGCCTGCCTTAGGGGTGACTTATAGGTTTTAAGTGAAGTGACCTCAGATATAAGGAAACCTATATATGTTGTAAGTGGTGCTAGCACCAGCTTACACAGGCTGCAATAGCAGGCCTGTAGTCACAATTTGAGTGATCTCTCATGAGTGGCATATAACAGCTTCAGCCCATGGAAGACCCCTGGTGTACTTATGCCCTGGGTACCATAGTACCATATACTAGGGACTTACAAGAATACACCAGTAGCCAATCTGGAGTGTACCTAGGTGCTCACCATGTCCAATTTAGGGAAGAAGCACAGAGACTGGGGTCCTGATTAGCAGGATCCCAGTCAGACTAGTCAGTGAAACATAATTACACCAGCAAAAAGTGGGGGTGACCATGAAAGCAGATCCTATTTTCCTACTCTAACCTAACCTACCCGTGCTTGGATTGGAAGAGGTAACTACAACTCTTGCAACAGTGTCTTAGTGGTTGTGAGTGATCATTGATGATTCATGTAATGGCAGGCAGTGAGGGAAGGTGTTGAACTGTAATTTAGGAATTTGCTTGAGATGATTTGTAATATTTGGGTCCTGAATGATGGGTGATCATTATTTTCTGTAGGTGATTGGCCTTTACAAACTTCCTCAGCAAAAATGAACCTACATGGTCCACTCATATTATCCTTCTTTTTTTCATCATCTAGAAGGGCTGCGTCAGATGATCATTTGATTTACAAGACTTCCAAATTCGAACCTGGTTCTTGCATCAAAGGGGAGATAGTGTACCTACCACTGTGCTTGGATTGAAACAGGTAACCATTGCACCACAGAGTGAATATTGCGTGATTGTGAGTGATGATTGATGATTCATGTGGTACTCAGTAGAAGTATACACTGCAGAGAAGCCATCAATGACACTCCCACCTACCACCAGTTCTTCTTCGGGCTTTGGCAATGGCACAGGTAAAAGAGTACTTCTCCACAGTTTGGGACTTTTTTATGGTTAGCAAAGAGGGGGAGCATATTGCAGTATGCACCACTTGCCACTCAAATGTTCATTGAGGTAAGCCTGGTACACATTATGGTACAGAAGGCCAAATTACCTATATGTAGAAAAAGCATTAAATCAAGTGGGTGGAGTGCCTTAAAAAATCAGGTGACTACTGGTCCACATGTGCATCACTGCACACTGTATCTCTTTTGAGGGGTAAAGCAAAAGATATCTGCAGGTCTTGGCCCTGAAGTAAGCCTTAAGAGCATTTAGCGGCATGCAACAGTGGTCATGTTTGCCATGGAGAAATAATATACAGCTGTAAACATCTTGGACAAATTTAACAGCAAGGTGTACGAATGGCTGTGACCCAGAGGTCTCAGAATTGGATGTGTTACCACGGACAATAGTAGTAACATAGCCAAGGCATGTCAGATGGTGGCTACTTGAGGATCCTGTGCTTGGCCAATTGCATCAACCTGGTAGTGCAGAACTGTCTCAAAAAAGAAGACATAGTGATCAACATACTCACCACCTGCAGAAGAATCTGCACTCATTTCAGCCATTCTTTTAAAGCCCAGAAGGAGTTGCGGATTATTCAGCATGCTAATAGAACACCAGTTAAAGCCCTGACACAGGAGGTGGCAACATGTTGGAACTCGACTTATATAAACAGATCAATGACTATATCATTCAAAGAGAAGGGGATGCAGTTGGGAAAGCCATGACCATGGATGCGGACCATTGGGGCCTAGTTAAATGCCTGACACAGATGCTACACCCTTTTGAGGTTTTCAAGTGGTAAGTTAGCAAGGAGGATATTACGATGGGCCAAGCTATCCTGTTGTTGCGTCTGCTACAGGACCAGGTAAAGAAGGTATCTAAAAGGTTTGCTCCTGCAAGTGTGAACAAAAACACAGAAGCGCATGCCTTGGTTAAGACCATAATCCTTCGCTTGGCTTGTAATACAAGGCTGCAACATGACATCATCTCATTCATATAGTACATCTGTGCCACACTACTTGATTCACAGCACAGAAAAATTCTGTCCACTTTCATTCCTTTTTCTGAAGGGAATGTTTTAAAATACAAGAGGAGGATTGCTGAGAAATCTGGAGACCTGAAAGAAGTATGGCTGGAATTTAAAGTCCCATTCTCAGTTTTGGGTGCCACCTTCAACTTCCGGAGAGGGCAGTCTTGTCTCACAGCAGTCAACAATACTATCAACCAGAACAACAAATGTTTATATGATATGCTTCATTTTTTTCTGTTCCAATAATAAAAACAAATAATAATTAAACGCAACCTCTGCATTGTATTGGTTTCAACCGGCAGGGCTTAAGTCCAGCGCAAAGGCAATGGCAAAAGAGGGTGAGCAAGTGGCAGCACCAATGACCATCCAGGGGATATTCAAGGAGTCTCTGGATGATCCAAAAGTAGTCTATGTGGATCAAAACTCATGATGTATTGGTATGGGAAAATGCACCAATGGGGAGAGCTCAGCAGGCTGTCAATAAAGTATCTGGCTTGTTCTATAGCCATTATGTCTGCTGAGTCTATGTTCAGTGCAGCTGGTGTGGTTGATACAGTGAGAAGGACCAGCCTTTTGGCTCTAAATGTGGAGAGATTGACTATGATCAAAATGAACCAACATTTCTACCACACAATTACACAGTTCTCCAAGCAGCAGAGGAGGAGGACTGATCATATTCAAGTGAGTTAGCTGACCAACCTCTGGGTGAACCACCTGAATGTTAACTCTACTTCCTGGACTGAGTATGCCAGTGCCCCCATTGAACGTTTTAACTATTTCTCGCTGAACTTCTATCGTTGCCCCCCCAAAAAGAAAAAGTAGTTAGTGGAACATTATTATTTTTGTGTCCGATTTATGCTGCCCTACCATTTTTTAGTCACATATATATTGACGGATTTCAATTGGACCAGTGTACATTGAAGAAGCCACCACAATTCCTGCATGACATTGGAGACACTGCCTGCCTCCCTTGCATTCCTACCCTTTTTGTATCACTTAGCAAGGCTACCCCCGAAGATTGTTGATTTACAAGAGTGCCAATACCTACTTCCAATGTGTTGAATGCGTCAAAGATGAATTGTGTACCTACTACCTAACTGTAGGAGGCTGGATTAGTATATGGTACACACTTATGTAAGTGTAGCACCCTGCACTAATCCAGACAACCCTTATGGTGATTTAAGTCATCTTAGACAACCTTAGAAAGCTCTCTAAGTGGTAGCCTTGGAGAGCAGCCTTCAGGCTTAGTCCAGAAGGAGTGTAAAGCAGCTTGTTTTACCAGTACTTAATCTTATGGTATAGGTTAAGTTAAAAAGAACCACACAGTGTAGTTATAAAAAATATGTATTTATTATTAACGCTCACTAACACAATGTATTATCACCTATCTGGAGATATAAACACAATACACATAATACTTTGTCAATAGGATACGTAAGTAGCACAGAATACACAGTGGTCTCCAGGGGAGGCCAAACCATATACTAAAATAGTGGTATGCGAACCACGACTCAAGACAAGAAGGGACCCAGAAGATGTAGAAGAGCTGGGGACACAAGGAACCGCCCAAGGTGAGTATCTAGGAACCCCATGGTGGTCGTGTGCAGTGTCGGGACCAGCAAGGTCCAAGTGACTCACCATGACCAGGTAAGTCAGAGCAGGCCCCAAGCAAGCAGGGGAGCCCACTGGAGCCAAAGAAGACCCTCAAGAGGACCCACAGGCTGAAGGCACCGGAGTCGCAAGAGGACCTCAAACAGCTCACCAAAAGATGAAGGCCCACGGTGCACAGGATGTGGTGAAAGGGAATATCTTGGTTGGAGGAGATGCTTGAGGCTGGAGCTTCTTGAAGCCTGAAGATCTCTGGAGGAGAGAGTCAACAAGCCTTGGCAACGGCAAGTCAACACGGTGCACAGGGGTTCTGTTCCAGCGGTTCCAACGAGGGATACTGGCCTCAATCTCAGTGAGAAGACAGAGCAGGCCTTGTGGGTGTTGTCAAACCACCACTTATGTTGCTGAGCCTTTCAGAGTCCATGGGAGCCCATGATCAGCAGACCCAACAGCTTCATTACGGTACCTGCAGTTGCAGGAGAATGACTCCTTCACTCCAAAGGAGATTCCTTCGGGTGGCTTGGATGTCCATAGGATTGGAATTGAATCTTGTCCCACAATGAATCTAGGGACCCACCCAGAGGTCAGCCCTTAAGTATCCTTGGGAAAGGGTTGGGATGATTCAGGGGTCCCTCCCACAGGAGGGGCTGGACAGTGAGGAGGAGACTCCCATGTCCTTTGTCCAGTTTGGCACCAGAGTGAGAGGCAACGGCTCCCTGAACTGGTTTAAACTGGAGTATGCAAGGAGGGCACAAAATGTGCCCTCCAATCAGTCTCAGTGGCACTGGCAATCACCCCCACCCTGTCCCAATACACTAAGTCCTGTCTAGGAGGTGGTCACACCTCCCTGTGACAGAAAACGTATTGTCCTGCCTCCCCGTGCTCAAGCTGGGCTCAGCAGCAGGAGAGCAGAATCGTGTCTCTGGTCAGCAGCAGCCATAGTTTGCTGTACAGGTCTAGAAGACTGGTGCCGGGAGCACTGAGTGCCTCCCAGAGGAGCTTTAGAGTGCATGGAATAATTGGGGGTATGATTCCAACATGTTTGATACCAAACATGACAGGGTTCGATACAGCCAGTTTAGAGATAGCCATCGCATAATGACACATGGCCACTCTATGTATCTTAGTGGCTGATGCACTTTCAACCTGGGAGAATGGACTCCGAATGTTGTAGGGGTATCCTGCTCATGCAGAGCACGCTCACACTTGAAACCGAGCACCCTGCCTTCTGGATTGAAAGGCCTGCCTTAGGGGTGACTTATAGGTTTTAAGTGAAGTGACCTCAGATATAAGGAAACCTATATATGTTGTAAGTGGTGCTAGCACCAGCTTACACAGGCTGCAATAGCAGGCCTGTAGTCACAATTTGAGTGATCTCTCATGAGTGGCATATAACAGCTTCAGCCCATGGAAGACCCCTGGTGTACTTATGCCCTGGGTACCATAGTACCATATACTAGGGACTTACAAGAATACACCAGTAGCCAATCTGGAGTGTACCTAGGTGCTCACCATGTCCAATTTAGGGAAGAAGCACAGAGACTGGGGTCCTGATTAGCAGGATCCCAGTCAGACTAGTCAGTGAAACATAATTACACCAGCAAAAAGTGGGGGTGACCATGAAAGCAGATCCTATTTTCCTACTCTAACCTAACCTACCCGTGCTTGGATTGGAAGAGGTAACTACAACTCTTGCAACAGTGTCTTAGTGGTTGTGAGTGATCATTGATGATTCATGTAATGGCAGGCAGTGAGGGAAGGTGTTGAACTGTAATTTAGGAATTTGCTTGAGATGATTTGTAATATTTGGGTCCTGAATGATGGGTGATCATTATTTTCTGTAGGTGATTGGCCTTTACAAACTTCCTCAGCAAAAATGAACCTACATGGTCCACTCATATTATCCTTCTTTTTTTCATCATCTAGAAGGGCTGCGTCAGATGATCATTTGATTTACAAGACTTCCAAATTCGAACCTGGTTCTTGCATCAAAGGGGAGATAGTGTACCTACCACTGTGCTTGGATTGAAACAGGTAACCATTGCACCACAGAGTGAATATTGCGTGATTGTGAGTGATGATTGATGATTCATGTGGTACTCAGTAGAAGTATACACTGCAGAGAAGCCATCAATGACACTCCCACCTACCACCAGTTCTTCTTCGGGCTTTGGCAATGGCACAGGTAAAAGAGTACTTCTCCACAGTTTGGGACTTTTTTATGGTTAGCAAAGAGGGGGAGCATATTGCAGTATGCACCACTTGCCACTCAAATGTTCATTGAGGTAAGCCTGGTACACATTATGGTACAGAAGGCCAAATTACCTATATGTAGAAAAAGCATTAAATCAAGTGGGTGGAGTGCCTTAAAAATCAGGTGACTACTGGTCCACATGTGCATCACTGCACACTGTATCTCTTTTGAGGGGTAAAGCAAAAGATATCTGCAGGTCTTGGCCCTGAAGTAAGCCTTAAGAGCATTTAGCGGCATGCAACAGTGGTCATGTTTGCCATGGAGAAATAATATACAGCTGTAAACATCTTGGACAAATTTAACAGCAAGGTGTACGAATGGCTGTGACCCAGAGGTCTCAGAATTGGATGTGTTACCACGGACAATAGTAGTAACATAGCCAAGGCATGTCAGATGGTGGCTACTTGAGGATCCTGTGCTTGGCCAATTGCATCAACCTGGTAGTGCAGAACTGTCTCAAAAAAGAAGACATAGTGATCAACATACTCACCACCTGCAGAAGAATCTGCACTCATTTCAGCCATTCTTTTAAAGCCCAGAAGGAGTTGCGGATTATTCAGCATGCTAATAGAACACCAGTTAAAGCCCTGACACAGGAGGTGGCAACATGTTGGAACTCGACTTATATAAACAGATCAATGACTATATCATTCAAAGAGAAGGGGATGCAGTTGGGAAAGCCATGACCATGGATGCGGACCATTGGGGCCTAGTTAAATGCCTGACACAGATGCTACACCCTTTTGAGGTTTTCAAGTGGTAAGTTAGCAAGGAGGATATTACGATGGGCCAAGCTATCCTGTTGTTGCGTCTGCTACAGGACCAGGTAAAGAAGGTATCTAAAAGGTTTGCTCCTGCAAGTGTGAACAAAAACACAGAAGCGCATGCCTTGGTTAAGACCATAATCCTTCGCTTGGCTTGTAATACAAGGCTGCAACATGACATCATCTCATTCATATAGTACATCTGTGCCACACTACTTGATTCACAGCACAGAAAAATTCTGTCCACTTTCATTCCTTTTTCTGAAGGGAATGTTTTAAAATACAAGAGGAGGATTGCTGAGAAATCTGGAGACCTGAAAGAAGTATGGCTGGAATTTAAAGTCCCATTCTCAGTTTTGGGTGCCACCTTCAACTTCCGGAGAGGGCAGTCTTGTCTCACAGCAGTCAACAATACTATCAACCAGAACAACAAATGTTTATATGATATGCTTCATTTTTTTCTGTTCCAATAATAAAAACAAATAATAATTAAACGCAACCTCTGCATTGTATTGGTTTCAACCGGCAGGGCTTAAGTCCAGCGCAAAGGCAATGGCAAAAGAGGGTGAGCAAGTGGCAGCACCAATGACCATCCAGGGGATATTCAAGGAGTCTCTGGATGATCCAAAAGAGGTCTATGTGGATCAAAACTCATGATGTATTGGTATGGGAAAATGCACCAATGGGGAGAGCTCAGCAGGCTGTCAATAAAGTATCTGGCTTGTTCTATAGCCATTATGTCTGCTGAGTCTATGTTCAGTGCAGCTGGTGTGGTTGATACAGTGAGAAGGACCAGCCTTTTGGCTCTAAATGTGGAGAGATTGACTATGATCAAAATGAACCAACATTTCTACCACACAATTACACAGTTCTCCAAGCAGCAGAGGAGGAGGACTGATCATATTCAAGTGAGTTAGCTGACCAACCTCTGGGTGAACCACCTGAATGTTAACTCTACTTCCTGGACTGAGTATGCCAGTGCCCCCATTGAACGTTTTAACTATTTCTCGCTGAACTTCTATCGTTGCCCCCCCAAAAAGAAAAAGTAGTTAGTGGAACATTATTATTTTTGTGTCCGATTTATGCTGCCCTACCATTTTTTAGTCACATATATATTGACGGATTTCAATTGGACCAGTGTACATTGAAGAAGCCACCACAATTCCTGCATGACATTGGAGACACTGCCTGCCTCCCTTGCATTCCTACCCTTTTTGTATCACTTAGCAAGGCTACCCCCGAAGATTGTTGATTTACAAGAGTGCCAATACCTACTTCCAATGTGTTGAATGCGTCAAAGATGAATTGTGTACCTACTACCTAACTGTAGGAGGCTGGATTAGTATATGGTACACACTTATGTAAGTGTAGCACCCTGCACTAATCCAGACAACCCTTATGGTGATTTAAGTCATCTTAGACAACCTTAGAAAGCTCTCTAAGTGGTAGCCTTGGAGAGCAGCCTTCAGGCTTAGTCCAGAAGGAGTGTAAAGCAGCTTGTTTTACCAGTACTTAATCTTATGGTATAGGTTAAGTTAAAAAGAACCACACAGTGTAGTTATAAAAAATATGTATTTATTATTAACGCTCACTAACACAATGTATTATCACCTATCTGGAGATATAAACACAATACACATAATACTTTGTCAATAGGATACGTAAGTAGCACAGAATACACAGTGGTCTCCAGGGGAGGCCAAACCATATACTAAAATAGTGGTATGCGAACCACGACTCAAGACAAGAAGGGACCCAGAAGATGTAGAAGAGCTGGGGACACAAGGAACCGCCCAAGGTGAGTATCTAGGAACCCCATGGTGGTCGTGTGCAGTGTCGGGACCAGCAAGGTCCAAGTGACTCACCATGACCAGGTAAGTCAGAGCAGGCCCCAAGCAAGCAGGGGAGCCCACTGGAGCCAAAGAAGACCCTCAAGAGGACCCACAGGCTGAAGGCACCGGAGTCGCAAGAGGACCTCAAACAGCTCACCAAAAGATGAAGGCCCACGGTGCACAGGATGTGGTGAAAGGGAATATCTTGGTTGGAGGAGATGCTTGAGGCTGGAGCTTCTTGAAGCCTGAAGATCTCTGGAGGAGAGAGTCAACAAGCCTTGGCAACGGCAAGTCAACACGGTGCACAGGGGTTCTGTTCCAGCGGTTCCAACGAGGGATACTGGCCTCAATCTCAGTGAGAAGACAGAGCAGGCCTTGTGGGTGTTGTCAAACCACCACTTATGTTGCTGAGCCTTTCAGAGTCCATGGGAGCCCATGATCAGCAGACCCAACAGCTTCATTACGGTACCTGCAGTTGCAGGAGAATGACTCCTTCACTCCAAAGGAGATTCCTTCGGGTGGCTTGGATGTCCATAGGATTGGAATTGAATCTTGTCCCACAATGAATCTAGGGACCCACCCAGAGGTCAGCCCTTAAGTATCCTTGGGAAAGGGTTGGGATGATTCAGGGGTCCCTCCCACAGGAGGGGCTGGACATTGAGGAGGAGACTCCCATGTCCTTTGTCCAGTTTGGCACCAGAGTGAGAGGCAACGGCTCCCTGAACTGGTTTAAACTGGAGTATGCAAGGAGGGCACAAAATGTGCCCTCCAATCAGTCTCAGTGGCACTGGCAATCACCCCCACCCTGTCCCAATACACTAAGTCCTGTCTAGGAGGTGGTCACACCTCCCTGTGACAGAAAACGTATTGTCCTGCCTCCCCGTGCTCAAGCTGGGCTCAGCAGCAGGAGAGCAGAATCGTGTCTCTGGTCAGCAGCAGCCATAGTTTGCTGTACAGGTCTAGAAGACTGGTGCCGGGAGCACTGAGTGCCTCCCAGAGGAGCTTTAGAGTGCATGGAATAATTGGGGGTATGATTCCAACATGTTTGATACCAAACATGACAGGGTTCGATACAGCCAGTTTAGAGATAGCCATCGCATAATGACACATGGCCACTCTATGTATCTTAGTGGCTGATGCACTTTCAACCTGGGAGAATGGACTCCGAATGTTGTAGGGGTATCCTGCTCATGCAGAGCACGCTCACACTTGAAACCGAGCACCCTGCCTTCTGGATTGAAAGGCCTGCCTTAGGGGTGACTTATAGGTTTTAAGTGAAGTGACCTCAGATATAAGGAAACCTATATATGTTGTAAGTGGTGCTAGCACTCAGCTTACACAGGCTGCAATAGCAGGCCTGTAGTCACAATTTGAGTGATCTCTCATGAGTGGCATATAACAGCTTCAGCCCATGGAAGACCCCTGGTGTACTTATGCCCTGGGTACCATAGTACCATATACTAGGGACTTACAAGAATACACCAGTAGCCAATCTGGAGTGTACCTAGGTGCTCACCATGTCCAATTTAGGGAAGAAGCACAGAGACTGGGGTCCTGATTAGCAGGATCCCAGTCAGACTAGTCAGTGAAACATAATTACACCAGCAAAAAGTGGGGGTGACCATGAAAGCAGATCCTATTTTCCTACTCTAACCTAACCTACCCGTGCTTGGATTGGAAGAGGTAACTACAACTCTTGCAACAGTGTCTTAGTGGTTGTGAGTGATCATTGATGATTCATGTAATGGCAGGCAGTGAGGGAAGGTGTTGAACTGTAATTTAGGAATTTGCTTGAGATGATTTGTAATATTTGGGTCCTGAATGATGGGTGATCATTATTTTCTGTAGGTGATTGGCCTTTACAAACTTCCTCAGCAAAAATGAACCTACATGGTCCACTCATATTATCCTTCTTTTTTTCATCATCTAGAAGGGCTGCGTCAGATGATCATTTGATTTACAAGACTTCCAAATTCGAACCTGGTTCTTGCATCAAAGGGGAGATAGTGTACCTACCACTGTGCTTGGATTGAAACAGGTAACCATTGCACCACAGAGTGAATATTGCGTGATTGTGAGTGATGATTGATGATTCATGTGGTACTCAGTAGAAGTATACACTGCAGAGAAGCCATCAATGACACTCCCACCTACCACCAGTTCTTCTTCGGGCTTTGGCAATGGCACAGGTAAAAGAGTACTTCTCCACAGTTTGGGACTTTTTTATGGTTAGCAAAGAGGGGGAGCATATTGCAGTATGCACCACTTGCCACTCAAATGTTCATTGAGGTAAGCCTGGTACACATTATGGTACAGAAGGCCAAATTACCTATATGTAGAAAAAGCATTAAATCAAGTGGGTGGAGTGCCTTAAAAAATCAGGTGACTACTGGTCCACATGTGCATCACTGCACACTGTATCTCTTTTGAGGGGTAAAGCAAAAGATATCTGCAGGTCTTGGCCCTGAAGTAAGCCTTAAGAGCATTTAGCGGCATGCAACAGTGGTCATGTTTGCCATGGAGAAATAATATACAGCTGTAAACATCTTGGACAAATTTAACAGCAAGGTGTACGAATGGCTGTGACCCAGAGGTCTCAGAATTGGATGTGTTACCACGGACAATAGTAGTAACATAGCCAAGGCATGTCAGATGGTGGCTACTTGAGGATCCTGTGCTTGGCCAATTGCATCAACCTGGTAGTGCAGAACTGTCTCAAAAAGAAGACATAGTGATCAACATACTCACCACCTGCAGAAGAATCTGCACTCATTTCAGCCATTCTTTTAAAGCCCAGAAGGAGTTGCGGATTATTCAGCATGCTAATAGAACACCAGTTAAAGCCCTGACACAGGAGGTGGCAACATGTTGGAACTCGACTTATATAAACAGATCAATGACTATATCATTCAAAGAGAAGGGGATGCAGTTGGGAAAGCCATGACCATGGATGCGGACCATTGGGGCCTAGTTAAATGCCTGACACAGATGCTACACCCTTTTGAGGTTTTCAAGTGGTAAGTTAGCAAGGAGGATATTACGATGGGCCAAGCTATCCTGTTGTTGCGTCTGCTACAGGACCAGGTAAAGAAGGTATCTAAAAGGTTTGCTCCTGCAAGTGTGAACAAAAACACAGAAGCGCATGCCTTGGTTAAGACCATAATCCTTCGCTTGGCTTGTAATACAAGGCTGCAACATGACATCATCTCATTCATATAGTACATCTGTGCCACACTACTTGATTCACAGCACAGAAAAATTCTGTCCACTTTCATTCCTTTTTCTGAAGGGAATGTTTTAAAATACAAGAGGAGGATTGCTGAGAAATCTGGAGACCTGAAAGAAGTATGGCTGGAATTTAAAGTCCCATTCTCAGTTTTGGGTGCCACCTTCAACTTCCGGAGAGGGCAGTCTTGTCTCACAGCAGTCAACAATACTATCAACCAGAACAACAAATGTTTATATGATATGCTTCATTTTTTTCTGTTCCAATAATAAAAACAAATAATAATTAAACGCAACCTCTGCATTGTATTGGTTTCAACCGGCAGGGCTTAAGTCCAGCGCAAAGGCAATGGCAAAAGAGGGTGAGCAAGTGGCAGCACCAATGACCATCCAGGGGATATTCAAGGAGTCTCTGGATGATCCAAAAGAGGTCTATGTGGATCAAAACTCATGATGTATTGGTATGGGAAAATGCACCAATGGGGAGAGCTCAGCAGGCTGTCAATAAAGTATCTGGCTTGTTCTATAGCCATTATGTCTGCTGAGTCTATGTTCAGTGCAGCTGGTGTGGTTGATACAGTGAGAAGGACCAGCCTTTTGGCTCTAAATGTGGAGAGATTGACTATGATCAAAATGAACCAACATTTCTACCACACAATTACACAGTTCTCCAAGCAGCAGAGGAGGAGGACTGATCATATTCAAGTGAGTTAGCTGACCAACCTCTGGGTGAACCACCTGAATGTTAACTCTACTTCCTGGACTGAGTATGCCAGTGCCCCCATTGAACGTTTTAACTATTTCTCGCTGAACTTCTATCGTTGCCCCCCCAAAAAGAAAAAGTAGTTAGTGGAACATTATTATTTTTGTGTCCGATTTATGCTGCCCTACCATTTTTTAGTCACATATATATTGACGGATTTCAATTGGACCAGTGTACATTGAAGAAGCCACCACAATTCCTGCATGACATTGGAGACACTGCCTGCCTCCCTTGCATTCCTACCCTTTTTTGTATCACTTAGCAAGGCTACCCCCGAAGATTGTTGATTTACAAGAGTGCCAATACCTACTTCCAATGTGTTGAATGCGTCAAAGATGAATTGTGTACCTACTACCTAACTGTAGGAGGCTGGATTAGTATATGGTACACACTTATGTAAGTGTAGCACCCTGCACTAATCCAGACAACCCTTATGGTGATTTAAGTCATCTTAGACAACCTTAGAAAGCTCTCTAAGTGGTAGCCTTGGAGAGCAGCCTTCAGGCTTAGTCCAGAAGGAGTGTAAAGCAGCTTGTTTTACCAGTACTTAATCTTATGGTATAGGTTAAGTTAAAAAGAACCACACAGTGTAGTTATAAAAAATATGTATTTATTATTAACGCTCACTAACACAATGTATTATCACCTATCTGGAGATATAAACACAATACACATAATACTTTGTCAATAGGATACGTAAGTAGCACAGAATACACAGTGGTCTCCAGGGGGAGGCCAAACCATATACTAAAATAGTGGTATGCGAACCACGACTCAAGACAAGAAGGGACCCAGAAGATGTAGAAGAGCTGGGGACACAAGGAACCGCCCAAGGTGAGTATCTAGGAACCCCATGGTGGTCGTGTGCAGTGTCGGGACCAGCAAGGTCCAAGTGACTCACCATGACCAGGTAAGTCAGAGCAGGCCCCAAGCAAGCAGGGGAGCCCACTGGAGCCAAAGAAGACCCTCAAGAGGACCCACAGGCTGAAGGCACCGGAGTCGCAAGAGGACCTCAAACAGCTCACCAAAAGATGAAGGCCCACGGTGCACAGGATGTGGTGAAAGGGAATATCTTGGTTGGAGGAGATGCTTGAGGCTGGAGCTTCTTGAAGCCTGAAGATCTCTGGAGGAGAGAGTCAACAAGCCTTGGCAACGGCAAGTCAACACGGTGCACAGGGGTTCTGTTCCAGCGGTTCCAACGAGGGATACTGGCCTCAATCTCAGTGAGAAGACAGAGCAGGCCTTGTGGGTGTTGTCAAACCACCACTTATGTTGCTGAGCCTTTCAGAGTCCATGGGAGCCCATGATCAGCAGACCCAACAGCTTCATTACGGTACCTGCAGTTGCAGGAGAATGACTCCTTCACTCCAAAGGAGATTCCTTCGGGTGGCTTGGATGTCCATAGGATTGGAATTGAATCTTGTCCCACAATGAATCTAGGGACCCACCCAGAGGTCAGCCCTTAAGTATCCTTGGGAAAGGGTTGGGATGATTCAGGGGTCCCTCCCACAGGAGGGGCTGGACATTGAGGAGGAGACTCCCATGTCCTTTGTCCAGTTTGGCACCAGAGTGAGAGGCAACGGCTCCCTGAACTGGTTTAAACTGGAGTATGCAAGGAGGGCACAAAATGTGCCCTCCAATCAGTCTCAGTGGCACTGGCAATCACCCCCACCCTGTCCCAATACACTAAGTCCTGTCTAGGAGGTGGTCACACCTCCCTGTGACAGAAAACGTATTGTCCTGCCTCCCCGTGCTCAAGCTGGGCTCAGCAGCAGGAGAGCAGAATCGTGTCTCTGGTCAGCAGCAGCCATAGTTTGCTGTACAGGTCTAGAAGACTGGTGCCGGGAGCACTGAGTGCCTCCCAGAGGAGCTTTAGAGTGCATGGAATAATTGGGGGTATGATTCCAACATGTTTGATACCAAACATGACAGGGTTCGATACAGCCAGTTTAGAGATAGCCATCGCATAATGACACATGGCCACTCTATGTATCTTAGTGGCTGATGCACTTTCAACCTGGGAGAATGGACTCCGAATGTTGTAGGGGTATCCTGCTCATGCAGAGCACGCTCACACTTGAAACCGAGCACCCTGCCTTCTGGATTGAAAGGCCTGCCTTAGGGGTGACTTATAGGTTTTAAGTGAAGTGACCTCAGATATAAGGAAACCTATATATGTTGTAAGTGGTGCTAGCACCAGCTTACACAGGCTGCAATAGCAGGCCTGTAGTCACAATTTGAGTGATCTCTCATGAGTGGCATATAACAGCTTCAGCCCATGGAAGACCCCTGGTGTACTTATGCCCTGGGTACCATAGTACCATATACTAGGGACTTACAAGAATACACCAGTAGCCAATCTGGAGTGTACCTAGGTGCTCACCATGTCCAATTTAGGGAAGAAGCACAGAGACTGGGGTCCTGATTAGCAGGATCCCAGTCAGACTAGTCAGTGAAACATAATTACACCAGCAAAAAGTGGGGGTGACCATGAAAGCAGATCCTATTTTCCTACTCTAACCTAACCTACCCGTGCTTGGATTGGAAGAGGTAACTACAACTCTTGCAACAGTGTCTTAGTGGTTGTGAGTGATCATTGATGATTCATGTAATGGCAGGCAGTGAGGGAAGGTGTTGAACTGTAATTTAGGAATTTGCTTGAGATGATTTGTAATATTTGGGTCCTGAATGATGGGTGATCATTATTTTCTGTAGGTGATTGGCCTTTACAAACTTCCTCAGCAAAAATGAACCTACATGGTCCACTCATATTATCCTTCTTTTTTTCATCATCTAGAAGGGCTGCGTCAGATGATCATTTGATTTACAAGACTTCCAAATTCGAACCTGGTTCTTGCATCAAAGGGGAGATAGTGTACCTACCACTGTGCTTGGATTGAAACAGGTAACCATTGCACCACAGAGTGAATATTGCGTGATTGTGAGTGATGATTGATGATTCATGTGGTACTCAGTAGAAGTATACACTGCAGAGAAGCCATCAATGACACTCCCACCTACCACCAGTTCTTCTTCGGGCTTTGGCAATGGCACAGGTAAAAGAGTACTTCTCCACAGTTTGGGACTTTTTTATGGTTAGCAAAGAGGGGGAGCATATTGCAGTATGCACCACTTGCCACTCAAATGTTCATTGAGGTAAGCCTGGTACACATTATGGTACAGAAGGCCAAATTACCTATATGTAGAAAAAGCATTAAATCAAGTGGGTGGAGTGCCTTAAAAATCAGGTGACTACTGGTCCACATGTGCATCACTGCACACTGTATCTCTTTTGAGGGGTAAAGCAAAAGATATCTGCAGGTCTTGGCCCTGAAGTAAGCCTTAAGAGCATTTAGCGGCATGCAACAGTGGTCATGTTTGCCATGGAGAAATAATATACAGCTGTAAACATCTTGGACAAATTTAACAGCAAGGTGTACGAATGGCTGTGACCCAGAGGTCTCAGAATTGGATGTGTTACCACGGACAATAGTAGTAACATAGCCAAGGCATGTCAGATGGTGGCTACTTGAGGATCCTGTGCTTGGCCAATTGCATCAACCTGGTAGTGCAGAACTGTCTCAAAAAAGAAGACATAGTGATCAACATACTCACCACCTGCAGAAGAATCTGCACTCATTTCAGCCATTCTTTTAAAGCCCAGAAGGAGTTGCGGATTATTCAGCATGCTAATAGAACACCAGTTAAAGCCCTGACACAGGAGGTGGCAACATGTTGGAACTCGACTTATATAAACAGATCAATGACTATATCATTCAAAGAGAAGGGGATGCAGTTGGGAAAGCCATGACCATGGATGCGGACCATTGGGGCCTAGTTAAATGCCTGACACAGATGCTACACCCTTTTGAGGTTTTCAAGTGGTAAGTTAGCAAGGAGGATATTACGATGGGCCAAGCTATCCTGTTGTTGCGTCTGCTACAGGACCAGGTAAAGAAGGTATCTAAAAGGTTTGCTCCTGCAAGTGTGAACAAAAACACAGAAGCGCATGCCTTGGTTAAGACCATAATCCTTCGCTTGGCTTGTAATACAAGGCTGCAACATGACATCATCTCATTCATATAGTACATCTGTGCCACACTACTTGATTCACAGCACAGAAAAATTCTGTCCACTTTCATTCCTTTTTCTGAAGGGAATGTTTTAAAATACAAGAGGAGGATTGCTGAGAAATCTGGAGACCTGAAAGAAGTATGGCTGGAATTTAAAGTCCCATTCTCAGTTTTGGGTGCCACCTTCAACTTCCGGAGAGGGCAGTCTTGTCTCACAGCAGTCAACAATACTATCAACCAGAACAACAAATGTTTATATGATATGCTTCATTTTTTTCTGTTCCAATAATAAAAACAAATAATAATTAAACGCAACCTCTGCATTGTATTGGTTTCAACCGGCAGGGCTTAAGTCCAGCGCAAAGGCAATGGCAAAAGAGGGTGAGCAAGTGGCAGCACCAATGACCATCCAGGGGATATTCAAGGAGTCTCTGGATGATCCAAAAGAGGTCTATGTGGATCAAAACTCATGATGTATTGGTATGGGAAAATGCACCAATGGGGAGAGCTCAGCAGGCTGTCAATAAAGTATCTGGCTTGTTCTATAGCCATTATGTCTGCTGAGTCTATGTTCAGTGCAGCTGGTGTGGTTGATACAGTGAGAAGGACCAGCCTTTTGGCTCTAAATGTGGAGAGATTGACTATGATCAAAATGAACCAACATTTCTACCACACAATTACACAGTTCTCCAAGCAGCAGAGGAGGAGGACTGATCATATTCAAGTGAGTTAGCTGACCAACCTCTGGGTGAACCACCTGAATGTTAACTCTACTTCCTGGACTGAGTATGCCAGTGCCCCCATTGAACGTTTTAACTATTTCTCGCTGAACTTCTATCGTTGCCCCCCCAAAAAGAAAAAGTAGTTAGTGGAACATTATTATTTTTGTGTCCGATTTATGCTGCCCTACCATTTTTTAGTCACATATATATTGACGGATTTCAATTGGACCAGTGTACATTGAAGAAGCCACCACAATTCCTGCATGACATTGGAGACACTGCCTGCCTCCCTTGCATTCCTACCCTTTTTTGTATCACTTAGCAAGGCTACCCCCGAAGATTGTTGATTTACAAGAGTGCCAATACCTACTTCCAATGTGTTGAATGCGTCAAAGATGAATTGTGTACCTACTACCTAACTGTAGGAGGCTGGATTAGTATATGGTACACACTTATGTAAGTGTAGCACCCTGCACTAATCCAGACAACCCTTATGGTGATTTAAGTCATCTTAGACAACCTCAGAAAGCTCTCTAAGTGGTAGCCTTGGAGAGCAGCCTTCAGGCTTAGTCCAGAAGGAGTGTAAAGCAGCTTGTTTTACCAGTACTTAATCTTATGGTATAGGTTAAGTTAAAAAGAACCACACAGTGTAGTTATAAAAAATATGTATTTATTATTAACGCTCACTAACACAATGGGGCCGATTCCGATCTCGGTCGGAGGCGCACCCAATACTATTCGGTCGGGAAAAAAGCCATGCGAAAGCCAGTTTCCCGACCGATCCGTACAGCACACCGAACGAGCAAGTACGATGCGCACAACAGCAAAAATTCCGGCCGAGCCGTACTCACCCAAACCAGGTCCTGTTCTCCGACCGAGGCGAATCCGGAAACGCCGAATCGAGTCGCACGGAAGGGAAAATGCAGCCCCGTCCGGCCGGACAAGTACGATGCGCTTCCGTACGCGCCGAACCCGTCGCTACGCACGGCACGTCAAAGCATCCGGGAGAGGCGCACATAAGCTCCGAATCGCGCCACAACACGATCCACGGCTACGAGACGAACACAGCACAGACGAGGACGACGCGAAGCGACGAGGACGAAGCGAAGCGACGAGGACGAAGCCAAGCGACGAGGACGACGCGAAGCAACGAGAAGGACGAACGACACGAACCAACCATGAATCCCTTCGTCCCGATCATACCAATATTCTACATCTACTACCGGAACAGGCACGGACGCGTACGGCGCAGAAGGTAAGTCAGACACCAACCACAAAACACATACAACACGTACACGACACATCACACACATACACGGGGAATCTGAATATACTTGCAACAGCAGCACCATAGGGGCGGGATGCCCATCACCAATGCCACATATGCACACAGGGGCCTGAATGCGCGCCACCACCCCAACCCAGGGGGGCTGGATGCCAACCACCACAACCACCCTTAGCCAGGGGGTGCCAAATGCCCACCACCAC